>CAJHNH020002901.1:0-90056 GCA_905116865.2 Candidula unifasciata | reverse complement strand
TATTTGCAACTTCTGTGCCACAATTTTCACATATAAAGGATTTAAAACTGTCGGTAAGTTAGTAGACTTTACCCTTTTCCTCATACTTTGTTACGTTCCTTATATTTTCCGAGCTACAACTTTTAAATCTTTGTAGGGTAGGAACGTAATGAGGGTCTCTGTTAGGGTTACTTTTTTCTGCGTAGATCATTTAGGACCGTTATTTAAAGGAGAGCCAAAATTAATCTCTCAGCTTAAAATTTAATTGAGGTAAGACTTGGAAGAAATTAAAACAGCCGCCCCCCCCCCTTTTTTCCCCCCAACCCCAATATTTTCCAATGGTTTCGAAAAGTTTCTTTTCATTTACTGGCAAGGACTGAAAGATGGGCTCTCCTGTCAAATCCGGACGAAGAATAAAAAGCCTCGGACGACTTAGTCAGAGTTCTCTCCCTTGGCCGCACTGCAAACAGTGATCGGAAAAGCCAACGAAACAAACGACACACTTACCTATCATCATACGGTTGCGTGTAGGGCTGCGTACGGTTTGCGTGAGGCATCGTGAAGAAATGCGTGGTCATCATATGGTTGCGTGCAGGGTTTGCGTTACGGTTGCGTGAGGCATCGTGAATGGTTGTGTAGTCATCATGCGGTTTGTTGGGTTAGAGTTAGGGGTTAGGGTTAGGGGTAGGGGTTAGGGGTTAGGGTTAGATTTGAAAATTTTTTGACGTAGGGTTTCGAAATACTTGCCGAACAATCTGATGTTTGTGGGCGTTGGCGTGGCACTGAAAATTCTGCTAAATATGACGCCAATAGTGTGCGGCTGGTGCCCAATCGTTGGCGAATTGTGCGTTTGACCAGCATCCAGAGGCCCTCAATTGTTTGTGTGTGTATGTGACTGTGTACGGCGTCGACGAAGTTGGTCTGGTGGACTACTACCTCGTGCAGATAGATGCCATGCCGTAAGTTTGCCACAGTGCTGTAGCCTCGCCAAGCGTCAGTCACGATAGTCGTTCCCGGCAACTAAGTCGTGCGTCGGAAGAACGATGTTAGTTATGTGAGTGCGTCTAACTGCCATGTTGCTTGTGTCGTTTGTTTCGTTGGCTTTTCCGATCACTGTTTGCAGTGCGGCCAAGGGAGAGAACTCTGACTACGTCGTCCAAGGCTTTTTATTCTTCGTCCGGATTTGACAGGAGTACCGAAAGATGATGAGCTCCCATACAATTTGTATTTAAAATTCCCAGGAATCAGGAAGGCAATTAAATAAAAAACAAAAATATTTAAAACACAAAAAACAAAAACAAAAACAATGTCTACTAACTATTAGTAATAGTATAATATTATTGGCGCTTCTTTGATTTATTCCCCAAAATGGCGGCATGCCACATTCTGGCCATAAAATATCTAAAAATATCCGAACGACGGTGTTCGCGTATATCTAAAATACGGACTTTCTGCCAACGAACAAATCGCGGCAAAACTAGGATTACTTGACAACCAATATCAACATTTGCACACGGTACTAGTAGCAGACGATAAATACCGACCGTTGACAAAAAAATTTCGAGCGTTTCTGCAGACGACGATACTAGCAGACGATTTTTAGCGGACCGTTGACCAATTTCGAGACATTACAGACGATGAAAGCCGATTAGCAATACTGTGTTCTCTTCCCGATTGGAAGCGGTAGATGTCAGACTTGTCGGCATGCCGCAAACGCGATTAAACTCATCGCCGAGCGTATCTAGGTGCCTGGGACTCACGAGTACAGTAATTGGAGGAAGTTGCAGGAGATGCGGTAGCTGCCACTCGTGAGTCCCAGCCATCTAGTTTAGCCCGGGGGATACTCTCGGCGGTGAGGCACACTCGCAGAAGCAGGTCGGCAAGCAACGTATCGCCCAGACCCTGTCAGAGCATTTGTTTCGTTATTCGGAGCCGGCACATATATTTTTAATAGAACTGACCCCGCATATTGATATTTTTGGATATTTTATGGCCATAAATTGGCCAATTTAGCTCCTTTTTGAACGCCATCATATTACAGCCGCCATTTTGGGGAACGATTCAAAGAAGCGCCATATTATTACTATTACTTTTTCTATTATAATATTAAGTTTAACAGTTAAACTGTTTAAGTATTATAATGTTTCATCACGATGATCATGAATGCACAAACCTCCAAGAAGTTCAGCTCCTCAAAGTCTATTTCCTCGATAAAAGAAGGCTGGGCTTCCATGTCCAGGAGACAACTAACAAGCGATAGCAGGCGTTAGAATAATAACAACCATAACCCAGCTTTGGCACACTCAACAAACTTCACAGACTGTCGCCATATTGAATATTGGTTCACAACTATCTCTACGGTACCCGTCTGTGGCGGTTGTGCTGTTTGCTACAGACGGTAGCAATCTTGACATGTCTCCACGGTTGTATCAGAACACAGCGAGATTTGATTGATTTGATTTGATTTGATTCAAGAACCGACATCACAGCATTAGGGGCATTCCCATAAGCGCTGCTTCCCCATCTTCAGCAGCCAGCGAAGAGTTCTGATACTAATGGCCAGTAGCTTTCTGAATAAACGTCCGTCTTGCCTTTCCTCTGAGCCTTGAGCTTCTGCCAGAACCTCTCGTCACCCCCAACTGCATCAGTCTCACCAGACTGATGATCCATCTGCTCCTCCGCATTGTACACACCCTTCCACAAGGTACTAACCATGGCCAAACTTTAGTACTTGTCGATGGCTACGTACTAACCACGTCTGCTCTATCATGTAGCAGTATTCCACCAAGTTGTGCAGAGCTAGCCAGTCTGTCCGCCTGTTCATTTCCCAACACACCGGCATGACCCGGTGAAAAAATCCAGACAATACTCCTCACTCGTGTCCTCCGCAGCGAAGAATGTCACTCTGCACGAAGCATACCTGTTCTGATCTTCCTTAGCATGCTTTCCGAGTCAGTTAAAATCACAATGTGTGTGTGAGTCGTGTTCTCTAGCCAGCAGAAAGCTGCAGTGACCGCCTCCACCTCCATTCTTAAGCTGGATTTTGTGGTATTATATGCTAGGCTCTCCTGTACAAAACGTCAACCATTAACTTTTGCTTAAAAGCCCCAAGCACTTCTTTTGCCTCTTGACACTGAACCGTCTGTGTAAATGGTCAAATCCTCTGAGCGAGCATTATCTTGAATTAATTGCTGAATTTCCTCCTCCGTGGCACTTGCTGGCCAATCTCTGCATTTCCGGCTCAGCGTGATTATGACCCTACACAAGTCTGACTGTTCAGGTGGCCCTTTGACCCACTCCTCTCCTCGCCTAATGTTCTCAAGGATGTAAACCTGTCTGATTATGTCTTCTACCTTAGCCATCCATGACCTCCCTCTTATCAGCCGCTGACCCTTAACTGCACCCAGAGCTTCATGCAAAGGGTGGTCTGTGTCTGCAGCTACCCTGAGATATGACTTCGCCTGCAGCACTTTGTGCCTACCTGCAACCATTGGCAAACCAAGGATGTATCGTAAACACACCACTGTGTAACTAAAGTGAGCTTGGCATCCGTGTCCACCTAGACTTAAATATGTAGCATTAATTTGTACTGAGAAGTAAATGTGGCCAGTGTAACAGCTACCGCATCACCCATCCAGTACCAGTACCACTGTAACCACTGCCACTACATCCATCAAAATAACAACAACAACAATAAAAACTGTCACTACAGTCTGTGTAGGTCGGTGTAGAAAAGAGGAGTTGGCGCCGCATGCTGTCGCCATGGACTATTTAGTTTAATTTTGCCCCCGACATAGGAAAACAAAACTTTATCACGTAACCAGTGATGGAACCCACAGTGAAAAGTACACTATACTCGTGAATAGCGGAGAAAAATACCCCGCACCCGTCATCATCTCTCCCTCCCCGAGGGAACGATTTTTAACTGACCTTGGCATTCGTGTCCACCCAAACTAAGCTGGACTGTAAGCCGTCTCAGTTAACAGTTTCTGTACTCGCCGAATAGTTGTTGATCGAGAAGCGTCGTAGGGAGGCTAATTAGGACCTAACTAAAATCGGATGTCTTTGGGCGAAAAGCGCAGATATTGCAGCCTAGCTGTAAACCACAACACAAAGTGGCAACCACCCTTTTAAGGTAAAAAGAACAATTATCACCCAGCGGGGAATCGAACAACGGTCACCCGTGTGAAGGATGACATACTTACAACAAACTACTGACGACTGAAGAGTTTTAGGTCAGATATCGCAGCCTAGCTGTAAACCACAACACAACGTGCCAACGGCCCTCCCGAGGGCGAACAAAGATTACCCGTGACATGAACATTGAGCATCGGTTGCCGCTGTCGCAGGCTAGATGTAAACCCCAAAACCGAAAAAGGCGTAGATATCGCAGCCTAGCCATAAACCACAACACAACCTGCCAGCCACAGGGCTAAAAGAATTCATATCACTTAGCGGGGAATCGAACGCGGGTCACCCGCATGATAGGCAGGAGAGCTACCAACTACGCTACCAAACATTCAAGCAGAGAGTGGAAATGAAATTATATAATAATGCAAAGTTCAATAAGAGCTCAGCAGTCAAATATGGCCAGTTAACTAAAAATAAAATACAAATCCGGGCTGGCAACGAAACAAATAATGATTTGATTGTTGCTGGAGCTACGTCGTTCTTGGTTTGTGCGATTTTCTGTCATAGGCAACGTTGTGTGCAAATTTGAAAGCAATCGGTTCAGTAGTTTCCGAGTTTTTAAATAACAACATCGGGACATTAACATTTTTATTAATATAGATAGATAGATAGATAGATAGATAGATAGATAGATAGATAGATAAATAGATAGATAGATAGATAGATAGATAGATAGATAGATAGATAGATAGATAGATAGATAGATAGATAGATAGATAGATAGATAGATAGATAGATAGATAGATAGATAGATAGATAGATAGATAGATAGATAGATAGATAGATAGATAGATAGATAGATATATAGATAGATAGATAGATAGATATATAGATAGATATATAGATAGATAGATAGATAGATATATAGATAGATAGATAGATAGATAGATAGATAGATAGATAGATAGATAGATAGATAGATAGATAGATAGATAGATAGATAGATAGATAGATAGATAGATAGTGAATATTGATTTTAGAATTGCGATCATAGAGCACAGAGCATACCCATATGTGCTACGTCGCCCTCAGCAAATGTTTTAAGGTGCAGAGCATACTGATTGTAAATACGTCGTTATCTTCCGCTTATACGTCAGTCCTTGTTGGATTCACTCTTAATTCCTCTCACACGTGTCCCCCTCTCCCCTTCCCCCCAGCCGTGCTTCTTCTATTCGTTTTCGTTCATAAATGGTCTTCATAATATTTCCTGCCCTGTCTATTTGCTTGACAAATCGCCGGACCTATGGTATCTTTTGCTATTGCTGTCACATCCCTATGAGTACAGTCAGTGGCGGAATGGACCACACCGTAGGGTGTGCGTGTTCAGGTGACACCCCAGGGTTGACACAAAGGTCAGGGCCGAGACTGGTCAAGTCTGTTCTGTTATTGCACGGTGAAACTAGCACTCAGGAGAAACCGCTTGACCACGAAAAGAAAGAGTGAACTCTGTTGCAGACAAGTTCGCAACACGATTACCCCTTTGGGGACTGAGCTGGTGAACGGGTCAAAAGACACGAGGTGAAAGGAACACGGGACATTCGGTGGACAACGGTCAGACGGAGCAGCGGTGTTAGCGAGACAGTGATAGTATATTAAGAGTTAGGATATTTCTTTAGTGACTGCATAGATTATTTACAGTGTTCTATTAGAATAGGATAGTCTTTTGTGCTGTGTATTTAACTGGTACAAGGGATTGTGTTGTGCCACCATAAGTAAATAGTGTCCAGTTATTTCTGACCAGTTAAATCGTTTAGGTACATGTTCTGTGAGAGAATGTCTAACCTTGTCACTCTGACCCTGCACTAGATAGAGGCTGTGACAGTTTGGTTGGTCAGTGTGTCGATAGGTAAGAGCGTATCTCGTGCCATTGTGGTTTGTGCACCAGGAAATTGCCTGTGGAACGTACTGGGGATCGAGGCGATTGTAAAGCTCGTTCTTCCAGAGGGTCCAGGCAATAGGTGGCCACACAGCGGGAAGTCAACTGTCTATTGTATTACCTGTACTTACAATAAAGATTGTCGTGTGTGCTCTGTGTGCGTTTGGGTTCAGTGTGTGTTAAAGGTTAGCTTGTCTGTCATAGGCCCAGTTACGAGCCACGGACCAGCAAGGTCACCCATAGGTCTGTGACAGATAAATGGGAGGCATTTGTCCTTGGGAATTGAACCTAGAGTAGTAGCTAAATAGGAATAGTTGTTTGTGGTAATTGTGAACCCAATGTGCTTGTCTAAATAGGAGACATAGATTAGTTTGTATGTTTAGCTGACTGATTTATTTTTCTTTAAGTTTTGTCGTTCACTATTGTAGGGCTGGCGTGATTAAGTTAATCCCTTAATTTTGATGTTGCTATTGAGTAAGTTTGCGATGGCGTTGCTGAGTTAATTCTCTTAATTATTGCATCGTTGTCCAGGCCTACTCTTAATTATAGATAGCGACATCGGGGTTGGCTTGGGTCGCCCTTAGCGCTATAAAGTGATAGTTTGTGATCGTTTTTCGTATTTGTTCCGACCGATTGTAATTAATAATGACTAAATGTGATAGGGCTGCGTTTGCGTCGTGACAAGTTAGTGACGAATAGGAGAAATAGTTTCTTCTTCTTCTTCTGCCTTTCTATCCCCCAATGGAGCATAGGCCCTCAACCAACTCACGCCAAGTCGTTCTATCCTTCGCCATTGCATGGAGCTCTCCCCATGTCCTCCCAATCTTTCTAACCTCATTCTCCAGCTCTCTTCTCCGTGTGTTTTTTGGCCTTCCTTTATTCCTTTGCCCCTTTGGGTTCCAATGCAAAGACATTCTAGTTATGCTGTTCTCCTGTTTTCTCAGTGTGTGCCCTATCCAACGCCAGTGTCTTTTCCTCACCTCCTGATCCACTGGAGCCTGTTTAGTTCTCTCCCAAAGTTCTACATTAGTTATTCTATCATACCATTTTATTCCCTCTATACTGCGCAGGCACCAGTTAATGAATGTCTGTAATTTATTAGTAATTGCCTTGGTTGTTCTCCATGTTTCCGCCCCATACAATAGTACTGATTTGACATTGGAATAAACAATTTTTAGTTTTGTATTTCTTTTAATTTCTTTTGACCTCCACAAATTCCATAGTGCTATGAAAGCCCCTCTTGCCTTTTGTATTCTTATTTTAATATCTCTATCAGTCCCTCCATCTTTATCTACATTACTGCCTAAATAGGTGTACGACTCCACGTCTTGCTTGCTTGCTTGCTTGAAAAAGAAAAAGAATAATTTGATCACGTTCAAGCATGTTCAGCTGTATAGCCGATACCTATATTTGTGATCTTTATTAGGTTTGAATTGTTTGAATATGGTTTCCTTCGGTTCCATTTGGTTATGTTGTTCTAAACGGTTTGACTGATGTTGTTTCTCACTTGTATAAAGTTGTTCTATACCTGATGTTGTTGTATCCGGAGGCAAGGGTCTTCTCTTTCTTAATTGTGTCTCTTTTTTCGTTCTTGACTTTGGTAGGACACATCTGTATATTGCATTTTAGTTCTGTCCTATCCACTCGTCGTCTTGTGATTCCCATTTTCTGATTGGTTATGTCTGGTTTCTATTCCTCGACACGTTTTTCCGCTCTGTCTTGGCTTCTAGGATGTAACAGTGCTTAGTCCTTACAAGGACTTTTATGTAATTTTGTCTTTCCATCTTTACTGCTGTTTTTCTCCTTCTCATCTTTGTCTGGTGTCCTCTGTGTTGTTTTACGTTTTGGATCTGGCTGGTAGGTGTCTGTGGGTGTTGTCTTCTCTGTCGTCTCTCTCATCTCTTCCCTCAGTCGCTTTCCGTATTGAGCTTGTTTCCTTCGGTCTTCTTTGGTTTTGATGCTTCCTGGTGGAAACCTTCTGTTCATTTCTGTATTGTGTCTATCTTCAAGTTCTTGCTGCTTGCCAGTAGACTCTTTCATCGATGTTTCTTTCGGTTTATCGTCTATTGGCTTTTCGCTGTTATCTTGATCTATTTGGGGTTGCTTGGAGCTGTTGTCTTCACGGCTTTCATCCTGCTTTTTCTGCAATTCCTGTAGTGCTGCTATTGTTTCTGCTTTTATGTCATTAAGTGTCTTTATATTGTAGTCCAATATCTCTGTCATCTCTTTCATCTCTGCAAGTATCTGTCTTGCTTGGTCATCAATTTCTGGCATGTTTTTCTTTGGAGTCAGCTTATTTGCCTTTAATATCTTGACCTCTTCTTCTAACTTTCTGATCTGATTCTGCATCCTGGATTTCTCCACTGGGGTGAAGTATTCAGATTCCTTGCATTTTCTTCTGGCTTCTTTGCATGGTATTCTCTCAGTAATTGCTATCTTGAGTATTTCCTGGCAGTGTTGTAGATAAGGACATCCAAAATACCTCGCCCCGTGCTGTCCAAAACAGTTGCCGTATCGTCGATTGCTATTTGGTTTTTGGAATTTTTATCTTGCTTTGCTAATGGACACTCATTGTAGGAAAAGCCAATGTAAAGTGGTGAGTTCAGTTCAGTGCTTTGCTCTATTATAATACGTAGTGTGGCTATCTGATCAGTACAGGATCTGTTTGATCGAAAACCTGCCTGCTCATCTCTTAGCATTTTATCAATAGCATCTTTTAATCTTTCCAAAATAATTCTACTTAATATTTTTCCAGGAACTGACAGCAACATAATTCCTCTATAGTTTTCACACTCCTGTAGATTACCTTTCTTGGGCAGTTTCACAAGATATTTTTCTTTCCAGTCTGTTGGTATTTCTTCGGTCTCCCAGACTTTACTGAATAATCTATGTAGCAATTCTGTTGATGTGTTTATGTTGGTCCTGATAGCTTCAGCTGGGATACCATCTGGGCCTGTCGCCTTTCCTTCCTCGAGAAGATTAATAGCTTTTCTAATTTCCTCTTTAAATGGTATCTCACAGTTGATATCCAGTTCCATTTCTAAAGGCTGGATATCTGGAGGAACCTCTTAGCCTGGTCTATTTAGAAGCATTTCAAAATATTCAACCTATCTGTCCATTTGAACTTTAGTGTTAGTAAGTACCTTTCCTTGACTATTTTTGATTGATCCAGTTGGCTGACTATAATTACCTACTAATTTTCTTGTGTTACTGCAAAGTTCTCTGAGGGTTTTTTTTTTGCTGCTGCTGTCTCCGCTTCTTGTGCTAGATCATTTAGATATTTCACTTTATCTGCCCTTATATGCCTCCTAACTTCCTTGTTGGCTTCTGTGTATTTCTCCTGAGCTCTAGCTTTAGCAGCTCTAGTTTTGCTATTGTTTAATTTTGCCTTTTTACTTTTTCTACCTTTAATCAGTTTAATGGTTTCTGGTGTTATCCATACTTTATGTTTCCTTTCTTTCTTGTCAAGAACTTCTACGCAAGATTCATTCCAGATTCCTTTGATCTGATCCCAGCAGACTTCTGTGTTGACATCTTCAGCTAACTGCTGCAACACCTGGTACTTATTAGAGACCGTAACTGAGAACTGTTCCTTAATTTCTTTATCTCTAAGAAAGTCTACATTATATTGGTTTCTATGATTATAAGATGTTATATATCTTTTTAGTTTCAACTTGATTTACTTACCACCAGGAAATGGTCAGTAAATACATCGGCACCTCTGAAAGCCCTAACATCGTAAAGGGATGATCTAAACTTTTTGTTAATACATATGTGGTCAAATTGATTAGTTGTCTTATGGTCTGGTAATTCCCATGTTGCCTTGTGTATACTTTTATGGGGAAAAATACTTCCACCAATAACATACTGGTTACCTGCACAAAAATGTGTGAACAATTCTCCATTTTCATTCATTACTCCTAGACCATGTCTCCCCATAACTTCTTCATAACCTGTGTTGTCTGATCCTACAGTAAAAAAGTGTGAGGAAGGTCAAGATTGTGTGCTGTTGAGTGGTTGCTACTGACATCGATCAACCGAGGCCTGTCGATCTCGGACATCATCATCATCCTCATCATCTTTTCTGTGGGAGGCCAAGAATCATGGACTGGAGAGAAGATAAGTTTGTTTTGCTTTTGGTGTATTGTTGTGGTCTGTTCTCCAGCCCTCGAGGGTTCTAAGAAACTGTATTTGAGCCCCTGGCACCGTTCATTGTCCTTCTCATTTCTCCTCTGTCCTATTCATGATTTACGTTATTTTTGTCAGTGGTTGGCAGGGCTAGTCTTGTGTTGTCCCTAGTTGTCTAGTGTTGCTATGTTAACATAAGATTACGTGTCAGCTAGATTGCGATTCTAGTCTCGTCTGCAACTCGTTGTGCAGCCGGGTCTATTGTCAAGATATATGCTTGTAGCGTCTTGTTTGTAAATAGTTATTGCCCCATCGTTGTGCTTTTTTTTTCTATAAGTGTTTATCTATTAGTACGTTATCGTCCGTGCGTGTAGCGTCTTTCTAATAGCTTAAATCATCTCTTCTTGGCGTTTTCGTGTATGAATTTTTTGTTCCACGTGTTGATTCAGTACAGTTAATTTGTGTAATAATTTTTCTTTTGCGCACACATTTCATCAACCCTCATTCGGAAATTGTAACGAATCTGTTTGGGCGACCCATCCCTTTTCTGTATCGGAACAGTCCAAATTGTTCCATAAAAATTGTTATTGTTGTATTGCATTCATTACGTTGCTTTTATTGTTTGCATTGTTTTCACTGTTTTCAGCTTGCCACTTGTAGTTTTTAGCATTTTTGTTCGTGGCAGCTACGGTTATTCAGGTGATTTGTTGAGTGGTTAATTATTTTTTAGAAAGAAAGAACGTTGGTGTTCTTGTAACTAAGATGTCGAGTCTCTCTGAGTTCATCGAGATGGCCAAACAACATGGTCTGACTGGCGAGAAGGTGCTAGAATGGGCAGACAAGAAATATGCCGATCTTCAAGAGAGAAAAGACAGAGCCGACGAGAGAGAGCTCAAGAAATTAGAACTAGAAGCCGCTAGTAAACTAAAGGAGATCGAGGCTATTAACATAGAAAAACAGAAGCCCAGAGGATAGCAAAGGAGATTGAGGCTATTAACATAGAAAAACAGTTAGAAGCCAAGAGGAAAGTAAAGAAGATCGAGTTAGAAGCTCAGATAGCTCTTAAGCAACAGGAGTTTTCAGCTATGGCTGAGTGGGACAAGGTACAATTGTTAATCAAGGATGAGGAATTAGAGCATGCCTCTATCTTGAGACAGAAGAAAATGGTTTGCAATTCAGAGCTAGAGAAAGTGAGGCTGGTGATGGAACTAAAGGCCAAAGAGATAGAAGCAACTAGAGATGCCGACGTGCAGATGCGTAAGGCTGAGATAAAGGCTGCTGAACCTTCTTTCAAAAAGTACCAGGGCCTAATACAATTTTTCACTCAGGGTGATTCCATATCTGCTTAGACACAAAATTTTGAATGTATGGTTAACCACTATGAGGTCCCATTTAAAGAGTGGTCACTCATTTACCGAAAACATCTAGGGGGGGGGGGGACCTTTGAAATTACTAGAGACAATCTATACTGAAAAACTTGAGGATTATTACTTTGTCAGGGATAGAATTCTACAACATTTCTCCCTAGATGAGGAATCTTACAGAAATACCTTTAAAAATGTGAAAATCCCAAACAAATAAACGCAGTCCCAAAATAACCACCGCTCACATTTGGAGCTGGTTAGGGTGACAACAACTTTTATTTTTTTTTTGTTTCAAACAAACTGGAACTGGTGTGCATTGGATAGCAAATTATTCCTCCCCACCGCGCTTAACGGCGGAAGTAATTTATCATGGTAATGAGGATGACTATTTGCTGGTTTACCTGAGTAGTTTGTAGTATAAGCATCAGTTACGCGCATTATTTTTAAGGCGTAGCCGCTATATATTGTTAGCCCACCTCAGCTTTATATATTCTTAATTCATCACCTGCTATATATACTTCGTGACTTCCTGCTATACATACTAAGTCCACCTCCCGGTATAGATTCTTAGTTAACCTCCCGAGCTAGAGGTGACGGTCACTTCCGGTTTGGTTATTTTTAGGTCAGGGGTCGCCGGAAGGTCTCGTGGTCAGGGATGGGATAAGATATTAGTTACAACATCATTAACTCTCTATGTGAGTGCCCTAGCAAAAGTGAATTTTAATTTTCATTTCAACTATCAATTATCTATTTATCTTAGAATACCAAATAAACAATGAAAGAAATTAAAATTAAAGAAAATTTCGTTGTCACTGCTAAACTAAATTGTCCGTTATGTTAAAGTCTACTAGTTTACAAAACTATCTACTCATAATGCATTATTGTCTAACATATACTTTACATTCACATTTGCTGCACATAAGACACTCAGTTAATATTAAACTCATTAAAACTTTTTTAGAAGTAATGGATTTCAGATTAAGTTTCCAAAACTGAAGAATGATATAATAGTAACACAAAAGTTTTAAAAAGAAAAATGATTGTGACCCAAACAAAACAATTGAAGTTACTTATGTTATACTTAAGTACAGAAAAGAAAATATATTGTTATATCAACATGGATTGTCACACAAATAATTTTACACTGAAAATAAATAAGCAAAATACATATATAATAATTTTCACCAACAAAAATCATTACACTATATTCATTCCAACAAAACAATAAAAAATTACAAATCAAAATAAAATAAGCAAAATATGCATAAAATAATTTTCAAACTCAAAATTATTTCACTTTTATAAATACCATCTCAATAGTTACAAATCAAAATAAATAAGGAAAATACACAGATAAATTACTCTTCATAAATACCAACACAATAGTTTCAAATCAAAATAAATAAGAAAAAAAAAAACCAGATAAATTACTCTTCATAAATACCAACACAATAGTTACAAATCAAAATAAATAAGAAAAATACAGACAAATTACCCTTTAAAAATACCAACTTAATAGTTACAAATCAAAATAAATAAAATTGTGCGAATGAAAAGGAATCAATAGAATATATCAATTCAAAACCAAATAATATACATGAAACATAAATATACAAAACATATATCATATACAGAACATATAAAACATATATAATCCATACAACACATATAGTTTTATATATCTATAACACATATATACTTAACATATTATATTAAAGATGAACATAATAAGATTGACTTATAATATGACAATCACAACATAGACTTCTATTTTAATCATTCATTCCCTTTTATTCCAATTACACTCTTCTTTCATACTTCACCTTTTCCTTTCTGCTGAAGTCCTTAGAATGATCAACACCTCTATGTTGCTGCAGAGTCATCTTTTACGATTGTTCAGTTCACTGGTTTTAGGCTAGAACAGTACTTGTATACACTGCTACTTGACATATACTAGTGTTCAATTGGATCCATGAAACTTGTTGTCGAATTTAGTTATGAAACAATCCACAGTCATCTGCATTTTCAAGAAAACATGAATACTGAAGGCACTGTCTTTTCACACAGCCTGTGACGTGACGGTGGTATTTAATGGTTTGTAATGTTGAGTAGGAATCTTTTTCTCAACACATTCCCTCCACCAGATTAACGGAACTATAATCTGAGCTATGTTGCTCTCAGACACAGTCCTGGATACCCAAGAAAACAACCATATTGGCTCGTTAAGTACTTTAACATTAGCTGCACTTGGTACCCACAAGAGAAGGCAAGGAATTTTAGATGTCTATCATACTTAATGAATAATTAGACAGGGCAAGTGATTCCTCCGTCATCTACCTTCTCCCGGTTTTATTATGAATAATTAAAGAATTATTATATTATTTGAGCCCCCACCAAATGGTATTCTATCTTAACAGTTTACTTAAACATGTAAGAACAGACATTTGGAATTTAACAAACTATGTAGTTTAAAACTTGACATACAGCTTTATTTACTACAATGAAATTCCCAGTTTGTTGATTTACACAAACAGTGACTGGTTAACGTAAAGAGGTTATAAGCGTCAGCGAGACAAACAGCTCGGGGTTTAGAGTGGTATGATAATGATGATAATAGGTTAACATAAAGGGGTTAACTCAACTTATAAGCCTCTGACAGCCGTGAGGAACTGTCAAGCTTGTCCAACTCTTCCTTGCCTGTTGTCTGCCTGTTTCAGCTTATTCTCCACTTCATCCCCACCTCGTTCTCCACCTGGTTCTCCACCTGGTTCTCCACCTGGTTCCCAGCTGGCCGAGTCTAACACAATGTAGGCTACTTCATGGACTGATTGTCACATGGGCGCTGTAATCATGGAAACAAAACACATACGTGTAGTATCTTGACTTACACTAAGAATACATGTATCAATTAATACAACATATAATAATAATAAGATATATCCCATCACTCATCCTCATATTCCACATCCTCTCCAGTCTAGTCTGAAGGTCTTTTGTCTTACATGGGCGTCACATATCCTGCCTTCCCTCAAATGCTATGTCATGATAGTTGACTTTCTAAGTCTGTGTCCGTCTTCACTCAGACTTCGAATTGGCTGACATAGATTTGACATAAACATGTGGCGCAGGTTATGTGCTGAAAACGCAAACAATTTATATGTGCACGCTGTCCTGAATATTATCTTTCAGTGACAGTGAATTCTATACACCCATCATTCTTCCCCTGAGGTTATAAATCCCCTGTTCGGGTGAACACATTAAGTGAGCACATGGTGGGCACACAAAACGTAGCAGCATCCCTGCACATATTTGGGCATCATTTCCCACAGTCCCAACTCATATTTTGGCTGATCATGGAAACAATATAATTACATTTCATTATAGCAAATGTCATTGTTCACATCTTATTTTATACACATGAAAACATACAATGAAAAACATGTGACACAAACATACAAGAAATAGGAATAGTTTAGCAGTTCCCTAACTGAGATACTGAATATTCACACAGAACTATTTCAAGCAGAATGTGCAGACAAATTAGGAAAAGGTAGTATAGACTAAGCTTAACTCCCTAACCTAAGTATACAAGATTAATATTAATATTTTCTCTTACCTGGGAACTTCCCATTAATCGCCAAAACAGAGTACGACAGTAAAATATACCTTCACGTCGACCTGTGTTGTTTGCCGGCAGGCTGCGATTAATGACGGAAACTCCACAGGCTCGAAGTATAAGTATCAATCTATTGTCCAAATTAAACTCCTCCCTTTCCTTAGTTTTTACCCAACCCTCAAGATGATGGCTTAAGCTCCTCCTCCGAAGTACCTATCAAATCAAATTGGCTAACCAGTGACCTGTCACTCACAGTGAACGGCCTACAGTACGACCTTGACCAAGATAAAACATTCCTAATTGCCAAACACCTGTTCTCTCTAGTCTTACACTGACGTGTGAAACTTTAAACTTCTCGGCTCCACCATGTCTAGCGTCTACTCAATTCCCCTGTTCAAAAGGGCCCGCTCAGGCTGTGTTAGGAGATAACATTATGACACTGGCGTGAGAATCAAACCTACACCCCTAGTCTCATCAAAAGTCTGTTCAAAGCAGTCTGGTCAGGAGATAACATTTATGACATGGGCATGTGAAAGGGAATTCTCTAGCCCCGGTGTAATTGTGTAACATTACCCAAGACTGAGTCGCTTTGTCTGGACTAAGGACTGGAAACATTTAAATCAATACGGTTTAAAGTAATATTAGGATAAAGCGCAGAGTAAATATAATTCTGTCTCTTTAGAACCAGAAGAACTTATTACAAGTACTAACTTCTGGAATCACTGAGATCGTTTCGTGACAGGCCCTCCGTTAAGTTGGTCGCAGCCACTAAGACCAATTTTACGATACTCAGTGATTCCCAAGAATGTTAGTACAACCTGTCATCTCCAGTATTGTTCCAGTATTCCTTGTGGAATCGTGATGTCCTGCATCGATATACAGTCACCAATTGTCCCTCATTCCAGGCTAAGTCCTTAGTCCTAGAATCATGTGGGTATTCTGAGCAGCCGCTCCGTAATATCCATTTATCTGGAGGTTTCTTCTCCCACAGGATAAGAAATGCTCTCCGCTTCAACAATGGGATTCCTCGACATCGTTGATTGACAATCCCTGTCCATTTCCTCACTTCGCCACGCCCTATGAGCATAGGGAGGGCCTGAAGTGCTCTCCGAAAAGGATGAGTTGTAGTCAGGTAGGATTCTCTTTTCCTACATCTACAAATCCTGGAAAAATCTGTCACTAATCTCCTCTCAAATTGAGGGATATAGTCACTCATCCTGACAGCATGCCGTGAGTGCAACTGACCACTGCCGATTTCTTAAAGGAGTGTCCACTGGTTTCCTCCTCGGTGCATCCTTTCCCTTTTACAAATTGTCCGGGTGGAATTCTCTTTCATTAAGATCAGTCCAGAATCAGAGCACGAAATCAAGTCAGGGGGTACAGTCAAATCATTAGGAAACTCAGGGTTTCCTGCAGACAGTAAAGTGGCATTTCTTCGCAATGAAGTTTCCACTATCAGCTGAGATACCCCTGTCACTTCCTTCGAAGCGAAGAGTAATACAAGACCAGAATGTTGGGGTTCCCTACTACTAATGGCTTGTTCCGCTTCAGGGTCCTTCATCAGAAGTATCCCTGTCGCCCCAGCTGTACAGGATAGAGACAATTTGTCTCCCTGCACACAAGAAGTACCTTCTTCTTCATCAATGGCAAACATTTCTGTCTGTCCAGTATCAGAGTGCACAGGACTTGCAGCAATGTCCTGTTTACTCACTGTCTCTAAGGTCGTCAAGAACTTAAGAGAACTATCCTCCTTATCTGTTATCTCCGCCCTGGTCTGGCTTTCACATACCAAGTCTAGTGGAGGCAAATAAGGGGATTTGTCGCTACCATCGCAGTCAACTACTTTGGGCGAAAAGTCAGAACTAACTATTTCTATTTTGTATGCAATCGCATCAAGGGAAATAGGGGAAACAGGTTTAGTGTTATTCCCTACATTAGTCTGCTTTACTTCCTCTTCTTGTTGGAAGGGACCAAAGGGATTATGGGAGTTGGGTAAGGCTTTGCCCTCGTCCTCATTAATGGCTGATGTGCCAGTCGAACCACTGTGTCGACGGTTAGAACAGTTATCACGCTTGTGATTACTGCGGGGTGTGCTCTCATATATCTCATCTGAGATAATGGGAGTAAGGGGTTCCAGCAATGTAGATCCGGTCCCTTTAGAAGATTTCTGCTTCTTATTCCATCTTTTCCTTTTAGGCTTAAGAATGGAAGTAAATGGGGCCAGCAATGTAGATCCGGTCATCCCTACAGAAAAGTTCTTCTTAATGTCAGCTCTGTCCCTATTAGGAATAAGAGGGGTGGGGCAAGGTCGTGGGTGGTCTATTACTTCATCCCTTGATGAAGTACCGTTTGGCAAAATAGTACACACCTCTCCATTGAGAGAGTGAGTCCCAGACCTTTCTACCAGAGTGTCAGTATGGGAGTTGTCAGTTCCCTCAACTACCCTAATAGTGTTCTCACCGTTCCCTGTGTCTAACTGCAGTTCTCTATTCGTCTGCCTAAGTCGATAGTTATGCAGCTTTTCTTTAAAAAGCCTCATTCTTTCACTAGCTGCCTCCTCTAGGAGTTGCAACTTTCTAGCATCTTCTTCTTCTTCAATTTGCCGCATTCTCTCTTCTTCTAGCCTCTCCGCTGCATGACGGGCAAGCATCGAGTCATATTCTTCTTTCTCCAACTTTCGCTTCTTCTCTGCAGCATTACGGGCACTCATGTAATCGAAAGTATCCATATGGCCTTTAACAAATGATTCTAACTGTGCTCCTACTCTACCCTCAGCTATCCCGCACTTCCTTACATCTTTTAGGAACTCGGTGCGTAAGTCCATTATATCTTATTAGATCTATCTAAAGATAAATATAATACTACCCCGATTCCGGAATAAAAGAATATGTCAGAGCAAGGTAAACTGGGCAAAAGAGTAGCCTATGACAGCCGCACAAAGATGTAAATGAATCAAAGTTGCCTACCAGACTGACAGCTTTTAGAATAGTATAGCAGCACAGAGGATACACCAATAAATGATATGATGTGATTTTACATTCAGTCACTAAGCATAAGTATCAATGATATGATGTCAACATATAATGCTCTACAATCTATATCAAATTATGAAACATGCAAGCAAATATAATAATCATCAACATTAAAATTTACTAAATAAACAATAATCAATGGTTATGAAGTGATCAATGATAAGACATGATACTATCCATTTATTGATTTTAGTAAAAAGTTATTTATTACTCTGTAATCTCTCCCCATGTATAAATTACTAATTTTAATTTAGACTATACTGGCAGAAGAGTTAAAGTTAAATTTTAAAAATTTACTTTCATTAGTCTAGGAGTAATTAGCCCAGTCCAAATCTCGGCGAGCTCGCCAGTGTGACGTGACGGTGGTATTTAATGGTTTATAATGTTGAGTAGGGATCTTCCTCTCAACACATTCCCTCCACCAGATTAACGGAACTATAATCTGAGCTATGTTGCTCTCAGACACAGTCCTGGATACCCAAGAAAACAACCATATTGGCTCGTTAAGTACTTTAACATTAGCTGCACTTGGTACCCACAAGAGAAGGCAAGGAATTTTAGATGTCTATCATACTTAATGAATAATTAGACAGGGCAAGTGATTCCTCCGTCATCTACCTTCTCCCGGTTTTTTATATATGAATAATTAAAGAATTATTATATTATTTGAGCCCCCACCAAATGGTATTCTATCTTAACAGTTTACTTAAACATGTAAGAACAGACATTTGGAATTTAACAAACTATGTAGTTTAAAACTTGACATACAGCTTTATTTACTACAATGAAATTCCCAGTTTGTTGATTTACACAAACAGTGACTGGTTAACGTAAAGAGGTTATAAGCGTCAGCGAGACAAACAGCTCGGGGTTTAGAGTGGTATGATAATGATGATAATAGGTTAACATAAAGGGGTTAACTCAACTTATAAGCCTCTGACAGCCGTGAGGAACTGTCAAGCTTGTCCAACTCTTCCTTGCCTGTTGTCTGCCTGTTTCAGCTTATTCTCCACTTCATCCCCACCTCGTTCTCCACCTGGTTCTCCACCTCGTTCTCCACCTGGTTCCCAGCTGGCCGAGTCTAACCCAATGTAGGCTACTTCATGGACTGATTGTCACATGGGCGCTGTAATCATGGAAACAAAACACATACGTGTAGTATCTTGACTTACACTAAGAATACATGTATCAATTAATACAACATATAATAATAAGATATAGCCCATCACTCATCCTCATATTCCACATCCTCTCCAGTCTAGTCTGAAGGTCTTTTGTCTTACATGGGCGTCACATATCCTGCCTTCCCTCAAATGCTATGTCATGATAGTTGACTTTCTAAGTCTGTTGTCCGTCTTCACTCAGACTTCGAGTTGGCTGACATAGATTTGACATAAACATGTGGCGCAGGTTATGTGCTGAAAACGCAAACAATTTATATGTGCACGCTGTCCTGAATATTATCTTTCAGTGACAGTGAATTCTATACACCCATCATTCTTCCCCTGAGGTTATAAATCCCCTGTTCGGGTGAACACATTAAGTGAGCACATGGTGGGCACACAAAACGTAGCAGCATCCCTGCACATATTTGGGCATCATTTCCCACAGTCCCAACTCATATTTTGGCTGATCGTGAAAACAATATAATTACATTTCATTATAGCAAATGTCATTGTTCACATCTTATTTTATACACATGAAAACATACAATGAAAAACATGTGACACAAACATACAAGAAATAGGAATAGTTTAGCAGTTCCCTAACTGAGATACTGAATACTCACACAGAACTATTTCAAGCAGAATGTGCAGACAAATTAGGAAAAGGTAGTATAGACTAAGCTTAACTCCCTAACCTAAGTATACAAGATTAAAATTAATATTTTCTCTTACCTGGGAACTTCCCATTAATCGCCAAAACAGAGTACGACAGTAAAATATACCTTCACGTCGACCTGTGTTGTTTGCCGGCAGGCTGCGATTAATGACGGAAACTCCACAGGCTCGAAGTATAAGTATCAATCTATTGTCCAAATTAAACTCCTCCCTTTCCTTAGTTTTTACCCAACCCTCAAGATGCTGGCTTAAGCTCCTCCTCCGAAGTACCTATCAAATCAAATTGGCTAACCAGTGACCTGTCACTCACAGTGAACGGCCTACAGTACGACCTTGACCAAGATAAAACATTCCTAATTGCCAAACACCTGTTCTCTCTAGTCTTACACTGACGTGTGAAACTTTAAACTTCTCGGCTCCACCATGTCTAGCGTCTACTCAATTCCCCTGTTCAAAAGGGCCCGCTCAGGCTGTGTTAGGAGATAACATTCTGACACTGGCGTGAGAATCAAACCTACACCCCCTAGTCTCATCAAAAGTCTGTTCAAAGCAGTCTGGTCAGGAGATAACATTTATGACATGGGCATGTGAAAGGGAATTCTCTAGCCCCGGTGTAATTGTGTAACATTACCCAAGACTGAGTCGCTTTGTCTGGACTAAGGACTGGAAACTTTAAATCAATACGGAAAGTAACATTTGGTTTAAAGTCAATAACCAGAAGAACTTACATGTCAGCAGTATACATTGCAATACTAAAAATAATATAGCATGTTTTATTTTGACCGGTTTGTTGATTATTAATTGTAAATGCAGGCAAATGTACATCTGCCTGGCACATCAGAGAGTACATTACCAATTTCAGCTTTCTGTGTTGATGTTTTTGAAATGTGTTGGTTAATGTTAGATGTAAAGAGATGTTTGTTTGCACGTAAGTCTTGTTGTACAGAACAGACGATATCTGTCATATCTACTACAGTAGAGTCAGGAATGACAGTTATATTACGGAATTCCTCAGTCACTAATCTGTCAGTTAATTTAAAGATGATTGGTAACAATTCTTCCGAATAAACATTATCAGGAGAGATTTCACTTGTTTTATTTGTGTAGAAATTCTTTGAAAGGTTGATGTTGATGTGTTGACAGTTAAAATATTTTTCATACACACTCTCATTCACATCACTCTCTCTCTCTCTCTCATTGACTGCTGTCTAGTTACAACATTGCAGTTATGTTGTCACACCATTACATGCGATGCACTCATACATTTTCTTTACTTCTTCTTTACTTTTGGTTGGGTCTGAGCTAGCACTACTGGCACATAATTAATCTTTTCCCACTCCTGTATTTCATTCATGGTACAGCCCTTTGGATTTTATTTCCCTGCAATGATGACATCTGCAGGGGTTTGTCTACATGCAAGTACTTCTATTCTCCTGCAAAGAAATGGAGATTCAACATCCACCATAGCTATTCTCAATTCACATTTCTTGCTTCCCATTTTATATTTTATTGTTTTCCCCGTGTAATCTGGCTCTTCCAATAAGGACTTTCTAATAAGTGAAAAAGATGTGTCAGATGTTCTTATCACTGAACCTTGTTTTCCGTTTATGATACCTTTACTGCTTTCCCTGTGTGTCTCAGTGTTGTATGCTGCCATTAATCTTTCGTGTGATATTGTCTAGTCATCTGACAGCATTGAATCATCAGTCGGCCACGTTGTCATTTCGAAAAATGCCTTTGGCAAACACTCTTTTGACTCGTTGCATTCATTCGCACTGACATGTTACTCTTTTGGCTCACCACTGCAGGCTATATTATCATACTGCCATTTTGAGATCTCACTTTCAGATACCTCCTTCACATTACTACAATTTCCCAGAATGACATCAACAATAGGGTCTTATAGTACTGCAAATTTTGTTCTACCTGTGCAGTAAGCCGATTTTATATTGGCCGATGCCAACTTATACTTTTCTTTCGCTCATGAAAAAGTTCGACACATAATATGTTCTCCTGTCAAATCACATTCATCCACCAGACTTTCTCTTATACCCAACACTTTCGTACCAGAATCTCGCAGGATTGTCGCTACTTTTCCATTAACCAATCTTTTCGTAAATTTCCCCTGGCTATCGAAACTGGTTACAGTATTAGCCTTTCCTATCACGCTGTGACCACAGGTTAGATTACCGTCCTCATTACAATCTCTACAGGTCTTGCAACATGTGTCAGAGAAATTTGCCAGCTCAGCTAAATTTGCTGTAGGTACATCTGCCATGCTCCCATCAGATAACCTGCTTTCAGAATCACTGCCACTGTCAGATATTTCTGCAGCGCCACTCTGATGCTGTCTTCTTCTTATCTTACAATCTTTTTGTAAATGATCGACCGAGTCACATAGTCGACACTCGAGTAGGTATTTAACTGTATTTTTCTCATGCATTGCTTTCTCTCTCTTACGAGAATGATCTTCATACTTCGGATTCCCCTTGTACCACTGTCGTTTACCATGATCTCTCTTACAGTACAAGCATGTCACTATTGGTCCTCTATCTCTCAGAGGTCGGTAACTCTTGTACTCTCTCGAGTATTCTCCTTTCTTCTCCTGAGTATATTGCTTTTTCCTGTATACTGGTTGCACTGCAGCTCCGTAATTTACATCTGCACCTCTGTTGAAACTGAAAATGTTTCTATGTGCATTCCAGTATGCAGCATCTGAATCTTCCATCTGCTTCACTGTTAAAGGTTTCTGTTCTATCAAAAAAGGTCATCATACTGCTCGGGAACTTAATAATACCTTATCTCTTATCAAAAGATCTTTTAACAAATCGTATGATTTGTTCTGGTAGTCTGGTAGTCTGGTAGTCTTAGTTTCAGCTTCATAGCAAACGGGTCGCCCCATCTTTGCTCCACTCCTGTGCCAGCGAAAAACACTCAGAATGTCTATCACAGTCCCTTGTGGAAAGATTGACAGACTGCTGTCTCAGCATATCTAGCATACACTCGCATTAAAGCATATGGTAGCCATCCGAAGTGCTAACACAAACAGTCCAACATTAGAAACGCAGTTCATCATTGATGATAGCAGAACTTGTCATCAACAGATCAGCAGTTGTCCGCGTGATCAATTTCAATACGGGTCCCGCCAGCATTGAACGACAGGCATCGCGCCATTTTCTGAATCTACAATTCACACCACCACGTTGGTCACAGTCGAAAAAACATTCCAAATGCAATCCGCAGCTCACAGGGTCACGCCATGCATTCAACTCAGAAGCTGGGCGACGAAACTATATCCAGTCTACAAATGGAGCAAAAATGCATCGGCCACCGTCCGGCAGAAGCAAACAATTTGCCTCTGTTCCGAACGGCGCCGCTGTCTAGCGTCCATTTTAACCGGAAGTCCGTATGATTTGTTCACTTTCACCGATGATACCCACTTGTCAAAAGTGAATACCACCTCAGACATGTAATCCAGAAATGTATGTTCAGCTTTCGCCTACATTGCGGTCACCAAGTACCAGTTTACAATGCTAACATAGCACATGGCCAAGGTAGTTTGACACTACACAAAGGTATGGTACATGGACGAACCATATCAGTCCTTTGTGATACTGGCGCCACAATATCAGGAATTCGCCAGGCACTAGTAAGACCTAATGAGGTAGCACAAAAATTTATTACCTGTAGAACTTTTAGTGGCAGAACAGAGATTTATAGATTAGCCTATGTATGTGTGTCAACACCATTTTTATCAGAGAGTATTTAGGTTGCCATGTTACTATCACCATGTGCAGATTTGATTATAGGTAACAGTGAAGACTTAGAAAAGGTATCTGAGGATGACATCATTAAATGGGAGGCAGAAAACATTCCAGTCAGCAAAGAGAATAGGGTGAATGGTGTGACTCCAATCCCCACATCCTCTGTGAAAGTAATGAAAGAAAAACAACGGAATGAGCGCAAAGAAGTAAATGATGGGACTCCAAACCCCACATCCAGTGTGAAAGTAGTAAGAGGATGTTGGAATGTGAGTAATGGTATGAATGACTGTATAGAAACTGGAAGTATCCAGAACACAACAGAAAGTGAGAAAGTAGAAAATATACATGAGACAACGGCAGTAATGACAAGTATAACTGCAGAAGAACAAATGTTGAGAAAAAGCAATGAAAAGATTGAAAGCAAGAAAGATAATAGTATGAAGGACATGTATCCAAATCCCAAATCCAGTATGCAAGAAAATGTACATAAAAAACAGAAAAACAAGTATTTTAAATTGAAGATGCCGAACATGAAATAACAGAAGATTAGAAGTGAAAGTGGTAATCAAATTCAAACAAAAACGAAGAATAATTTAAACCACTTGACTCATGGGTGTCAAAATAACAATTTTATTCAATGTACTTGCAGTCAAGAGTCTTACAGGTTTTTGGAACCGGAAAGGGAAACAAAAAGAGCTAGAACAGTTTGTTGGGCAACCAAAGGTAATCACGACCCAAGAGACCCAAGTCGAACACATCAAGATAACCGTTCACAGCGTACAATCAAGTATATGTGGTTACTGCAACACTTATTGTTTATTTTATGCCAATTTCTATTTGTAACAGGTGAAATAAATTTACAACTATTCTATACTATCAACATAATTCATGATCTACAACTTTTAGGAATTATCTATCCTGTTCACACAGGCTTTTTCATCTCGAAATTATATATATCTAAAGCAATTTGTCAAATTCTGAAATGTGGTACACTATTAGCATTAGTGCTTCTGAAACTATTACTTTTTGATCAGGTCTATTTCAAACACTTTCCGCATTCTGAAACTTTGAATTGTTGAAACCAGTTTTAATTTGTCATGAATTTTAATAAAATGAACTTTGTTTTATATTAATGGTTCATGAATATGTGGATATCACCTTGCAGCATATATCTAGTACAAAAGTACTTATTACTGATGAATTGCATAATTGAGTAACATCTATGTTGTAAAATAAATCATGTCAACATTTTGAAACAATATTTTAAAATATGTGATGCCAATCATCAAACTATTGCAGATCTAAATGAATCTTGTACAGATGCAGACATTATTTTCCAGTTTTATATTGATCACAGAAATTAACATCCACACAGCAGAAGTACAGCACATTTAAGAAAGAAGCGTTAGCATTAGTTCTGAGCCTGAAGAAATTTCAAAAGTATTTGTTAGGTAAAGAATTCACGATCTTAACTGACAACTTAGGACTTACTAAATTGATGACCATGGAGTCAACACACAACGCTAGAGTATACAGATGGGCTCTATTGATTGCACAGTTTAAATTTAAAATACAGCACATCAAAGGCATCCACAATCACCTGCCTGATGTAATGTCAAGATTAAAAGAATAAGTCTGTTTTAGTATGTATGTTTGAATATTTGCTTTGTAATTGTTGATCGACACATATGATTTATATGTATGTATAATGTATTATGTATAAATTGTGTATATCATGTCATTGTGACGAATACTGGACAAAGACATAGGTGACGTGACGAAATAGTTTAGAATTGAATATGAAAATTTATTAGCTACAAAATGTAAACAAAATATTTTAGAATTGAATATGCAAATTTATGACGATGAAACATGCTATTATTTAATGTTTTGAACATGTTATTATGTCATTCAACAATTAAAAATGTATACAGGAAATTTGAGTGATTAATATACTAGGAAATACGTTGTAATATTTTTGAAAACGTAAAGGGAGATAAGTTTTGGAAATGTAATAAAGACTGGTGGGAAATCACTATAGGTAGGGGAAATAAAATCCATAGCACCTATAAGGGGAAAAATGAATATCCAATGGAAACAACATCAGTGGATGTTCAGTGAGTGTAGTGGCAAGGGTGGGACTTTACGGGTTTACATTACTGTTCCATAGCCGTTATGGATTTCCGCACTTGAAAGAGTAGTGCCTGGGGTGATTTTCTGTCGTTTGACAGACTGCGGGATGAGGTGGGAAACGCGTAGAGCCTTTATGGTCTTCCGCAATTGAGAGAGTATTGCCTGGGGTGTTGATTCCATTACGCCACATAATACTCACTGGGCATGACAACTGTCAAAGTTCCAAAGGAAAAACATGAATTACCCAGAAGGGGTGGAATAAATTTTTACCTCTGATACCAGTGAAAATACCCAAGCATTACATAAAATATACTCCTATCCATTAACGATAATGAGAAAAAAAAGTGAATCTTTTTTTAAAAGGGGGAGGGAGAATGTAATGGGGGATATTTTCACCCAGATTAGGATGGTTGGGGGGAAGGCCCAAAGCTGACCTAAAACACTGAGATATTCCAGATACTGGGATTAAACGAGAATCTTGAGATAGGTGATGACCACTAGTTATCACGGGTATCACGATGAGCCGACCTAAGGTCGCCACGTGAAAGTAAAGGACCATCACGTGTTGCCACGTGAAACGGACCCGTGGTATAAGTCAGACTTGATTCTGGTCAAGTTTAGTTTGTGTCGACCTGTTGATGCGAGAGGATGTGCGACTGAACGTGAGAATGTCAACGTAAGATTGCTTGTCGAGAAAGGAGACCCTGACGACGAAGTGTGAAGCCAAGATCGACCATGCCAGTCTGTGAAATGGCCAGAACCTCAACTTGATCCATGGGAGCCGACTTTGGTCAGTGAATGCAAGAAGAACCTGTTCGTCAAAGGCTGCGTGAATTTGTGTGCGAGAGCTGTGTATTATGACTACGACTGGACATTGCCGTAAGTTATATCATGTCAGTAAATCGATGCTCGTACGACTAACTTGGTGTCGGCTTGTACCAGTTGTGTAACGCAGAGTGTGTGAGAAGAACATTCACGACACACGTATGAACACCACATAGACAACGAGAATATAAACACACCACTTATTACATTAGGACAAGTACATAAATTTAAGTATCTGGGCACATGGATAACATCAGATGGAAGATGAATAACTGAAATAAGAAACATAATAGGACAGGCAAAAACTGCATTTTATAAAATGAAAAACATTTTGTGAAATATATACTTGTCATTGAGAATTAGAAAAAGAATTCTTGCTTGTTACATACATTCAGTTTTAACAAATGGACGTGAATCCTGGACAGTCGGTAGGCAGGCAAAAATTTTTTTAGAGGCCTCACAGATGTGGTTTTACAGAAGAATGCTTAGAATACCTTGGACAGCCAAAAAGAGCAACCAAGAGATTTTGAAAGAGGCGGGAGCCCGAAGACAACTTATCACTGACATCAGAAGGAGACAGTCATCATTTTTCGGCCATGTTATGAGAAGAGGGAAAATAGAACTTGTTGTGACCACTGGAAAAATCTGTGGAAAAAGGGATAGAGGAAGACAATGAGAGAAGATGCTTGACATTCCTGTTGCATGGCATGGAGGTGTGTCGGCACACGAACTGATACATGCTGCAGGAGATCGCAAATTATGGAGAGGCATGATCGCCCACGCCAGTCGGCAAGGCACCTGATGATGATATCTGATATGCCTTCTTGTGTTCTTATTGCACTTTGGCTTTTGTGGTACATTGCTATGATGTTCTTTAGTAACTGTCCTTGTACCCCGTAGTTCTCAAGAACAGACCACAGTTTGTTTCTATCCACTCTATCAAAAGCCTTTTCCTGATCTACAAACACAATATTCTGTTTGGTATTATACTCAATGGCTTTCTTACACACTTGCCTCAGAGTGAATAATGCATCTGTGCATCCTATGCCTTTTCTGAAACCGAATTGTGATGCACTCCACTGTTGTAAAGCTTTGGGTCTCTCTGATCTAGTAAGTTGGCGTACGTTTTCCCTACGTGACTCAGTAGTGATATACCTCTGTATGCTTTAAATGGAGATTTCAACGCAAAAGTAGGAAGTGAAAAAGTGTACGGAATAACGGGTGGCTATGGACTAGGAGAAAATAATGTGAGAGGTGACAGATTAATAGCATGGGCTGAGTCGCGCAGCATGATAATAGGTAACACCTGGTTTAAACACCATCCACGCAGATTGTGGACTTGGAAAAGTCCTGGTGATAATATCCGCAATCAGATTGATTATATTTTGATTTCAAGAAGATTTCAGAGCAGCTTAGTTGGAGCAAAAACTAGACCAGGGGCAGACTGCTTTAGTGGCCATGTTCCAGTTGTAGGAAAAATTAGAATAAAACTAAAGAACATTAGAAAAACACCACAGAACATCAAGTTAAATTTAGGAATTCTTAAAACGGATAAAGAAATTAAGGAACAGTACAACGTCACTGTACAAAACCGGTATAATGCAATGGAAATTATACAGACTATTGATGAACAGTGGGAAATGTTGCGTGAGTCAATTCAGCAGACATCAAAAGAGACAATCCCACCAACCCATAGTTGCAAAAAAGAAATGGATGTCAACCGAAATTCTGCAGTTGGTGGATGAAAGAAGGAAGAAAAAGAATGAAAAAGAAGAATACTCTAGAATACAAAAAGAAATAGTGAACAAATACAAAGTGGCTTAAGAAGCCTGACTGAATCAAATGTGTACAGAGATTGGGGAAAATCACTGGAAAGACTCACATTTCATGTACCAACAGATAAATATGTTAACAGGAAAGATGACACGTAACAGCACTGGATGTTTGAAATCAAAGGATGGTGACTTATTAATGGGACATAGTAATATAATTAACAGATGGACAGAGTATATAGGGGAATTGTATGATGATAATAGACCAGACGTAGAACTGCAGACCAACAATGATGGTCCACCAATAATGACTGCAGAAGTTGAGGATGCAATACATCATATGAAGAAAGGAAAAGCACCAGGGCCAGACAACCTCTCACTGGAAGAAATCGAAGCACTGGGAAATTTTGGAATTGAAATAATAACTAAACTTTTAAATGATATTTATAATAGTGGGTATATTCCAAATGACATTTTAAAATCCATATTTATAGCTCTGCCGAAGAAACCAGGCACTTTAAAATGTGAAGACCATCGCACAATAAGTCTTATGAGTCACATGACTAAGATTTTATTGAGAATAATTATGAGAAGAATAAGAAACAAAATTAAACCAGAAATCAGCGATGAACAATGTGGATTTGTAGAAGGAAAAGGTACAAACAATGCTATATACATCCTAAGGACATTGTCTGAAAGAGCTATAGAAGTAAAGACTGATTTGTACTTATGCTTCATAGACTATACAAAAGCATTTGACTGTGTGAAGCATGAAGAAGTAATCAAACTGTTAGAAAAATTAAACATTGATGGGAAAGATCTAAGAATAATAAAGAATATGTATTGGCAGCAAACAGCAGCTATAAGAATTAACAACTGTTTAGGTACATTTCAAAGCATAAAGAGGGATACGACAAGGATGTGTACTTTCACCTGATTTGTTTTCAATATACAGTGAATATATTATGAGATCTTTAATTGATATGCCCGGAATTGTGGTTGGTGGGCACAATATAAACAATTTACGTTATGCTGATAACACAGTCTTGATAGCAACAAGTCAGAAAGAATTACAGGAAATGATAGACATTGTAGTGTTAGAAAGTGGAAAAATGGGCCTCAGTTTGAATAATGGGAAGACAGAAGTAATGGTGGTATCAAAGAAACAAATTATTCCTAAATGTGTAATAAAAGTCAATGGTGTTATTTTAAGACAAGTACAGCAATTTAAGTATCTGGGCACATGGATAACATCAGATGGAAAATGCATAACTGAAATAAGAAACAGAATTGGACAGGCAAAAACTGCATTTTATAAAATGAAAAACATCTTGTGCAATATATCCTTGTCATTGAGAGTTAGAAAAAGAATTCTTGCTTGCTACATACATCCAATTTTAACATATGGATGTGAATCCTGGACAATCGGTAGGCAGGCCAAACAATTTTTAGAGGCCTCAGAGATGTGGTTTTACAGAAGAATGCTTAGAATACCTTGGACATCCAAAAAGAGCAACCAAGAGGTTTTAAAAGAGGCGGGAGCCCGAAGACAACTTATCACTGACATCAGAAGGAGACAGTCATCATTTTTCGTCCATGTTATGAGAAGAGGGAAAATAGAACATGTTGTGACCACTGGAAAGATCTGTGGAAGGAGGGATAGAGGAAGACAACGAGAGAAGATGCTTGACAGTCTTGTTGCATGGCATGGAGGTGTGTCGGCACACGAACTGATACATGCTGCAGGAGATCACGGATTATGGAGAGGCATGATCGCCCACGCCAGTCGGCAAGGCACCTGATGATGATGATGATGCTTTAAATTCTCTCCTATTACTTTTCTTTTCCCATAACGGTACTATTAGTGCTTGCTGCCACTTAGCTGGTACTTTTCTTTCTTCCCAAGATTTATAAAAAATTATAGTAAGCCCACTTCTCCGCATGCTTGGATCCCTTCTGTATTAATTCCATCCAGATCTGGTTCTTTGTTTCTTGGGCTGTTCTGTGTAACTGCTCTTACTTCCGCTGATATAAAATTTTGTTCCTCTTGTTCGCAGCTTTGATGTATACAGTTTAAATTATCTACGTTGCCTGCGGGTTTGAGAAGTTCTAGAAAATATTCTGCTCATCTTGCCAACCTCTGTTGTGGACTAAAAAGAGGTATGCCTCTCTTGTTGTTGATGAAAGTTGTTGGGTTGTAGCCTCTGTCTCATTCTCTCATGATTTTTACATGTTTATAGAACTCCCCAGGGAAGTTCTTGCTGAGAGTAAACAGTAAAGTACCTGATCCAACCAGCAAGCAAGTAAAATAAGTGATTCAAGAAGTGTAGGTCAGTCTAACGAGGTTACAAGTACTAAAATAATCATAATAATGATAATAATATTAAAGAAACAAACCACAACAAAATAAGAAGGAAATGTAAAAATATTTGTAATTGCAGAAATAAGTAGCAAGTTGCTTGCTGACTTTTATTTCACATCATCCTTCATTGGCAGCTTTCCAGAACATAATGTTATATTGTGAGGCATGAAACATGCAGCCCATGGCGATGGCGAGTATGACTAGCAAGACATTATCTCACATGGTTACATGACTAATGTCCCGTTGTGGATTTTCTGTGTCAGTTACCTTTTGTATTGTGCTTTTTATCTTATAACTGTGATGTTGCACAGCTAATTTATAACCCCCTCCCCCAACCCCAACATTTGTATTATGTTATGTTGTAAAGCTGGTTGATGAATTTGGTTTCATCCCCCCTATCCCACCACACCAAAACACCCGTGTCCCATAACTGTAATGTTGAAAAGCTGGCTGATGGATTTTGAAGCAGGAAGGCATGGAGGAAATCATAACCCATGGTGAAGGCTACTGTGAACCGCAAGACCCAATTGCATTGTTAACTGCACAACGAACAAATATGTCTATAGCAACATGTGGTACCATGCAAATGGCTTTAATGAGCAACAATGTTAGATATGAGCTTGAAATAAGTGCAGGCTCCACGCCTCACCACTAGTAACTGTTGGCGTAGTTCTGAGACATGTGTCAACTAGGGCTGTGGCATTCCTGCAAATTTTACCAGTTTGTGGGCAGCCATAGAGTCAATGGCTTCTCATTCAGTTTTTCAAGCACAATGCGTATCCTGCAGTACTTTGTGACATCCTATATTTTTGGGTCGTGTACTGATTGTAATGCTGTATGATGTCTTGTAGTGCTGGATCGTGTACTGATTGTAACGCTGTATAATGTTTTGTAGTGCTGGATCGTGTACTGATTGTAACGCTGTACGATGTCTTGTAGTGCTGGACCGTGTACTGATTGTAACGCTGTATGATGTCTTGTAGTGTTGGATCGTATACTGATTGTAATGCTGTATGGTGTCTTGTAGTGCTGGATCGTGTACTGATTGTAACGCTGTATGATGTCTTGTAGTGCTGGATCGTGTACTGATTGTAATGCTGTATGGTGTCTTGTAGTGCTGGATCGTGTACTGATTGTAATGCTGTATGGTGTCTTGTAGTGCTGGATCGTATACTGATTGTAACGCTGTATGATGTCTTGTACTGCTGGGTCGTGTACTGATTGTAACGCTGTATGATGTCTTGTAGTGCTGGGTCGTGTACTGATTGTAACGCTGTATGATGTCTTGTGCTGGATCGTGTACTGATTGTAATGCTGTATGGTGTCTTGTAGTGCTGGATCGTGTACTGATTGTAATGCTGTATGATGTCTTGTAGTGCTGGATCGTGTACTGATTGTAACGCTGTATGATGTCTTGTAGTGCTGGATCATGTACTGATTGTAATGCTGTGTGATGTCTTGTAGTGCTGGATCGTGTACTGATTGTAATGCTGTATGATGTCTTGTAGTGTTGGGTCGTGTACTGATTGTAATGCTGTATGATGTCTTGTAGGGCTGGATCGTGTACTGATTGTAACGCTGTATGATGTCTTGTAGTGCCGAGTCGTGTACTGATTGAAATGCTGTATGATGTCTTGTAGTGCTGGATCGTGTACTGATTGTAACGCTGTAGATGTCGTGTGGTGCTGGATCGTGTACTGATTGTAACGCTGTATGATGTCTTGTAGTGCTGGATCGTGTACTGATTGTAACGCTGTATGATGTCTTGTAGTGCTGGATCGTGTACTGATTGTAACGCTGTATGATGTCTTGTAGTGCTGGATCATGTACTGATTGTAATGCTGTATGATGTCTTGCAGTGCTGGATCATGTACTGATTGTAACGCTGTATGATGTCTTGTAGTGCTGGATCGTGTACTGATTGTAATGCTGTATGGTGTCTTGTAGTGCTGGATCGTGTACTGATTGTAATGCTGTATGATGTCTTGTAGTGCTGGATCGTGTACTGATTGTAACGCTGTATGATGTCTTGTAGTGCTGGATCATGTACTGATTGTAATGCTGTATGATGTCTTGTAGTGCTGGATTGTGTACTGATTGTAATGCTGTATGATGTCTTGTAGTGTTGGGTCGTGTACTGATTGTAATGCTGTATGATGTCTTGTAGGGCTGGATCGTGTACTGATTGTAACGCTGTATGATGTCTTGTAGTGCCGGGTCGTGTACTGATTGAAATTCTGTATTATGTCTTGTAGTGCTGGATCGTGTACTGATTGTAACGCTGTAGATGTCTTGTAGTGCTGGATCGTGTACTGATTGTAACGCTGTATGATGTCTTGTAGTGCTGGATCGTGTACTGATTGTAACGCTGTATGATGTCTTGTAGTGCTGGATCATGTACTGATTGTAATGCCGTATGATGTCTTATAGTGCTGGATCGTGTACTGATTGTAATGCTGTATGATGTCTTGTAGTGCTGGGTCGTGTACTGATTGTAATGCTGTATGATGTCTTGTAGTGCTGGATCGTGTACTGATTGTAATGCTGTATGATGTCTTGTAGTGCTGGGTCGTGTACTGATTGTAATGCTGTATGATGTCTCGTAGTGTTGGGTCGTGTACTGATTGTAACGCTGTATGATGTCTTGTAGTGCTGGATCGTGTACTGATTGTAATGCCGTATGATGTCTTGTAGTGCTGGGTCGTGTACTGATTGTAATGCTGTAAGATATCTTGTAGTGCTGGATCGTGTACTTATTGTAACGCTGTATGATGTCTTGTAGTGCTGGATCGTATACTTATTGTAACGCTGTATGATGTCTTGTAGTGCTGGGTCGTGTACTGATTGTAATGCTGTATGATATCTTGTAGTGCTGGATCGTGTACTTATTGTAACGCTGTATGATGTCTTGTAGTGCTGGATCGTTTACTGATTGTAACGCTGTAGATGTCTTGTAGTGCTGGATCGTGTACTGATTGTAACGCTGTATGATGTCTTGTAGTGCTGGATCGTGTACTTATTGTAACGCTGTATGATGTCTTGTAGTGCTGGATCGTGTACTGATTGTAACGCTGTATGATGTCTTGTAGTGCTGGATCGTGTACTGATTGTAACGCTGTATGATGTCTTGTAGTGCTGAATCGTGTACTGATTGTAACGCTGTATGATGTCTTGTAGGGCTGGATCGTATACCGTAGGACTGAAGATGTTCTGTTGTTGGGCTATTTACTGTAGTATGATGTCTTGTAGCGCTGCCATATAGTGTCTTGTGGTGTAGTGTCATGCACTGTAGTGTTTAGTCGCGTCTCTGAGTACTGCATTATAAATTTCTGTTATATTCACTGCTTCACGTGTTGTACCATCATTTCTAGTATCCATTATGTGTTTATTATACGGTCTAGAGGTAATAACGTCATCAGAATCAATGCAATCATTAGGCAAATACCGCTCAAAGATTAAATAAAAAAAGAATAAAAATAAAACGTTGAGCCACTACGTGACTACGGATCAAGGAGGCAAACACTGTAAACTGAACTTTACTGATTGATCTGACATAAATTACAATCCAACACAGGAAGGGACCTAATTATTTCAGTCTTTCTTGGCTGACTGATCTGACACAAATGAGACTAAAACACAGGAAAGTACCAGCCTGTATTGACTGAATGATCTGACACAAATGACACCCTAACACAGGCAGGAACCAGCCTGTACTGACTGAATGATCTGTCACAAATGAGACTTTAACACAGGGAGGTAACAGACTGTTTTGACTAAATCATCTGGCACAAACGAGACTCAAACACAGGAAGGTACCAGACTGTTTTGACTAAATGATCTGACACAAATGAGATTCAAACAGGGAGGTACCAGACTGTTTTGACTGCATGATCTGACACAAATGACTCAAACACAGGAAGGTACCAGACTGTTTAGACTAAATTATCTGACACAAATTAGACTCAAACAGGGAGGTACCAGACTGTTTTGACTGAATGAACTGACACAAATGAGACTCAAACACAGGGAGGTACCAGACTGTTTTGATTAAATGAACTGACACAAATGAGATTCCATGAAAGGGAGGTACTAGACTATTTTGACTGAATGATCTGACACAAATGAGACTAACACAGGGAGGTACCAGACTGTTTTGACTAAATGATCTGACACAAATGAGACTGTAACACAGGGAGATACCAGACTGTTTTGACTGAATGATCTGACACAAATGAGACTGTAACACAGGGAGGTACTAGACTGTTTTGACTGAATGATCTGACACAAATGAGACTAACACAGGGAGATACCAGACTGTTTTGACTAAATGATCTAACACAAATGAGACCTTAACACAGGGAGGTATAAGACTGTCTTGACTGAATGATCTGACACAAATGAGACTCTAACACAGGGAGGTACCAGACTGTTTTGACTAAATGATCTGACACAAATGACACTCCAATACAGGGAGGTATAAGACTGTCTTGACTGAATGATCTGACACAAATGAGACTGTAACACAGGGAGGTACCAGACTGTTTTGACTAAATGATCTGACACAAATGACCCTCCAATACAGGGAGGTATAAGACTGTTTTGACTGAATGATCTGACACAAATGAGACGAACACAGGGAGGTACCAGACTGTTTTGACTGAATGATCTGACACAAATGAGACGAACACAGGGAGGTACCAGACTGTTTTGACTGAATGATCTGACACAAATGAGACTCAAACACAGGGAGGTATAAGACTGTCTTGACTGAATGATCTGACACAAATAAGACTCAAACAGTGAGGTACCAGACTGTTTTGACTGAATGATCTAACACAAATAAGACTCAAACAGGGAGGTACCAGACTGTTTTGACTGAATGATCTAACACAAATGAGACTCTAACACAGGGAGGTAATAGACTGTTTTGACTAAATGATCTGACACAAATGACACTCCAATACAAGGAGGTACCAGACTGTTTTGACTAAATGATCTGACACAAATGACACTCCAACAGGGAGGTACCAGACTGTTTTGACTGAATGATCTGACACAAATCAGACTAACACAGGGAGGTACCAGACTGTTTTGACTGAATGATCTGACACAAATCAGACTAACACAGGGAGGTACCAGACTGTTTTGACTGAATGATCTGACACAAATGAGACTCTAACACAAGGAGGTACTAGACTGTTTTGACTAAATGATCTGACACAAATGAGATTCTAACACAGGGAGATACCAGACTGTTTTGACTGAATGATCTGACACAAATGAGACTAACACAGGGAGGTACCAGATTGTTTTGACTGAATGATCTGACACAAATGAGACTCTAACACAAGGAGGTACCAGACTGTTTTGACTGCCTATACTGACCACTGTTTAGTGTGGTTTAGAGTAGGAGGCTCTTTTGACTCATCATCTTACAGGAGTCAAACCTGGCTCTGCGGAATGACAGCCTAGTGTGTTGTTAACTAATCTGTATTCTCCTTACCAATAAATTTCATGTTTGGTTTGGTCTGATAATCTAACACATGAAAGTTTGTGCTTTCCACAGTAAAGCCCCTGTTTGTTTTGATGAGATACTCTAACACAGTGATCTCCAACCTGTGGTTCGCGCACCCATCATCGTGATATTTGGACACTAAATTATCAGTTGTTGGTGATTGTCTCTGTTGTTATCTCTGCATGCTTTTCTCCAAGTTTCTGTTAACATTACTAGAGATTTTTCTTTTTTTCCTATTTTTAATCACAATTTGTTATGCTGACATGAAAGGGGGAGGGGGCATGGGTGATATTTCAATACTTTAAACGCAAGGGGGCACCACCTGAAAGAGACTGAAGATCACTGTTCTAACATTAGGCGATACCTCCTTACTTTAGCAAATCCCTGCGTGTTTTGATCTGATACTGTAGCATATGGAGGTAACTCCCTAATTCAGTAAATATAATTATAACATACAGAAATACATGCTGACTTCAGTAAATACAAGGATTGGATTTGATCCATCATGTAGATATACCCGCTACTTCAGTTAATATAAGGATTAGATTTCATATGAAGCTCTGATACTTGGATACACCTGCTACCTCAGTAAATAAAAAGATTTTAAAATTTCAGTTTACATTTACTGGTGAAATAATAATTAGCACAATTATGCCAAACAGGACATTAACATCTCAGTGCCATTATTGTTTGCCCCTGACCACGGGTGTTCAGTGTGGAAACACTCACACAATCAACAGTGTCAAAATTTGAAAGCTCAGATCTCACTTCTTTCGTGTCTATATGTGGAAGTGTGCTTTCTGGATCGAACTGAAAGCAGTGCAATAATCTCAACTCTACTGCAAGTATTTATGATCCATAAGGCCTATCTGATCATTATTTGCTCAAATCACAACTAGAATCCAGTGGCACCTTTGAAAGACAAAACAGAAAAGTCTCATTCTGACGTCTAGATAGCAGTCACCTGTATACAGACCTCTAGACAAAAGTCTCGTCTTCTGTTTACCGATACCTAGACAGAAAACTCCTGTTTACTGACACCTAGACATAAAAATCCTGTATACTGACACCTAGGCAGAAAACTCTTGTATAAAGACACCTAGACAGAAGTCTGTTGTATATACACACCTAGACAGAAGTCTGTTGTATATACACACCTAGACAGAAGTCTGTTGTATAAAGACAACTAGATAGAAGTCTCCTGTAAAGAGACACCTAGACTGGTCTCCTGTAAAGAGACACCTAGACATAAGTCTGTTGTATAAAGACATCTAGATAGAAATCTGTTGTATAAAGACATCTAGATAGAAATCTGTTGTATAAAGACATCTAGATAGAAATCTGTTGTATAAAGACAACTAGATAGAAATCTGTTGTATAAAGACATCTAGATAGAAATCTGTTGTATAAAGACAACTAGATAGAAATCTGTTGCATAAAGACAACTAGATAGAAGTCTGTTGCATAAAGACAACTAGATAGAAGTCTGTTGTATAAAGACAACTAGATAGAAGTCTGTTGTATAAAGACAACTAGATAGAAGTCTGTTGTATAAAGACAACTAGGTAGACGTCTCCTGTAAAGAGACACCTAGACAGAAGTCTGTTGTATAAAGACATCTAGATAGAAGTCTGTTGTATAAAGACAACTAGGTAGAAGTCTGTTGTATAAAGACATCTAGATAGAAGTCTGTTGTATAAAGACATCTAGATAGAAGTCTGTTGTATAAAGACAACTAGGTAGAAGTCTCCTGTAAAGAGACACCTAGACAGAAGTCTCCTGTAAAGAGACACCTAGACAGAAGCCTCCTATATACAGACAAATACATTAAAGCCTCATGTATGCAGACACCTAGACATGACTCCTGTATACAGACACCTAGACAGAAGTCTCCTGTATACAGACACCTAGACGAAAGTCTCATGTAAAGAGACACCTAGACAGAAGTCTCCTGTCTACAGACAAATAGACAAAAGTCTCTTGTATACTGATACATAGATATAATAATGAGACACATAGACAGAAGTCTCCTGTATTCAGAGGTCTACTATAAACAGACACCCAGACATAGGTTTCACGTACACAGAACTCTCCAGTATACAAACACCTAGACTAGTCTCCTGTATACAGACACATAGGCAGAAGTCTCTTTTTTACAGACATTTTGACAGAAGTCTCCTGTATATAGAAAAGGCCTATTTTGGATAATTTAACATGATAATTACAACACTGTGAGGATACTACAGACAAAGTTCAGACCAGCAGTGTGAGAATGCTACAGGCAAAGTTCGTGCCAGCAGTATGAGGATGCTGACAGATAAACTTAGGACTAGCAGTATGAGGATGCTGACAGATACACTTAAGACCAACTGTCAGGATGCCATCAAAGTTCAGACAAACAGTGTGAGAATGCAGACAAAGTACAGATCAACATTTTAGGTATGCTCAAAGACAAAGTTTAGACCAAAAGTGTGAGGATGCTGACAATGTTCCGACCAGCATTGTGAGGATGCTGACAGACAAAGTCCAGAGACACATTGTGAGGATGCTGTCAAAGTTCAGACCAACAGTTTGAGGATGATGACAGACAAATTTCAGATCAACAGTGCAAAGATACTGACAGACAAAGTTCAGAGAAATATTGTGAGGATGCTGTCAAAGACCAAAAATGTGAGGATGCTGACAGACAGAGTTAATACCAGCAGTGTGAAGATACTGACAATGTTTAGATCAGCAGTTGAGAATGCTGATAAAGTTCAGACCAGCAACGTGAGGATGCTGTAAAGGTTTAGACAAACAATGTAAGGATGCTGATAATGTTCAGACCTGTAGTGTGAGGATGATGGCAGTTAATTACAGACAAACAGTATGAGGATGCTGACAAAGTTCTAATCAAGAGTGAGAGGTTTCTGACAGGCAAAGTTAAAACGAACAGTGTCAGGCTGACAATGTTCAGACCAGCAGTGCGAGGATACTGCAGACAAGGTTCAGAGCAACATTGTGGGGATGCTGACAAAGTTCAAACCAATAATGTAAGGATGCTGACAGACACAGTTCAGACTAGCAGTATGAGTATGCTGACAGCCAAAGATCAGACGAGTAGTGTGAGGTTGGCGACAGACAAAGTTCAAACCAACAGTATGAGGATGCTGACAAAGTTCATATCAGCAGAGTCAGTATGCTCACAGACAATGTTCAGAGGAGTAGTGTGAGGATGCTGTCAGATAAACTTAAGACTAACAGTATGAGGATGCTCACAGACAAAGTTCAGACCAGCAGTATGAGGATGCTGACAAAGTTCAGAGAAACAGTTTGAGGATGATGACAGATAAATTTCAGATCAACAAGATAACAGACAATGTTCAGATCAGCAGTTTAAGGATACTGACAGATAAAGTTTAGACCAACAGTTTGAGGATGATGACAGACAAATTTCAGATCAACAAGATAACAGACAATGTTCAGACCAGCAGTTTAAGAATGCTGACAAAGTTCAGACCAGCAGTGTGAGGATGCTGTCAAAGTTTAGTCAAACAATGTAAGGATGCTGACAATGTTCAGACCTGTAGTGTGAGGATGCTGACAGTAAAGGTTCAGATCAAGAGTGTGAGGTTGCTGACAGATAAACTTTAAGTCAACAGTGTGAAGTTGCTCACAGATAAACTTTAAGTCAACAGTGTGAGGATGCTCACAGATAAAGTTAAGACGCGCAGTATGAGGATGCTGACAGATAAACTTAAGACCAACAGTGTGAGAATGCTGACAAAGTTCAGATGAACATTGTGGATATGCTGAAAGACACAGTTTAGACTAATAGTGTAAGGATGCTGACAATGTTCGGACCAGCAGTGTGAGAATGCTGACAGATAAACTTAAGACCAACAGTGTGAGAATGCTGACAGATAAACTTAAGACCAACATTGTGAGAATGCTGACAGATAAACTTAAGACCAACAGTGTGAGAATGCTGACAGATAAACTTAAGACCAACAGTGTGAGAATACTGACAAAGTTCAGATGAACATTGTGGGTATGCTGAAAGACACAGTTTAGACTAATAGTGTAAGGATGCTGACAATGTTCGGACCAGCAGTGTAAGAATGCTGACAGATAAACTTAAGACCAACAGTGTGAGAATGCTGACAGATAAACTTAAGACCAACAGTGTGAGAATGCTGACAGATAAACTTAAGACCAACAGTGTGAGAATGCTGACAGATAAACTTAAGACCAACAGTGTGAGAATGCTGACAGATAACCTTAAGACCAACAGTGTGAGAATGCTGACAAAGTTCAGATGAACATTGTGGGTATGCTGAAAGACACAGTTTAGACTAATAGTGTAAGGATGCTGACAATGTTCGGACCAGCAGTGTGAGGATGCTGTAAAAGTTTAGACAAGCAATGTAAGGATGCTGATAATGTTCAGACCTGTAGTGTAAGGATGCGGACAGTCAAAGTTTAGATCAACAGTGTGAGAAAGCTGACAACAATATATAAATGAACAGTGTGAGGTTGACAATGTTCAGACCTGTAGTGTGAGGATGCTGACAGTCAAAGTTAAGATCAACAGTGTGAGGAAGCTGACAACAATATATAAATGAACAGTGTGAAGCTGACAATGTTCAGACCAGCAGTGTGAGGTTGCTGACAGACAAAGTTCAGATCAACAATATGAGGATGCTGACAAACAAAGTTTATACCATTAGCGTCAGTATACTGTGAGACAATTTTCAGACCAGTAGTGTTAGAATGCTGACAATGTTCTGACTAGCACTATGAGGATGCTGACAGACACAGTTCAGACTACTAGTGTGAGGATGCTGTTAACGTTTAGACAATGTAAGGATGCTGACAATATTCAGACAAGCAGTGTTAGAATACTGATAATGTAGTGTGAGGATTCTGACAGTTAAACAATAGCCACAAGAACACTACAGCGGGCTACATATGTACTTGAGGCATGGGCAAATAGATTGTATATCAGCATCAATACAGACAAATGTAGCACCACACTCTTCACTCTCTCTCCAAAGCAAAAGCGGGCATCATCAAAATAAACGGAATACCCCTAAGAGATGATAAAGAGCCCACGTACCTTAGAGTCACATTTGATGACAGGCTGACATGGAGAAAAACATATCAACAAGGCAGCAACCAAAGCCAGGAGGAAGACAGCCATACTAAGAAAACTAAGTGGGACCACATAGAGAGCCAGTGGGAAAATAATAAAATATACAAGTATAGCATACAACCACACTTGGAATGTGGGTCAACTGCATGGTGTTCAGCATCTAGTACCACATTAAAGGAGTTGGACAAAGTGCAAAATCAAGCACTCAAAGTCATCACAGGAGGAGTGAAATCAACCCCCATATTAGAAATGGAGAACGCTGGGAAAACACAGGCACTGAGAGAACGCAGAGATACAAAGTTGCAAATACAAGCTAAAAAGTTCCTCAGTATGCTAGATCACCCCATGAAAAATAGATTTCAGAACCTAGCCTTGGGACGGTTAAAAAGAAGCAGCTTTATACATCAAGCAAAAAGAATATGTAGACAAACTGCTGACCTTCCAGAAATTGGTTGTCCACTTAAAAGTATTCCAGAACAAACCCCATGGAGAGAGAAATGCAAACTAACAGTACAAATCCAGACAAATGTGAAAGGAATATTTGACAAGAAAAAGCAAGATAGGGTACAACGCAGAATGGCCACCCTCAGTTATATTGATGAAGAATATCCACAAGAACAATGGGTCAGAGTCTATACAGATGGGTCCGCAGAAAGTGCAGTTAGAATTGGTGGGGCTGGAGTGTACATAGAATTCCCAGATGGTACAAGGAATAAGTCCAGCGTACCAACCGGAAAGTACTGCCATAACTATGATGCAGACTCAAGATAGCAACAGAGAAACTGCTAAAATACCAATCTTGGCTCACAGAATGTGGTAACGCTGACAGATGCAAAATCAGTACTTGAAGCACTCCAGTCTAGGAAACTACTAGAATTGCAAACACTGCTGACACAACTTAGCTTTCAGCGAAGAGTTGTAATGAATTGGATACCGTCATATTGTGGAGTGCCTGGAAATGAGAAAGCTGATCAAATGGCAGGAAAAGGTGCGACAAAAGTGCAGCCAGATATACCAGTCACAAACCACCAAAAGAAAAGAATAATTAAATCGATCAGGAAACCACCAGCCCCAGCAGAAGACGACTGTTTTATTATGGACAGATCAGAACAAGTCATTATCCTCCGCCTCGGAACAGGGCACAACCGATTACGTAACCACATGTACACAATTTTAAGATAGGCGTATCAGCCATGTGCATCTGTGGAAAGGTGCCCCAGACAGCAGAGCATGTACTCCATGGACTGCACCGAATTTGACACATTAAAGCAAACTTTTTGGCCAGAAAGAACAACAGTGGAACGTAAACTCTATGCACCATTAAATGAACTCACAACTACAGTAAAATTTATACAAGAGACAAAATTGCTGATATAGACAACTTATTTTAGGCGAACAAAAGAAGAAGTATGCTCGGAGACAATTTTCAGAGCAGTAGTGTTAGGATGCTGGCAACGTTTAGACCAGCTGTGTGAGGATGCTAACAAAGTTCCGACCAGCAGTCTGAGGATGCTGACCAGAAAAGTATATTCCAGGAGTGTCAGGTATGCTCACAGACAATGTTAAGATCAGTGGTGTTAGAATGCTGACAACGTTCTGGCTAGCACTATGAGGATGCTGACAGACACAGTTCAGAGAAAGAATGTGCAGATGCTGACAAAGCTCATACCAGCAGTGTGAGGATACTGACAGACAATGTTCAGACCAGTAGTTTAAGAATGCTGTCAGACAAAGTTCAGACTACTAGTGTGAGGATGCTGTTAAAGTTTAGACAGTGTAAGGATGCTGACAGTGTTCAGACAAGCAGTGTTAGAATACTGATTATGTTCAGACCTGTAGTGTGAGTATTCTTACAGTCAAATTTCAGACCAACAGTGTGAGGATGCTGAAGGACAAAGTTCAGATCAAGAGTGTGAGGTTGTTGACAGACACAGTTAAGATTAATAGTGTGAGGATGTTGACATGAAAGTTAAAATAAATAGTATGAAGCTGACAATATTCAGACCAGCAGTGTGAGGATGCTGCAGATAACGTTCAGACCAAAAATGTAAGGATGCTGACAATGTTCAGACCTGAAGTGTGAGGATGCTGACAGACAAACTTAAAGACCAGCAGTGTGACGATGCTGTAAAAGTTTGAAGACAATGTAAGGGTGCTGACAATGATCAGACAGACAATGTTATGATGCTGACAATGCTCATACCTGTAGTGTGAGGATGCTGACAGTCAAATTTCAGACCAACAGTTTGAGGGTGCTGACAGTCACATTTCAGACCAACAGTTTGAGGGTGCTGACAGTCACATTTCAGACCAACAGTTTGAGGGTGCTGACAGTCACATTTCAGACCAACAGTGTTGGGATAGTGACAGACAAAGTTAAGACCAGCAGTGTGACAATGCTGTAAAAGTTTGAACAGACAATGTAAGGATGCTGACAATGATCAGACAGACAATGTTAGGATGCTGACAATGCTCATACCTGTAGTGTGAGGATGCTGACAGTCAAATTTCAGACCAACAGTGTGAGGATGCTGACAGTCAAATTTCAGACCAACAGTTTGAGGGTGCTGGCAGTCACATTTCAGACCAACAGTTTTGGGATAGTGACAGACAAAGTTCAGACCAGCAGTGTGAGGATGCTGACAGGCACAGTTTAAATCAGCATTGTGGGGATGCTGACAGAGAAGTTTAGACTAAGAGTGTGAGGATGCTGACAGACAATGTTCAGACCAGTAGTCTGAGGATGCTGGCAAATTAAAGATCAACAGTGTGAGGATGCTGACAAAGTTCAGACAAGCAGTGTAATGAAACTGACAAAGCTGACACATGAAACCAATGACTGCTAGACTGCATCCGTCTGTTGCAGAATATATTCTTCACCAGCGTCTCAAAGTGCAGGTTTAACAGAGATTATTTGAAAATTAGCACACATTCAACAGCAGATAATGAGGTTATTGTTATGATGTGCATAAGATGATATAGTCTGTACATTTCTGGATGCCAGAAGACTTTAACACACAAGTGCACCTGATGAAAGCTAGTGTGTCATAATTTATGAATTATCCTGAAGCAGACAGCATCTTTCTTATATCGTTGAGCAAGATATCCAGTCCTCTTTTAATGCCACGTGGGTATATTCTTTTCCTGTTGCTTAAGAACAGTAGAGAAATGGAGGGAAATGAGGACAGGATGCAGAATTGCTAATCTGATGGTAAGAAGAGGATGGCACTGGACAGCTGTACAAATGGTTACTACTACCATTGGTATCAAATGGTCCATAGAAGACCTGGTCAATAACGATGTCACTGAGTTGATCCAACGGATGCAGCTCTGCACATCTGACCTGTGTTTTTCTTTCCTGGGCCACATAAACTTGATAAGCCAGTTGGTGGATCAGGTTGAGTGTTTGCCTTCTCTCATGACCCATCAGGCAGATAGTGCTTTCATCCACAACCCGGTATAATGTTGTCAGGTACTCATACTTCATGTCCTCGTCGCCATTGAAGTGATTGGCCAGATAGGCTTCCAATTTCTGACGCTGCTGATTAATGTCACTGAAATCTATAAAAAACCGTGAACACATATATCTCTCCATGGCTCTAATGTCACTCTCACTAGCTGGTGTGTAACCACGAACAAGCAGGTTGCAGTATTTGAGTAAACCACCACCACGAATCTCTTCTGGATTTCTGGTGGCTATCAGTTTGTTGTCCAGATGGTACCAGGCTTCTGAGAAGTCTCCATATAAGCTTTCAGCCACTACAGTAGGATAAAAGTGCTCTGACATCGACGCTTGGGAAATATCATAAAAGGTCAACAGACTATCTAGAATAATTTGAAACGAGTCGACACTAAACTCAAACTGGCGCTTCATTTTGTCTACAAACTTTAGTTCCACGTTCTTTCTTGTATCATGAGACAGTGAGATCAGACTCCACCTATCCCCGTGCTCGTTGCACACTTTGACCATTTTCTGGACGTAGGCTTCTTTCAGACTACAACTACTCATTTTCTCCTTGTTGGTGCCGTCTGGGAGAAAATTGTTTAAACACCCCAGAACGCAGTTGCGAATTTTCTGCAGTTCATTCTGGTTTGAGAGATCCACTCCGAAAATAAGATCGACATCGTTGAACTCCTGGGCGCTGGTTGCTCCAAGGGTGTAGCTGGCCGCGCCACCGTTGAGGCGAATATCTCGGAGACTGACACCGTCAGCCAGGAGTCGGTCTCTGACAAGCTGGACCAGGGTCTTAAGTTTGACGTCAAGCGTGGGGAAGTTGGCCCGCCCGTGGACAGGCAGCACGTCCTCCATGACTTGGTGCAAGCGGGCCACTTGCTGGTAGCACAACACTTGGAAGCGGTTGCTTGAATTCACGCAGGTCATGTCGGCTGCTGGCGAAGGTAAAGCCGTGTCAAAGGTAAGAATATCAACCAGGGAGATGTTACACACGGCCGGAGCCTACCTGGAAGAGCGGAGCTGTGCGATTTGCTGGACACATGTGCAGGCAGCAGCAGATGAAGCCGACTTTAGTTGCTTTCTCTTCTTCTCCAGCCCCAGCACCGCGTCCTCCCTGGCATGTCCCTGCGCGCCGGTACCGAGGCCCGCTACCGGCACCGCCCATTTCCTCTCCTATCCCCCAGCAAAAATGGCTGGAGGACATTAGAACACTTCTGAAGCTACAAAGAAACAACCATTAGATGTGTTCACAAGTGTCGATCAAATGTCAACTTTTGAACTATTACTGTCATATAAAATCATTGCGCGCGGACAGCTAATAGAGAAAAAGGCTTCCATTGGCTGAATAAATGTCGTTGCTTCTTTATTTTCTTCCTTCCTTTACTACCCAGTCTGTTCCCTTCTCCGTTGACTTTTGGTCTGTCATTATTTCTGTGACCATGTGGATTCCAGTTCCATTCTTCTAGTTATATTGTTCTAGGGGTTTCACAACATGCATCCAAGCCAACGCAGGCGTCGTTTCTTTGCCTATTGATTCAGTGGAAGTAGTTTAATTTTTATCCAAAAGTTCCACCTGAGTTATTCTGCCATACCGTTTATTCATCTATAGAAGCTGTTTAATTCTCCTTCAAAGTTCCACCTGAGTAGTTGAGCTGAGTTGAGTTGAGTCAAGAATAGACATCACTGCACTCGGGGCATTTCCTGTGCATGTTCCGTCCTCATCTTCAGCAGCCAGCGCAGTTCCAATGTTGATGGTACCGTTCACAATCTTGTTAAATGTCCGTCTTGCCTTTCCTCTGAGTGTATTGAGCCGGCCAGATTATCTGGTTACACCCAGGTGCCTCATTCTCTCCAGGCCAAAATAATCTTGTTTCTCTACTGATTCTGTTGCTTGTTTCCAGAGGGCCTTGACCACATTTGCCTTGTCATGCATCAATTCACTACCCAGTGGTGCAGATCCAGCCAATCTGCCTGTTCATTACCCACTACGCCAGCATTGCCTGGAGAAAAAGATCCAAAGTATGCTCAGTACTCGTGACTCTCCCAGTAAAGCTTGCCATTCTGCATCCCTGTCTTCACCTTTCTCAGCATGTTTCAGAGTCATTTACGACATGTGTATGCATCTTGTTCTCTAGCCACTGGAGAGGTGCAGTTACCGCGTCAACCTTCATTCTCGTGTTAGATGTCGTGATGTCGTGTGCTAGGCTGTCTTGCACTAAAGAAGTTCCATTATCTTTCGCTACGAATCCCCATGCACTTCTCTTTCCTCTCGACACCGAACTACCTGTTTATCAGATCACCTGGGCGTGAATTGTCGTGAGTAAACAGTTGGACTTCCACCTTCGTAGCACCCGCTGGCCACTTTCTACACTTCCGGCCTAAGGTGACCATAACCCTACACAGGTTAGACTGTTCCTCTGGTACTCTGACCTACTACTCTACTCGCCCAATGTTCTCCAGCAAGCATACTTGTCTTATTGTGTCTTTTGCTTGATCCATCCACGATAACCACCCCACTCCCTTTTCAGCCTCTGACCTTTACCTGCAGCAAAAGCTTCATACAGAGGGTGTTCACTGTCTGCTGCTACTCTGAGGTTTGACTTAACCTGCATCACCTTTAACCTATCTAAAAAAAAGTCGGCATCAAGGATGTATCGCATGCACACAATCTGGGTGTGAATTGTGTACATCCCAGGATCACCCGCGCTCCAGTTTCTCTAGCTGACTCTTCGAGACAGTGAGCAATCCCAAATCCTTAATCAGTCACTGAGATGACTAAGTGCTGGTAAAGTGTGAACAACATTCTCTGCTTCATTTCCATTGCTGCCATAATCTTTAGTGCATTAAGACCTTTTTGAGCATTTGTCACGACTCCCTCTATATGATCCTTAAAATATAACCTTTTGTCAAAGGTGACACCCATGCACAGCAATCTGCCTCTTGTGATGTCCCTGCCATTTATTTTGAGTCTGGAACATCAGCTCTAACAATCCTATTGTCCAAAGAACATCACAGGACGGTTGCCTTTTCTCTGTACACCAGTTGATCACTTACCCTATGTACTGTCGCCAGTAACTCTTAACTTTTTGAGTCCCAGAGTGTTTAGCATCACAGGCCCAAGGGGTATTCAAGAGAGACGTAAAATCCGCGCATCATGCGTTAATTGGGCTTCTGGGCAGTAACCTATGAACGAATGATGCGTTCCTTGGGACTCAAAGAGTTAAACTATTTGATCCTGATGTCTCCCCTTCCTATATACGCGAACATCATCTCCAAATGTCAATATTCTGCAAACTCCATGTGTTTTCAGGTATGCAATCTTGCTCGTAAAAATATTGAACAGCACAGATGAAATTGCAGTTCCCTGCGGTAGTCCTGGAGCTTTAACAAATGGTTCAGAGGTCCATGAACGCAGTTGGAGAGGTACCCGGTAGTTGTGGTAGCCAGGATGATACGCAAATTATTGCTCCTGATGCATTCTCTAATCTCTTGTGGCCTAGTTCATATGGCTAGTATGATTGGTGAACAGTAATGTTAATATACTTAGCCAGTGACTACCTGGGATTAGTAGGCTTGTGAGCTAAATAAATAAATGGGTAGTCGATAACTTTGAGTCGAAGCCAGACTAACTCTACAATTATTATGAGTACTTAAATAAACATTCTTTGAGAATTAAAAACACTGAAATCAGTGCAGAGCAAAAGGCTTCTGAAAACAAGATGAAGCGATATCAGGCTATCGTAAAAAACTTCACTAAGGGCATTTCGGTCTCCGCATGGATCTCCAGCTCAATGATGAAACACTACTCTGTTCCTAAGGAAGAATGGCACACACTCTTTCACAGACATCTAGTTCTAGAACCCTTCAAAATTGTAGAAACGATACTGGAAGAACTCCGTACAGCCTATGAGTATGGGAGAGATCAAGTACTAGCATATTTCAGTCTTGATAAAAACTCTGGCACCAAAAAGCAAGCAGACGTTCGTCGACTATGTCGCAGAGGTTCAGAGTACTATAGATAGATGGCTGAAAGCGGCAAAAGTCAAAGACATTCCACTTATAGAAAGATTTGCTTGTGCGTGATAAACTTTTAGTCCCAATTCCTGCTAGTGTGTCGACGTTCTTACAAGAGAATAGATGCACATCAGAAGGCGACATAGAGAAAAAAAGTGAGAAGCATTCTTTTATGCCCATAAGGAGATTTTCGCGACCTGCCCCCAACCCGATCTAACTTTCGGTGCTACTGCGAGATTTTCTTAAGAGAGAAGTTCCTATTGCTATCAGTAAGATAGCACATAAAAAATCTTCGCCGTCGAGGTAGGCGCAAGGAGTCTCGTTTCCACTTCAATGTACAACGTGATTAAACAACTAGGCTTACGAGGGAATGAACGCAAACGAGCACTAAAACAACTGGACGAGTTGCTGAGAGGGCCTCGAGCTGGCTCTGGACACAACGGAACGTCGTGGGGGACGGGCCTCGGTGAGCTGGTCCGGGTGTCTAGTGGAAAAGAATGTATTATCCCTTATCCGAATTGTCTGCCAGTGTCCCTCTGCCACCTGCCAACAAAGTCCAACATGTGTCCGGTAAACCTTACGTAAGCTTGTCACTTGGTCGTCCAGGTAAGCTGACTGCTCTAATTATGCTACCGCAACGACTTCGTATCTCACAGTACCATTTGCAAAGTCACCAATTCGTCTTGTCCCTGTCCAATAACATCCGATAATACGTGCAGCAGGAAAAAATCAACCCTGAGCCTCATAAACTTAGGTGGGCCCACTCTCTGAAAATGTCTAGGAGCTCGTGGGCCGAAACATTTGTCGACGAGAGATTACTTCTACTGATGATTGGTAGACTCATGCCGTACATACTTCCCCCGTGGAGTTTCTTCTAATAATTGTCGGACATTATTTAGGTACGTAAACAATTTGACGTTGATCTGAAAATATTTCACTGCATAAGCGCAAATGATCCGGTGTGTTCTGTCAGAGGTCAAACAACAACCAAGTGTGAGGTTTAAACGTCGCATCTTTAAAACTTTCTTGGACGTAGGCAATGCGGCCAGAATACATCTGTTTGGCCAGATTGGTAATCTGTGAGCCGGCGCGAGGGTTTTTAAAAATTATGATGTAATGCGAATTGAGACTGGTGGTTCTTTGTTCTTTATTTTTTCCAAACACGTTTTTACAATATAAATAAAGTTGACGTTGCGATGGTGACTGCCTTTAGTAAACAACTTGATGACTCTGTTGTCTGTCTCATACATGAAATCGTCTATAGCCTCTAGTCGTCGCCTATTACCGCGCCATTGTTCCATGTCGTGCAGGCCTTCGTTAAAGATGACACCCGCCATGTTGTCATAGAGGGGTTGCCATTCCCCATAGCACCAAATAATCTCCTCCGGTACCGGGTCGACCATATCAACCAGATTTTTTTTAAACTGTTGCACAAAAAACGGTTTTACTACTACCCGTCAATGCTGAGAAGGGATGTTTCCACTTAGGGTCCATGGCTAACAATAATATTGTCAGTCTCAAACAGCTTGTTTTATCATGTTAAAGAGACATATTTTCAAATTGTTCAATTTTACCAAAGAAAATATAAAATTAAAAAACAAACAAAATTCTGAACTTTTTTCCACGTTTGGATCACGACCCCATCAACAACTATATTCAACCCACATTTTTCTCTACAGGCCAGCCCACATTTCCAGTCTCAAGTCGCTCCACATTTCCTACAACCCACATTCCCACAATTCCCAAAACCCACATTTCCCACAACCCACATTTCCCAAAACCCACATTTCCCACAATCCACATTTCCCACAACCCACATTTAACCAACATTTCCCACAACCTACATTTCCCACAACCCACATTTCCCACAACCCACATTTCCCAAAACCCACATTCCCACAACCCACATTTCCCACAACCCACATTTAACCAACATTTCCCACAACCCACATTTCCCACAACTCACATTTAACCAACATTTCCCACAACCCACATTTCCCAAAACCCACATTTAACCAACATTTCCTACAACCCACATTTCACACAACCCACATTTAACCAACATTTCCCACAACCCACATTTCCCACAACCCACATTTCCCACTATTTTGGGGAACTATGATATAGATAATATTTTGAGGAACTATGATATAGATATCTGTGTAAACTATGCTATGGGTAATATCTTTAGAAAACTATTATACAAATAATAGCTTAAGTAACTGAGATATAGATAATATCTTGGGTAACTATGACTTAGAGTTTATCATAAGAAACTGTAAAACAGATAATATCTCCCACAACCCACATTTCCCACAACCCACATTTCCTAAAACCCACATTTAACCAACATTTCCCACAACCCACATTTCCCACAACCCACATTTCCTAAAACCCACATTTAACCAACATTTCCCACAACCCACATTTCCCACAACCCACATGTAACCAACATTTCCCACAACCCACATTTCCCACATTTCCCACAACTCACATTTCCCACAACCCACATTTCCCACAACCCACATTCCCACAACCTACATTTCCCAAAACCCACATTCCCCACAACCCACATTTCCCACAACCCACATTCCCACAACCCACATTTCCCACATTTCCCACAACCAACATTTCCCACAACCCACATTTCCCGCCTCAAGTCGCTCCACATTTCCCACAACCCACATTCCTACAACTCACATTTCCCAAAACCCACATTCCCCACAACCCACATTTCCCACAACCCACATTTCCCACATTTTCCGCCTCAAGTCGCTCCACATTTCCCACAACCCACATTTCCCACAACCCACATTTCCCACAACCCACATTTCCCGCAACCCACATTTCCCCACAACCCACATTTCACACAACCCACATTTCCCCACAACCCACATTTCCCACAACCCACATTTCCCACAACCCACAACCCACATTCAATCCACAAAATATGATATCGATAATATCTTGGGAAACTATGATATAGATAATATGTTGGGAAAATATATAGATAATATTTTGGTGAACTATGATAAAGATAATATTTTTAGGAAAATATATAGATAATATTTTGGGGAACTATGATATAGATAATTTTTTGGGGAACTATGATATAGATAACTGTGTAAACTATGCTATGGGTAATATCTTTAGAAAACTATTATATGAATAATAGCTTAAGTAACTGAGATATAGATAATATCTTGGGTAACTATGACTTAGAGTATATCATGAGAAACTGTGAAACAGATAATATCTCGTGAAACTATGTTGTGTATAATATCCTGTAAAACTATGATAAAGATAACATCTTGGGAAATAGTGATATAGATAATATCTTAGGAAACTATGATATGGGTAATATTTTGGCGAATTATGATAGAGATAATATCATTGGAAACTATGATATAAATACTATCTTTGGGAAACTTTAATAGAGATAACATTTGGGGAAACTATGATAAAGTTCAAATCTTTGAGAAACTATGACAGAGATAAAATCAAGGGAAACTTTGATATAGATAAAATCGTGTATGTAGGAAAGGCTGGCTTTCTTGTAATATAGTTCTTTTACTCAGGAACAAATACAGCTTTCAACAATTGACAACACTGGAACGCCGCTCGAATTCCAATGTTTATTCTGCTAGTTTATTTCTCATATTCCATCACAATTACTCAACCACAGTCATCGCTGTTCACTTCCACAGCTATGCCACAATAATCATTTATTCAACTTTGACTAAACTTCATTCAAACTACATTGACCACATCGAGACCGTCCTCTTCCAACTCTGGTACACAACTGACAAGGAGTCAACCTCGGACTTTCCCTCGTTAATCTTTCCAGCCCCAAGTATCTCGTGCAGTCGTTTGTCACACGGATTTTCTGCTCGACTTGCTGTAAGCGTGGATACCACCATGCAAAGCCCCTCAGTGTGCGACCAGGCCCTCACAGAAAGTTTAGAAAAGTAACTGGTAATTCTGGTATTCTGGTAATTTTAATTTCAGCTTCATAGCAAACGGGTCACCCCATCCTTGCTCCGCTCCTGTGCCAGCGAAAAACACATAGAATGTTTATCACAGTCCCTTGTGGAAAGATTGACAAACTGCTCTCTCAGCAAATCTAGCATACACTCGCATTAAAAGCATATGGTAGCCATCCGAAGTGCTAACAGAAACAGTCCAACGTTAGAAATGCAGTTCATCATTGATGGTAGCAGAAGTCATTAAAAGACCAGCAGTTGCACACGCGATCAATTTTAATCAAAAAATGGCCCCACCAATATTGCGACAACCGGCATTGCGCCATTTTCTGAATCTACAAATCACACCACCACGTTGGTCAGTCGAAAAACATTCCAAATGAAATCTGCAGCTCACAGTGTCACGCCATGCACTCAACTCAGAGGCTGGGCAACGAAACTATATACTTCCAGTCTACAAATGGAGCAAAAAAGCAACGGCCACAGTCTGACAGAAGCAAAAATGTTTGCCCCGGCTAAAAACAGTGGCAGTGCCTAGTGTCCATTTGGACCTGAAGCATTATGTGAGGGTTAATAAACGGTCACCCCAGCAGTACCCTCACTATTAGCTGGGGAAGGGATTTGGGACATTACATCCACCAGCAAGCCTCGCCCCAACAACGACCTGACTGCCTTCGTTAACGACTGTTCACCCAACAGCCATGCAGTTCTTTGGCACGAAGGAGACACCTTGAACTTGGGTTTCGGACTGCCGACTCCCTACAAGAAAATATATGTGTGCTACTGGTGTCCCGTAGCCGAAATACTATCTCACTGTATTACTAAAATTCAGGACTGCAGTAGAAATGTGCACCCAAGGAACGGTTTCAGAAAGAGATGCATACTTGTGGTAGGGTAGCATTGCTTAAACAGGGGTTCACCAGGGGTTGCATTCACATTTTCTAGGTTCTAACAATAGTAATACACTAGCGATGACTAATAATAATCATTGACCGCTCAGCCAATACATACATAAATCGGCCTAGACAGAAAGAGAGAGATGGAGAGAGAGAGAGAGGGGGAGGGGGGGGGGGGTCACCGCATAGCTAATTACAGCAAATGTTTAGTGTTCATTGAGTCTTCTGTTTCGATATCCAAACGTGCTTGTTGTCAACCATACATTTTTTGCGTGCATCGATCAAGGCATGAGAACGGAAAATCAAGTGCTGTGTCTCTACGTTCATTTCTAGGTGGCCACGTGGTCACAGATGGAACTGTTGTGGCAGGGTAGAGCGAGCCGTGTGAACTTGAATCCTGGAGGTAAATTGGGTGCTTAAAGAATGTTGTGTTCTCATGTGTATCTGGTGTAGCCTGATGAGATGTCATCGCGAAGAAAGGTGAAATATTCAAAAGAAGAGAATTCCGAGTGTCTGTAATTATTTCTTCTTCCATTCGTGAACCCGCCTGCGTCAGAACAAATGTTGCTCCATCAAACGGCGTCTATGTGTCCGAAGGAACGGTTGATGGCCTGGTGTTTAAACACTGGTGTAAGATTTATTGTCCTCTTTCTGTCTCACACAGATAGTAGCGGGCAAGTCGTTTGAATTACCGTTGGAAATACCGCGCGTATAATGTTCTACGTAGTTTCATTAGAGAATGGGATGGTCCGGAGGCCTATAGTTCGGTGAGTGAGTCCAGCAGTTAGCATTTCCCTTTCTCTTCTTTTCGCTAGCATTACTATCTTTTGAAAAAGCTCAGTCCTATTGTTGTCACACATGTTTCGTTTGTATAGTTTGACACTTGCGGGACGTCACTCGGTTAGCCAGTTTTCTGGGTGGTGATAAATCTCAGTGACGCGTACAAAACGCCCACTGACCTTCGCATCCGTGGTTCATGTGTCTGTATCATCGGCACATTTCCGCTCAAAATATGTTTGAGAATGCTACAAAAACCACATTTGCATGCAATCATGACATCTAATTGTGTTAAACAATATTTCACTGTACGTCTAAAGTAATAACGATTAAAACGATAGTAAAAACGTCTCTAGTTCACAGTCACAATTAGAATAAAAAATCCAAATAGTAAGAGCTAGGAAAAAACACGTCTTCTCAGTAGGGAGTCGGAGTGTCGTCTCCTGAGAAAAGTAACTGCATCATACCAGGCCTGACTAATGGTAAGGTGGGGCTTAGGGTTAGCTACTTCAGCCTGTAAAACAATAGCTACAAAAACCAACCAAGCAATTAAAAGTCAACAAGAGAAACAAGAAAAACCCAACCAACCAATTTGAGGAGAACCTATGCTAAGAGAAAAAAGATGACGCGATGAGAAGAAAGCAGAAAGTAGTCCGATCGTCGACGTACCTCCTTTCACCTAGAAAATCTCCAGAATTGGCATCTATAATGTTAAAACTGTGTACAGTGTAGGAGGAACATTATGGTATTAAGGGAAATTAAACTTTATAGGATTTAGTATTCTAAGGTTATGTGAAACTAGATGGACTGTGGCGGGCAGATGTATTCTAAAATTCAGCGGAATCTATTTTATTCTGAATCAATGAATTAATCCAGAATTGACATCACTGCACTCACGATATTCCCACTCGCGCTCCGTCCACTCCCGCAGAAGCCAACGAAGAATTAACATGCTAATTAGTACCAGCTGCAACCTGATTAAAAGTATGTCTTCGTTTCCCTTTCGATATTGAATATCTTCCAGAACCTCTACACATCCCTGTTGAATTAGTCTTTTAGTGTATGAATTCCCTAAATGATCTACTGCACTTTCCTTTTGATTCAATAGAACCTTCACAACATCTGCTTTTTCATATAGTAACTCAACCCGCCCCCCCCCTCCCCCCAGAGAAGTGCAGCAGCCAGTCTCTCAACCTGCTCGTTACCTTGCACACCGAAAGTACCTGGGCAGAAAATGCATACTATGCTATTCCTTTGTGTTCTACAAAGTGATGCAAGCCACCAGTTTCACTTTTCCGAAGCATGCTCTGTGAGTCTGTTACAATCATAGCATATCGGGCTGTGCTTTCTCAAACTATCAAAAAGCTGCCGTTACTGCCTCCACCTCCATTCCCATCCTGGATGTAGTGAGGTTGCACGCAAGACTCTCTGTGTCCAAGCAGTGTCTGCTCACCTTTGCAATGAAACCCAGCCTCTCTTCTAACAATTCACTACAGACCCAACTGAATATATTATGTCACCTGGGCAAAAATTTTCATTAATCAGCTCTTGTACTGCTGACTCTGTTTTACCAGCTATCCATGGCACCCTCGATCTAAGGTAACTATCACTCTGTGTAAGTATCTCTCTTACCAAATAGTAGAGCAAGTATCTCTCTTACCGGATAGTAGTGCAAGTATCTCTCTTACCGGATAGTAGTGCAAGTATCTCTCTTACCGGATAGTAGTGCAAGTATCTCTCTTACCGGATAGTAGTGCAAGTATCTCTCTTACCGGATAGTAGTGCAAGTATCTCTCTTACCGGATAGTAGTGCAAGTATCTCTCTTACCGGATAGTAGTGCAAGTATCTCTCTTACCGGATAGTAGTGCAAGTATCTCTCTTACCGGATAGTAGTGCAAGTATCTCTCTTACCGGATAGTAGTGCAAGTATCTCTCTTACCGGATAGTAGTGCAAGTATCTCTCTTACCGGATAGTAGTGCAAGCATGTGCCGCATTCTCACAGCAGGCGTGCATCGTGTTCACCCGAAAATGACTCATTGGTCTTTATTTATTTTGTAATTATCTTCTCTATTTGTGTGTGAGATAATGTTAACTTTCGTAGTAATGAGGAAGTTTACAATGTATTATTGTTTGCTGGGTGAGGAGGAGCGGGAGATTTCCCCTTGTGATGTCCCTGCTTTGCATGGTCTCCAAGAGTACATTGTGGCAAGCAGGAAGTCCGTGCTACAAGTGACGGCACGAGATACTTGTGGCCGGTGGAGTAAGCGAGGGAAAACCCGAACTAGCCTTGTGGTCAGTTGGTTACCAGAAGCCGTAGAAGACGGTTGCGTTAGCAGAAGATGTAATTTTATATCGCGAGCAATAGAAGTCTGAATAATTGTTGAAACATGTGGATTAAATGTAACTGAATAAACAAACTGACAGTATGTACACAGAAGCCGAGTAGTGTTTGAATTAATCATAGAGAGTGAATCGTGGCGAAAGCCAATATGTAGTAAGCCAAGGTTCATTTCAAGTGTCGTATCATTTCAAGGTTCATTCCAAGTTAGTAGAAAACCAAGACTCATTTCAAGTGACAAGTCAAGCGTCACGGTTTATTCCACCCCTCTATAACTGTCATAAAGTGCAGGAAAGAAGAAGAACTGAAACGATGGCTAAGTCAAGAAAATTTATCTAGGTAAATGTCCCGAGAAAAGTATATATTTTTCAGTTTTCTAATTCTGAAGTGAAAAGTTTGATGATCAACATTATTTTTTTTAAAAACATTATTACAGATATGCCGTAAGCTTAATAACTAACTTTGGTGACCTCAGTAGAGACTTATTGCCCCCAAGAAATTTAACGATACAGAAATTTCTTTATATTTTTTATCAAGAAACATGATTTAAATACTATCTCATAATAACTAAATAATATTGATTTAATGAAAACAAATGAGATTGATCTTTAATATCTTTTTTTTTTCTGTTCTCTTATGATATTTTACACAAATTTACAATTTTACAAACTGTTAAAAAAAAAAAAACATTTAGTTACTATCTTATTTCACTAGTCATTCATTGCTTCACTAAATTATTTCTACATTATACAATCATATTTTAACCGTATCGTCCTATATCTTCTGTGCGATTGCTGCTTGTAAGTTCGTTCAATAACATTTTGTCACCTGATTGATGACTTCTCGAATTTTTTGGATGTTTCAAGATAGATAGACATGATCGTTCCCGACTTTAGGTTGATCAGCGTCAGGTGTGGCTTTCGTCGCTCGTGGCATCAGATGTAGACATACTATATGATTGGGTTTAACATCATTAACAATCTCAGCATGGCAGTTCACTTTTTTATCTGTTATGCCTCTTTGATGGCGACCTCCTTTCTCATTATTTTCCTTGCAAAATGCGCTGCTAAGTTAAGGGTTGGGAAGGATTACGTTTTTTATTTCAACAGCACTACGGATTTATTGCTCATTGACACTTTCGCGTGTTCTTTACGTAATAGTTTGTAGTTTGTTAAGTGATACGAATATTTTAGAATTCATTTGTGTTCACAATACGACTTAAAGTATCGACAAGATTGTAAAATACGGTCCCTTTACGCCAATAACCTATGTTCTTTGCACGCCCTCCCATTTAGTTCAACGTTAGTCTCCCAAAAGTAGTTCACGCTTCACTGACAAATTTGATGGGCTTGTCTACTTTCCTACAGGTTACGGGTATGCCGCTCTGTTTGCTTTCTGGATAGTCTTGCATTTACGTTTTTTCCCCCGAGAAAGATAATGCCTGTGACAAAGGTTTAAGCACTCACTAAAGGGGTTTTGTGTTAGACCCACTTTGTCAGTGATATTAGAGTGTTAAAAGCGCTGGCATGCTGAATTCCAATTCCAATTCGTCCAACAAAAATTTCAAATTTGATCCTCTTTCAGCCGCCCGGAGGCCTGCTATATCGAAGAAGGGTCCTTAGCTGTCTTATATGGTTTCATTTTATTTGTGGTGTGTAGTCACACCTGATATTACGGTTGTTTGCTTCCTTGCTGTGCTGCGGTGATTGTGGTTTTGGGTTCTGGTGTGATCCAGATCTCTTTGCGATGATATCGACGGGTACTAGCTGACTGTTGCTGGTGCTTGGCTTGCCTCGTGCTGGTGCCCTGTTGCTGCTTGGTTGCCGATCTGTAAGCCGCCGGAAAAAGCCAAACAAACACCACGTCATAACGCCTCTATACAATGTTCCTTTTCAGGACAACCAGGGCCGTCACAATCTGTTGTGATCAGCCCGTTTTTTTTTTTACCACGGAGTGTGGAGAAGTAGTGGAGGTAAGATAAACTGCAAATGAGAGATCAAATTTGCTCGAATGTGTCAGGAGATGTGATAGTTAGGTCGGGAGAATGAGAGTGACAAATAGATTGAGAGATGTGGCTTCTCGTCGCTGGAACTTCTCGTGGGTTGAGATCCAGTGGCCTGAAATAAAACTAAAGGCATCGTTAATGTTCATGTGATTTGGGGGGGGGGGGGGGTGGCTTAAGAGAGTCTGGAGTTACCGAGTGCTGGTCCCCTTTGGTGCAATGTTTTCAGCAGTCTGCTTCAGAACGTCGGGTGGCCTTTGGTGGTTTCCGTTGTCAACTTCTGCCTGAAAGAATGTTAATTAAAGTTTTTGTAACCATTTAGGCCTTCACGCTGGTATTTGGCCTTAGGGCAGGGTCTGAAATAGGACTGAAAGGCATTGTTTTAGATACATTTAGGGTGGCATAAGTTAGACTGGAATTCCCTGGTGCTGGTCTCCTTTGGTGCAATGCCCTTGGCTAGCTGGTTCAGAGCGTCGGGTGGCCTTTGGTGGTTTCCGCTGTCTACTTCCACCTGAAAATATACTAATTTAAGATCAGTGTTACAACTTTGGCATTTACGATGTTATTCGCCAGCGGACAGGTAGAGGCAATGGTAGTAGCATAGGTGTAGAGTGCTGGAATGCTTCAGAGGACATAAAGCGAGGTCGGAAGAGTGAGAGGATGGATAGGCTGTCCTGGCAGGTGCCGCTGGTACTCGCAGGATCTGATAAGGTCCCATCGGGTTGTACGGCTCTGGGTTGAGGGATGGCTTCTCAGATCGCTTTCCCCGTTCTTGAAATAAACTGCTTGACGTGTCGCTGAACCTGGTCCTCAGCGCTCACGCTGAGGCAGTTTTCGACAGTCATTGGTTCGTTTCTTGCTCTGAAGTGTAACACAAGATCTTGTCTTTCAGCTACGTAGGTTTTGCAGTTCAGCAGGAAGTGTTCCATAGACATACAGGCGTGCGGAAACGGTCTGGCCAACACCCTAGTCGCATCTTCCACAGCTTGCGGATGACAGGTATTTCCGTCGGCGCTTGCACTTGGTTCTTGAGACTGCGTTGTTTTAGTAATTTGTAGGCGATTCTGCCTTTATCGCTGGTCGACCACTGCTGGGACCAATCTCTGCAGATGTTGTTTCTGATGACTGCTTTTTGTTCTGTTTTGCCCAGTCCCGTGAACACTGCGTTAGGGCTGTTGGTGCCTCTTCTTGCCGCTCTGTCTGCTACTTCGTTGCCTTCGATACCTATGTGAGCTGGGATCCAGCCAATGGTTACCTGGCATCCCAGGCTCCTCAGTCTGGTTGACAAAGTCAGGATTTCTTCTTTCAGGTCTTGTCGGCTCACTTTCGAATAGTCTTTTAATGACTGGACAGATGACAGCGAGTCGGTGAGGATAAGGAGCTTTATGGGCGGCCTTTCGCAGGCTAGCTCCAGTGCTTTTAGTATCCCTACCAGCTCTGCCGTGCATACTGCTGTATCGTCAGTGAGCCTATATTCGTGGGTTGTTTTCAAGGCTGATATGAAGACCCCTGCCCCGACAGCGCCCGTACTGGTTTTGGAGCCGTCTGTGTAGATAATCATAGTGTCTACTTCAGCATTCCGGATGTACTCGTCGACTCTCGACCTTGCATCGAGGATGGCCTGGTTTTTGTCGATTTCGTGCGCCAGGCTTTCGTCCGTGTACGGAATTTTAAGCTCCCAGGTTGGGGTGGTCGGGTGGTACCTTATACCGCTGTTGTTGATGGTGTTTAGTTCTGCCGCCGTTTTCCAGGATGCTGGTCTTTGGAATGTGTGTAGTGGGATGCTGGTTTTCGACCATGGATATTCATGAACAGTCAGTGCCTGGGCGGCAGGGTGGTGTGGGTCGAGCGATGTTTGAGACCAGTAGCTGTGCCTTAGTTGTCTTCTGCGTAGGCTTAGTGGTATGAGACCTAGTGCTACCTCCATGGCTTCATGATCGGCTCCTCTCCCTACCCCCAGGATGATTCTCATTGACTCGTTCTGAATTCGGTCTAGAAGAGCTTTTTGTCTGTCGGAAGCAGCGTCGTATACGACACATCCGTATTCGAGCTTGCTTCTGACGAACGCCTTATAGAAGTTCAGTAGGGTTCGGGTGTGCGCACCCCATCCGGACCCTTTGATTATTCTAAGAAGGTTGTTGTTGTTGGAGCATCTGGCAATGGTTTGCTTTATGTGTGGGTTCCAGTTCATTTGTTGATCGAGTAACATTCCTAGGAATGTCGTTTGTGTTTTCCTCGGTATTCTTTGCCCGTTTATCACGATGCGGGTTTCAGAGTCAGTATGTGCCCACGATTTCCTTTTCCAGTGAAATATCATCTGGACGGATTTCGTCGGGTTGATTCTGAAGCCCCACTTCTCCATCCATCCTGCTACATTGTCGGCCGCCTCCTGCAGCTGATCGACGGCGTGTTCTATGAGGATGCTTGAGCACCATATTGCGCAGTCATCGGCGTACTGGGACAGACCGACATTGTCGACCCCTATGGCTTCCGCGAGATCGTTCACGGGGATGGAGAAGATAACCGGGGAAATCACCGAGCCTTGTGGGGTGCCGTTCTCTTGCCTGTGGGTTGCCGACCTTTTGTTTTTCACTGATACTGAGAAGGTTCGGTCTTGTAGGAAGCTCTTGATATAGTTGAGAGTTTTCCCTACAATTCCAACTACGCTCAGTTTTCTGATTGCGGCTTCCCTCCAGCAGGTGTCGAAAGCGCTGGTCAGGTCTAGAAAGATGGCGGTTGTTTTTTCTTGTTTCAGGAACCCCCTCTTGACGTGATCTTCTAGCTTGATCACCTGGTCAATTGAGGATCGGTTGGCTCTGAAACCGGATTGCGTGCTGTTGTATTTTTGGTGTTTTTCCAGGTGGAAGTTAATTCTCTTGGTCACTACAGTCTCTAGTACCTTTCCCATGTGGGAGGTCAGTGATATAGGTCGGTACGAGTCCAGACTCTGCGTATCCCTGTGGGGTTTTGGTACTGGGATGACTTTAGCGTGTTTCCATTGTTGTGGGACTGTTCCCTCTCACCAGACATCGTTATAGTGCTCCGTGATGAACTGGACGGTTGAGCTGGGGAGCATTTTCATCAGCTTGTAGCTCAAGATGTCTGCCCCAGCGGCTGTGTCCTCTTTCGCCCGGATTGCTGATGTCACTTCTTCTACTGTGATGTCTGAATCGAGGTAGTAGTCAGTAATATCCGGTTCAGGTTTTAGTTCTGCAGTCGCTAATAGTCGTGCTCGTCTCCCCCTTTCTGACAGGCCGAGTTTCTCATTTGAGCTGATCTCATAAAAATATTGACCGAACAAGTCGGCTTTTTCTTTGTCCGTGATCGCTAATCTCGGTGTTTTGATAGTGGGGATTCGAGTCGACTTTTTGTTCCCCTGAATGGCCTTAATTTTGGCCCACACTTTACTGGCAGGGGTGCTCGGATCCAGGGTCTGACAGAAAGTTTTCCAGTGGGCCTCTTTGGATTTCACGATGGTTCTGTTGGCCGCATTTCTCTGGATTCTGTATTCGGCAAGATTTGCATTGGTCTTGTTGCGCCTGAAACTTTGCAGAGCCCTTTTTCGTTCATCAATTGCCGTCTGGCATTTGTCGTTCCACCAGCCCACAGGCGGTTTCCTTTTACGTGCCTGTGGATTGGTGGGTCGGTGTTGTTTGTTGCAGAGGTGGCTAGGCATGTTTTTGTTGGGAATGTTTCTGATAGCTGCTACCAGGATAGTGTTCGTGAGTCTTTCGGTGTAGTCCTCTAGGCTTTCGCCTGGGTCACGTACTAGTTTGGTTTAGTCTAGCTGTTGCTGAAACAGTTCCCAGTTTGCTTTTTTATAGTTGAAGGTGGGCCTGAGGCTGTCTTCGTTGGTGCATGCTTGTGTGTTTAGGTATATAGAAATCGGGAGGTGATCTGAGTTGGAATCCTCGAAGATCACCCACTGGCAGCCTGTCAGGTCGGGTGTGGTCATGGTGATGTCGACCACTGTGTCTCTCATTCTCCGGCAGGGGTTTATTCTGGTAAAGGAGCCATCGTTGAGAGTGGTGAGCTCGTTCTCTTCTACGAACTCCATTAACCTGTCCTCCCCCCCCCCCCCACAGTTTGCAGTGAGACTACCGAAATCCGGATGGTGGCAGTTGAAGTCTCCGATGATTATCGTCCTTGGCTGTAGTTTTGCTTTCAGTTTGTCAGTGTCTGTCGCTTCTAGTTTCCCAGCTGGGCAGTACACGTTTATTAGTTTTAATTCTTTCCGAATGCCGGCGATCGTCACTGATATGACTTCACAGTTTTTCGTGTCGAGAGTCTCTTGACTGATCACTCGGATTGGGTTGGGTAGGAGGATTGCCACTCCCTCGCCCCTTGTGTCTTTCGTGCGGTCGTGTCTGTAGATGGTGTAACCGCGATGTTTGAATCGGTCGGTGGGTTTAAGGAGTGTCTCCTGCAGGGCTATGATTGTCAAGTCACCCTCTAGCTGATTAATTATGCCTAGAAGGTTCTTGATTCCCCTGCAGTTCCACTGGACAATTCTAATATTGGTGTCTTTCATTGTCGGTTTTTGGTCTGTTGGTTATGTGCGTTTTTGAATAGTCTTGTGTGTGTGACTTCAGAGCGTCTGGCTGGTTTTCACTGTCAGACGGGTCACTGCCTGCGGCACTTGTGTCTGCCGATGTTTCTTCTTCCTCGGTGTCATCTCGAGGGGGGCTGTTGCATCGTGCATATTCGTCTATGCCGGTTTTTATTTTGTCGTCGATAGTCAAATGCAGTTTGTTGAGGAGAGCCTCCCACTGGTATTCTAGGTCGGTTCTGGCTTTTGTGTTCTCGATTTTGTTGTCGAGTTCGGTTATGCGGCTTTTCGCCTCTCCCAGATCTAGGTCGACTATTTGTGCATGTGTTGTCAGGTCTTGGACTTGAACTTCGAGTGCTTGGGCCTTCGCTTTGTTTGTTAAGTTTTCTTTCTTTTCTACGCTGAGTGCTTTTCTCAGTTCGGCTACCTCTTTTTTCAGGGCACACACCTCCTCGCTGTCGATTGCTGGCGGTGCCACTGGTGGTGGGCTGCTTGCGGTTGCGACGTGCTTGGGTGTGTGTGCTTGCGCCGTGAGTGTGGCCTGAAGTATGCGTATGTCCGACTGGATTTCTTGCGGTGATTTTTTTCTGCGACTGGTTCCATCTGACGACTTTAATGGGTGTGTTGGTTAGATTTGCCTCTCGCCAGGCTATTTTGGTAGCTTTGAGTGCGGGGCAACCTTGGCATCTGGAGCTGTGGTTCCCTTTGCAGTTCGCACATTTCCGTTCCAGGCTGCTGGCCTTCCAGTTTGGGTCGTCTTTCGATTTTAGGCATTCTTTAGCCCAGTGATTTTGGGAGCAGAACTTGCAGACCGGAAGTCGGTTCATTCAATTCTTAAGGGAGTGTCCAAAGACCTGACATGGGACATTGGGTCACACAGGGAATAAACTTCTCAAAGAATTTTCCTTTGCCGTTGATACAGATGCTTGTGGGTAGGTCTCTTCCGGTTAGAGTGACTTTCAAAATAGATGTGGGATCACCGTTTCCCTTTTTAATCCTTTCTACGTTGACTATGTCAAGATTCGGATTCTCCAGCCTCATTATGTCTGTAACTCTCGCCGTTTCTAGTCTCGTGTCAACGCCTTTCACTGCAATGACTATAGTTTCTTAAGCAATTTCAATTGCCAATTTGGTTTCGTGAGCACAGATTAGAATTTGTCGCTCGCTCGAATTTTTAAGTCGTGTGAGGAGGTCTCCTGTTAGCGCCGCACATTTGAGGAAGGCAATGAAGGCGTTCATTGCATTTATTCGGCTAACCGATTTGCTGCCAGTGCCCACTTCGACGACTGTTATGAGTTCATGCCGTTTAAGTTTAAACAGCGACACCTGCGGCATATCGATTGGTGTGATTTTCACCCGAATTACCGCAGGGTCGGTTGTCAGTTTCGTTGTCGGCTCGTGAATTTCCGGTATCCTAGCCAGGCCCACGGGCAGCCTACCCTTTGTTGTCTGTGCCGCGACTGCCTTCTGGGGTGTGGCCACGGCTGAAGTTTTCTGGGGTGCGGCAACCGGGACCGACTTGTTTAAAGTGTTTGTTTTGGGTTTGGCCGCTCCTCCGGTTATTTTTTCGGCATAGCTTTTGCCCTGGGTAGCAGCTGCCTTTGTCGGCTCTGGGGGAGCGGTCCCCTGTGATGGCGATCCTGGCCTTTCAGGTGCGCCGGTCCGGCAAGACCTGTCGGTGCTGGTCTGAGGCTCGCTGGAGCCGGCTCTTGAATTGGCCCTCGTCGTTGGCATTTTTAAATTGCTCATTTACTTGAAAAGTTTGTAAGATTTTACTATTGTTTTTAGAGGTTAAACGCACGCACTAGGTCACGGTTTAAAGTGTTTATGAAGTAGACTATAATTACCTAGGGCGTTGTTCCTTCCTCTGGTGAAACTTGGCTCGGTAAACCGAGGCTTCTGTGATGTCCTTGGAAAAATTAAGCTGGTCTTCTGTGTAGATCGTGCTGCCGGCAGCTAACCAAGCCTGACCGTTCACCGAACCAATTCAAGCGATCGATGCCTTTCCTAGAATAGCCAGTCGGACAGATCAAGCCGTATAGGAACTTAGCGATCTATGTCCTGACAATGGCGTACCGATTCTGACAGATCAAGCCGAAAAGGTCTAAGCGACTGAGTCTGGTTGGTAAGCAAACCTTGCTATTCGATCACAGTAGACTATTACTAGTAGCAGTAGGGCAACGAACTCTCACTACTACAATCACTTCACAAAATGGTGCTGCAACTGGCTACTGAAACTCCACCCGCAACGCCGAATGTCTAACAACCAGTCAAGACGGACTCAGCCGAAAATCTAGCGAATCGGTGTCAAGTATCTGGTTATCGAGAATCGGGCTACGAATGGAGAGTCAGCTATCAAGCGATCAAGCGGAAGACGAGAGGTGCGTTCGCGTGGACAGTCTGCGCTCGAAATGGGGCTCAACGTCGACCAATCAGAAGTGAGCTAGTGTGTAAGAGTTTGTAAATGGGAAAAGCAACGTGAAACTATAGATGCTCTTGATGTCGATTAGTATAGATGCTCTTGAGGTGTCGATTAGTATTAATGCTCTTGAGGTGTTAATTAGTATAGATACTCTTGAGGTGTCAATTAGTATAGATGCTCTTGAGGTGTCGATTAGTATAGATGCTCTTGAGGTGTCGATTAGTATAGATGCTCTTGAGGTGTCGATTAGTATAGATGCTCTTGAGGTGTCGATTAGTATAGATGCTCTTGATGTCGATTAGTATAGATGCTCTTGATGTCGATTAGTATAGATGCTCTTGATGTCGATTAGTATAGATGCTCTTGATGTCGATTAGTATTGATGCTCTTGAGGTGTCGATTAGTATAGATGCTCTTGAGGTGTCGATTAGTATTGATGCTCTTGATGTGTCGATTAGTATAGATGCTCTTGAGGTGTCGATTAGTATAGATGCTCTTGATGTCGATTAGTATAGATGCTCTTGATGTCGATTAGTATTGATGCTCTTGAGGTGTCGATTAGTATTGATGCTCTTGATGTCGATTAGTATAGATGCTCTTGATGTCGATTAGTATAGATGCTCTTGATGTCGATTAGTATTGATGCTCTTGAGGTGTCGATTAGTATAGATGCTCTTGATGTGTCGATTCTTGATGTCGATAGATGCTCTTGATGTCGATTAGTATAGATGCTCTTGATGTCGATTAGTATAGATGCTCTTGAGGTGTCGATTAGTATAGATGCTCTTGAGGTGTCGATTAGTATAGATGCTCTTGAGGTGTCAATTAGTATAGATGCTCTTGATGTGTCGATTAGTATAGATGCTCTTGAGGTGTCGATTAGTATAGATGCTCTTGATGTGTCGATTAGTATAGATGCTCTTGAGGTGTCGATTAGTATAGATGCTCTTGAGGTGTCGATTAGTATAGATGCTCTTGATGTCAATTAGTATAGATGCTCTTGAGGTGTCAATTAGTATAGATGCTCTTGATGTCGATTAGTATTGATGCTCTTGAGGTGTCGATTAGTATAGATGCTCTTGATGTGTCGATTAGTATAGATGCTCTTGATGTGTCGATTAGTATAGATGCTCTTGATGTCGATTAGTATAGATGCTCTTGAGATTAGTATAGATGCTCTTGATGTGTCGATTAGTATAGATGCTCTTGATGTCGATAGTATAGATGCTCTTGATGCTTAGTTGAGATGTCGATTAGTATAGATGCTCTTGATGTGTCAATTAGTATAGATGCTCTTGATTTCGATTAGTATAGATGCTCTTGATGTGTCGATTAGTATAGATGCTCTTGAGATGTCGATTAGTATAGATGCTCTTGATGTGTTGATTAGTATAAATGCTCTTGATGTGTCGATTAGTATAGATGCTCTTGATGTCGATTAGTATAGATGCTCTTGATGTCGATTAGTATAGATGCTCTTGATGTCGATTAGTATTGATGCTCTTGATGTGTCGATTAGTATAGATGCTCTTGATGTCGATTAGTATAGATGCTCTTGAGGTGTCGATTATTATAGATGCTCTTGATGTGTCAATTAGTATAGATGCTCTTGAGGTGTCAATTAGTATAGATGCTCTTGATGTCGATTAGTATAGATGCTCTTGATGTCGATTAGTATAGATGCTCTTGATGTGTCGATTAGTATAGATGCTCTTGATGTGTCGATTAGTATAGATGCTCTTGATGTGTCGATTAGTATAGATGCTCTTGATGTGTCGATAGTATAGATGCTCTTGATGTGTCGATTAGTATAGATGCTCTTGAGATGTCGATTAGTATATGATGCTCTTGATGTTGATGTGTCGATTAGTATAGATGCTCTTGAGGTGTCGATTAGTATAGATGCTCTTGAGGTGTCGATTAGTATAGATGCTCTTGAGATGTCGATTAGTATAGATGCTCTTGATGTCGATTAGTATAGATGCTCTTGAGGTGTCGATTAGTATAGATGCTCTTGAGGTGTCGATTAGTATAGATGCTCTTGATGTCGATTAGTATAGATGCTCTTGAGATGTCGATTAGTATAGATGCTCTTGATGTCGATTAGTATAGATGCTCTTGAGATGTCGATTAGTATAGATGCCGATCTTGATGCTCTTGATGTCGATTAGTATAGTAGATGCTCTTGAGGTGTCGATTAGTATAGATGCTCTTGAGATGTCGATTAGTATAGATGCTCTTGATGTCGATTAGTATAGATGCTCTTGAGATGTCGTATATTGCTCTTGTGATGTCGATTAGTATAGATGCTCTTGAGGTGTCGATTAGTATAGATGCTCTTGAGGTGTCGATTAGTATAGATGCTCTTGAGGTGTCGATTAGTATAGATGCTCTTGAGATGTCGATTAGTATAGAGATGCTCTTGATGATGCTCTTGATTAGATATTGATGATGCTCTTGATGCTTAGTATAGATGCTCTTGAGGTGTCGATTAGTATAGATGCTCTTGATGTCGATTAGTATAGATGCTCTTGAGGTGTCGATTAGTATAGATGCTCTTGAGTGTCGATTGTCGATTAGTATAGATGCTCTTGATGTCGATTAGTATAGATGCTCTTGATGTCGATTAGTATAGATGCTCTTGAGTCGATTAGTATAGATGCTCTTGAGTCGATGTCGATTAGTATAGATGCTCTTTGAGATGTCGATTAGTATAGATGCTCTTGATGTCGTTAGATTAGTATAGATGCTCTTGATGTCGATTAGTATAGATGCTCTGAGTATTAGTATAGATGCTCTTGATGTCGATTAGTATAGATGCTCTTGATGTCGATTAGTATAGATGCTCTTGATGTGTCGATTAGTATAGATGCTCTTGATGTCGATTAGTATAGATGCTCTTGAGGTGTCGATTATTATAGATGCTCTTGATGTATAGATGCTCTTGAGATTAGTATAGATGCTCTTGATGTGTCGATTAGTATAGATGCTCTTGATGTGTCGATTAGTATAGATGCTCTTGATGTCGATTAGTATAGATGCTCTTGATGTGTCGATTAGTATAGATGCTCTTGAGGTGTCGATTAGTATAGATGCTCTTGATGTGTCGATTAGTATAGATGCTCTTGATGTGTCGATTAGTATAGATGCTCTTGATGTCGATTAGTATAGATGCTCTTGATGTCGATTAGTATAGATGCTCTTGATGTCGATTAGTATAGATGCTCTTGATGTCGATTAGTATTGATGTGTTGATTAGTATAGATGCTCTTGATGTGTCGATTAGTATAGATGCTCTTGAGATGTCGATTAGTATAGATGCTCTTGATGTGTCGATTAGTATAGATGCTCTTGATGTGTCGATTAGTATAGATGCTCTTGAGGTGTCGATTAGTATAGATGCTCTTGATGTCGATTAGTATAGATGCTCTTGAGGTGTCTCTTGATTAGTATATAGATGCTCTTGATGTGTCAATTAGTATAGATGCTCTTGATTTCGATTAGTATAGATGCTCTTGATGTGTCGATTAGTATAGATGCTCTTGAGATGTCGATTAGTATAGATGCTCTTGATGTGTTGATTAGTATAAATGCTCTTGATGTGTCGATTAGTATAGATGCTCTTGATGTCGATTAGTATAGATGCGATTAGTATAGATGCTCTTGATGTGTCGATAGTATAGATGCTCTTGAGATGTCGATTAGTATGATGCTCTTGATGTGATCTCTTTAGTATAGATGCTCTTGATGTCGTTAGTATAGATTAGTATAGATGATGCTCTTGAGATGTCGATTAGTATAGATGTTCTTGAGATGTCGATTAGTATAGATGCTCTTGATGTGTCGATTAGTATAGATGCTCTTGATGTGTCGATTAGTATAGATGCTCTTGATGTCGATTAGTATAGATGCTCTTGATGTCGATTAGTATAGATGCTCTTGATGTGTCGATTAGTATAGATGCTCTTGAGATGTCGATGTATAGATTCTTGAGTATTAGATGATGCTCTTGAGGTGTCGATTAGTATAGATGCTCTTGATGTGTCGATTAGTATAGATGCTCTTGATGTGTCGATTAGTATAGATGCTCTTGATGTCGATTAGTATAGATGCTCTTGATGTGTCGATTAGTATAGATGCTCTTGATGTGTCGATTAGTATAGATGCTCTTGATGTCGATTAGTATAGATGCTCTTGATGTCGATTAGTATAGATGCTCTTGAGGTGTCGATTAGTATAGATGCTCTTGATGTGTCGATTAGTATAGATGCTCTTGATGTGTCGATTAGTATAGATGCTCTTGATGTCGATTAGTATAGATGCTCTTGAGGTGTCGATTAGTATAGATGCTCTTGATGTGTCAATTAGTATAGATGCTCTTGATGTCGATTAGTATAGATGCTCTTGATGTCGATTAGTATAGTGCTCTTGATAGATGTCTTGATGTCGATTAGTATAGATGCTCTTGATGTGTCGATTAGTATAGATGCTCTTGATGATGCTCTTGAGATGTCGATTAGTATAGATGCTCTTGATGTGTCGATTAGTATAGATGCTCTTGATGTGTCGATTAGTATAGATGCTCTTGATGTGTCGATTAGTATAGATGCTCTTGATGTCGATTAGTATAGATGCTCTTGATGTGTCGATTAGTATAGATGCTCTTGAGATGTCGATTAGTATAGATGCTCTTGATGTGTTGATTAGTATAAATGCTCTTGATTGATGCTCTTGATGTCGATTATTAGTATAGATGCTCTTGATGTGTCGATTAGTATAGATGCTCTTGATGTCGATTAGTATAGATCGATAGATGCTAGTATTAGATGCTCTTGAGATGTCGATTAGTATAGATGCTCTTGATGTGTCGATTAGTATAGATGCTCTTGATGTCGATCGATTAGTATAGATGCTCTTGATGTGTCGATTAGTATAGATGCTCTTGATGTAGATGCTCTTGATGTGTCGATTAGTATAGATGCTCTTGATGTGTCGATTAGTATAGATGCTCTTGATGTCGATGTCGATTAGTATAGATGCTCTTGATGTCGATTAGTATAGATGCTCTTGAGGTGTCGATTAGTATAGATGCTCTTGATGTGTCGATTAGTATAGATGCTCTTGATGTGTCGATTAGTATAGATGCTCTTGATGTGTCGATTAGTATAGATGCTCTTGATGTGTCGATTAGTATAGATGCTCTTGATGTGTCGATTAGTATAGATGCTCTTGATGTGTCGATTAGTATAGATGCTCTTGATGTCGATTAGTATAGATGCTCTTGATGTGTCGATTAGTATAGATGCTCTTGATGTCGATTAGTATAGATGCTCTTGATGTGTCGATTAGTATAGATGCTCTTGATGTGTCGATTAGTATAGATGCTCTTGATGTGTCGATTAGTATAGATGCTCTTGAGATGTCGATTAGTATAGATGCTCTTGATGTGTCGATTAGTATAGATGCTCTTGATGTCGATTAGTATAGATGCTCTTGATGTGTCGATTAGTATAGATGCTCTTGAGATGTCGATTAGTATAGATGCTCTTGAGGTGTCGATTAGTATAGATGCTCTTGATGTCGATTAGTATAGATGCTCTTGATGTCGATTAGTATTGATGTGTTGATTAGTATAGATGCTCTTGATGTGTCGATTAGTATAGATGCTCTTGAGATGTCGATTAGTATAGATGCTCTTGATGTTAGTATTGATTGATTAGTATAGATGCTCTTGAGATGTATTAGTATAGATGCTCTTGATGTCGATTAGTATAGATGCTCTTGATGTCGATTAGTATAGATGCTCTTGATGTGTCGATTAGTATAGATGCTCTTGATGTGTCGATTAGTATAGATGCTCTTGAGATGTCGATTAGTATAGATGCTCTTGATGTGTCGATTAGTATAGATGCTCTTGATGTGTCGATTAGTATAGATGCTCTTGATGTCGATTAGTATAGATGCTCTTGAGATGTCGATTAGTATAGATGCTCTTGATGTCTCTTGATGTGTCGATTAGTATAGATGCTCTTGATGTGATTAGATTAGTATTAGTATAGATGCTCTTGATGTGTTGATTAGTATAAATGCTCTTGATGTGTCGATTAGTATAGATGCTCTTGATGTCGATTAGTATAGATGCTCTTGATGTCGATTAGTATAGATGCTCTTGATGTCGATTAGTATTGATGCTCTTGATGTCGATTAGTATAGATGCTCTGAGATTATTAGTATAGATGCTCTTGAGATGTCGATTAGTATAGATGCTCTTGATGTGTCGATTAGTATAGATGCTCTTGAGATGTCGATTAGTATAGATGCTCTTGAGATGTCGATTAGTATAGATGCTCTTGATGTCGATTAGTATAGATGCTCTTGATGTCGATTAGTATAGATGCTCTTGAGGTGTCGATTAGTATAGATGCTCTTGATGTCGATTAGTATTAGCTCTTGATGCTCTTGATGTGTCGATTAGTATAGATGCTCTTGAGATGTCGATTAGTATAGATGCTCTTGAGGTGTCGATTAGTATAGATGCTCTTGATGTCGATTAGTATAGATGCTCTTGATGTGTGTATAGATGCTCTTGATGTATAGTGGATTAGTATAGATGCTCTTGAGGTGTCGATTAGTATTAGATGCTCTTGATGTCGATTAGTATAGATGCTCTTGATGGTGTCGATTAGTATAGATGCTCTTGAGATGTCGATTAGTATAGATGCTCTTGATGTCTATTAGTATAGATGCTCTTGATGTGTCGATTAGTATAGATGCTCTTGATGTCGATTAGTATAGATGCTCTTGATGTGTCGATTAGTATAGATGCTCTTGAGGTGTCGATTAGTATAGATGCTCTTGAGGTGTCGATTAGTATAGATGCTCTTGAGATGTCGATTAGTATAGATGCTCTTGAGGTGTGTCGATTAGTAGTATAGATGCTCTTGAGTGTTAGTATAGATTAGTATAGATGCTCTTGAGATGTCGATTAGTATAGATGCTCTTGATGTCGATTAGTATAGATGCTCTTGATGTCGATTAGTATAGATGCTCTTGAGGTGTCGATTAGTATAGATGCTCTTGATGTCGATTAGTATAGATGCTCTTGATGTGTCGATTAGTATAGATGCTCTTGAGGTGTCGATTAGTATAGATGCTCTTGAGATGTCGATTAGTATAGATGCTCTTGATGTCGATTAGTATAGATGCTCTTGAGATGTCGATTAGTATAGATGCTCTTGAGATGTCGATTAGTATAGATGCTCTTGATGTCGATTAGTATAGATGCTCTTGAGGTGTCGATTAGTATAGATGCTCTTGAGATGTCGATTAGTATAGATGCTCTTGATGTGTCGATTAGTATAGATGCTCTTGATGTCGATTAGTATAGATGCTCTTGATGTGTCGATTAGTATAGATGCTCTTGATGTGTCGATTAGTATAGATGCTCTTGATGTGTCGATTAGTATAGATGCTCTTGATGTCGATTAGTATAGATGCTCTTGAGGTGTCGATTAGTATAGATGCTCTTGAGGTGTCGATTAGTATAGATGCTCTTGAGATGTCGATTAGTATAGATGCTCTTGAGATGTCGATTAGTATAGATGCTCTTGATGTCGATTAGTATAGATGCTCTTGAGTCGATTAGTATAGATGCTCTTGAGATGTCGATTAGTATTGATGCTCTTGAGGTGTCGATTAGTATAGATGCTCTTGAGATGTCGATTAGTATTAGTATATGCTCTTGATGTGTCTCTTAGATAGATGCTCTTGATGTCGATTAGTATAGATGCTCTTGATGTGTCGATTAGTATAGATGCTCTTGATGTCGATTAGTATAGATGCTCTTGATGATGTCGATTAGTATAGATGCTCTTGATGTCGATTAGTATAGATGCTCTTGATGTATTGATGCTCTTGAGGTGTCGATTAGTATAGATGCTCTTGAGATGTCGATTAGTATAGATGCTCTTGATGTGTCGATTAGTATAGATGCTCTTGATGTGTCGATTAGTATAGATGCTCTTGAGATGTCGATTAGTATAGATGCTCTTGAGATGCTCTTGATGTCGTCATTAGTATAGATGCTCTTGATGTGTCGATTAGTATAGATGCTCTTGATGTCGATTAGTATAGATTCTTGAGTATAGATGCTCTTGATAGATGTCTTGATTAGTATAGATGCTCTTGATGTCGATTAGTATAGATGCTCTTGAGGTGTCGATTAGTATAGATGCTCTTGATGTGTCGAGTATAGATATCTTGATGCTCTTAGATAGATGCTCTTGATGTCGATTAGTATAGATGCTCTTGAGATGTCGATTAGTATAGATGCTCTTGATGTCGATTAGATGCTCTTGATATAGATGCTCTTGATGATGTCGATTAGTATAGATGCTCTTGATGTGTCGATTAGTATAGATGCTCTTGATGTGTCGTATAGATGCTTGATGTATAGATGCTCTTGAGATGTCGATTAGTATAGATGCTCTTGATGTGTCGATTAGTATAGATGCTCTTGAGGTGTCGATTAGTATAGATGCTCTTGATGTGTCGATTAGTATAGATGCTCTTGAGATGTCGATTAGTATAGATGCTCTTGAGATGTCGATTAGTATAGATGCTCTTGAGATGTCGATTAGTATAGATGCTCTTGATGTGTCGATTAGTATAGATGCTCTTGATGTGTCGATTAGTATAGATGCTCTTGATGTGTCGATTAGTATAGATGCTCTTGATGTCGATTAGTATAGATGCTCTTGATGTGTCGATTAGTATAGATGCTCTTGAGATGTCGATTAGTATAGATGCTCTTGAGATGTCGATTAGTATAGATGCTCTTGATTAGTATAGATGTCTTGATGTCGATTAGTATAGTCTTGATGTGTCGATTAGTATAGATGCTCTTGAGGTGTCGATTAGTATAGATGCTCTTGATGTGTCGATTAGTATAGATGCTCTTGATGTCGATTAGTATAGATGCTCTTGATGTCTTAGTATAGATGCTCTTGATGTGTCGATTAGTATAGATGCTCTTGATGTCTTAGTATAGATGCTCTTGATGTGTCAATTAGTATAGATGCTCTTGAGATGTCGATTAGTATAGATGCTCTTGATGTGTCGATTAGTATAGATGCTCTTGAGATGTCGATTAGTATAGATGCTCTTGATCGATTAGTCGATTAGTATTTAGTATAGATGCTCTTGAGGTGTCGATTAGTATAGATGCTCTTGAGATGTCGATTAGTATAGATGCTCTTGATGTGTCAATTAGTATAGATGCTCTTGAGGTCGATTAGTATAGATGCTCTTGAGATGTCGATTAGTATAGATGCTCTTGAGGTGTCGATTAGTATAGATGCTCTTGATGTCGATTAGTATTGATGCTCTTGATGTGTCGATTAGTATAGATGCTCTTGATGTGTCGATTAGTATAGATGCTCTTGAGGTGTCGATTAGTATAGATGCTCTTGATGTGTCGATTAGTATAGATGCTCTTGATGTCGATAGTATAGATGCTCTTGATGTGTCAATTAGTATAGATGCTCTTGATTTCGATTAGTATAGATGCTCTTGATGTGTCGATTAGTATAGATGCTCTTGAGATGTCGATTAGTATAGATGCTCTTTGAGGTGTCGATTAGTATAGATGCTCTTGATGTGTCGATTAGTATAGATGCTCTTGAGGTGTCGATTAGTATAGATGCTCTTGATGTCGATTTCTTCAGAACAGTCATTGATACCTCTCAGATCTCCTAGAACCACATCTGTCGAAATGTCTCTCAATGCAACAACTTTCATTGGTTTGGTCATATGTGGTGATTTTAGATATATATATACGCTTTTGGTAGCTTTACCATCCGGTCATCATTGAATTAAACAACAAATTCTCCACTATAACCTGATGGTTTTAACATTTTATCCTGTACTATATTGAAGTATATATCTCCATTTAGTTGCATTTGACCTGGTTTGTTGTTAATAAGACATCTAGTTGTTTTCTCTCGATGTTTCGGGCTTAGTGATATCCTTATCTGATCAGCAGGTATGCCTCTATTATTATCCAAATAATTCAATTCTTTATCCACTGTTTGTCTATCCAGTAGCATTTCACAGTCTGTCTTTTTCATACACTGAGTTTCCTATTCACTTTTTTCTTGATTGTGATCCTTAGCTGAATCAGATTTAGAAGGTTTCATTTCTGGAAAAGTTTGTGTTTGCTGATTAATTTCCATAGTTTTTGAGCTTGACTTACTCGCTGTTTCAGTGGCTGCAGTCTTTTTCACTTTACCTTTCTTGCTTGTATTACTACTCTTGCTGGATTCTAGCTCTGCAATCACAATTTTGTTATTTATCCTTTTAGTACCAGGACAATTCATTTGGCCTGTTCCTATTGAAATTATATGTGGAACTGTTTCCTGCCTCTGTTTCTTTCTCCAATCGCATAATGCACAATTTAGCACTGGAGGCGTACTACATTTTGAATCTATGCTTTCCGACTTGGTTTTAGCATACATGGACCTTTTCTTTTCTCTTAACATTTGCTTACCAACACAATATTTAACAGCATGGCCTATTGCCGAAAAAAATGAAATTTTTTAGGGTTGTTACGTTGTCTATTTTGCCATTTCTTATTAACCAAGCTTGCATATTTAGGATAGTTGAAGAACTGTGCTGGTACTTACAAAATATACACATGTTGGTCTTCTGATTGCTTATCGATGCATCTTTCGTTGTCACTGATGCTACTTGCAAAGAGGTGATCTTACGTACAACAAACTTTTTAGATGCCATTCTAATAAACGCACAGGTGATTGCAAAACTGTCACTTGGAGGGAAAACAAATGTTTTCCTATGATTGTGGTCCACGTGTTTTTGAATTTCATTCGGGCGAGGTTCCCACATGCATTGATTCGTGGCTTTCCACGACACTTGAAATGTACCTTGGCTTATGACTTATCGGCTTTCGCCACGGTTCAACTCTATATGATTACTGCAACATAACTTGCACTGCTCTAACGTCTAGGACTGATAACACAAACGCCGCCCAGCTTCCTTGTACATGCTATCAGTTTATTCTGTTACATTTATTCAACATGCTCCAACGATTATTCACACTTCCATCGCTTGCGACATATTCAAATACTGGTCATTCATGCGACATAAGAACTACATCTTCTATTAACACAACTGTCTTATACGACTTCTGTAACAAACTGACCACGAATCTAGCTCGGGCTTCCCCTCGCTTACTCGACCAGCCACAAGTATCTCGTGCCGTCACTTGTAGCACGGACTTTCTGCTTGCCACAATGTACTCGTGGAGACCATGCAAAGCACCTCATCACAAGAACAGATATAGTTGCATATGTTATACTCAGGAATACACTGCTGAGAACAGATATAGTTACATAACAGGAATACACTGCTGAGAACAGATATAGTTACACATGTTATACACAAAAACAAAAGGTTGAGAACAGATATAGTTACACATGTTACACACACAAACACAAGGTTTAGAACATATATAGTTACACATGTTACACACAGGAACACACGGTTGAGAACAAATATAGCTGCATACACAGCGCAACGAAGGGGGAAAACAATACACGAGGACAGCGGCGCTTACCAGACAATCACGTCAAGCATGACAATGGAAATAGCTACTGCTTCTAGGGGTATCCGAGCAAACCGCCACACAGGCAGTAATTGTCTTAGACTCAATGAACATGCTTCAGAAGATAGCAACAGGCAGTATGCGCTCTGAATGGATAGAAAGCATTCGGAAATCACACTTAACCTCCCTAATCTGGATCTACAAACGGGGCATGCGGGCGTAAAGGGAAATGAGCGAGCGGACCAACTGGCGAGCACTGCACTAATGATTGCGAGAAAATGTATGGACAGAGCAGATATCGACAACGCTGTACGGGCTACGCTAGTGGAAAATCAGGAATCGATTGCGTGACATGAAGCATGGTGATGCACGTCTTTGCCGTCTTCAGGGCCGAGAAAGGAGACAATATAACCAGCTTCTCATGGGGACAATTAGTAGAAGTACTTTGGAGTGGTTGCTGCTTCGGAGAACTGAGCACACATGGGTATGTCCAATGTGCAGTGACATCGAGTGTGATAACAAAACTTAAATTAACATCTTGTAGGGAGTCGGCAGTCCGAAACAGAAGTTCAAGGTGTCTCCTTCATGCCAAAGAACTGCATGGCTGTTGGGTGAACAGTTGTTAACGAAGGCAGGCAGGTCGTTGCAGGTGCGACGCCTGCTGGTGGATGTAATGTCCTAAGTCCCTTCCCGGCTAATAATGAGGGTACTGCTGGGGTGACCGTTTATTAACCCTCATATAATGCTTCAGGTCAAAATGGACGCTAGGCACAGCCACCTTTTTTTCTGCCAGAAGGTGGCCGTTGCATGTCTGCTCCATTTGTAGACTGGAAGGATATAGTTTCGTCGCCCAGCTACTGAGTTGAGTGCATGGCGTGACACTGTGAGCTTCGTGTACAGGAGCGGAGCAACTATAGGGTGACCCGTTTGCTATGAAGCTGAAACTAGGATTACCAGATATAGCTGCACATGTTATACACAAAAACACAAGGTTGAGAACAGATATAGTTACACATGTTACACACAAAAACACAAGGTTGAGAACAGATATACTTACACATGATATACACAGGAACACACAGTTGAGAACAGATATAGCTGCACATGTTATACACAAAAACACAAGGGTGAGAACAGACATAGTTACACATAAACAGGAATACAAGGGTGAGAACAGATTTAATTAAACATGTTATACACAAAAACAAGGGTGAGAACAGACATAGTTAGACTTGTTATACACATAAACACAAGGTTAAAAACAGATATAGTTACACATTTTATACATAGGAACATCAGGCTGAGAACAGATATAGTTTCATATTTTATACATAGGAACACCAGGTTGAGAACATTTATAGTTACACATGTTATACATTGGAACACAAGTTTGAGAAGACATAGTTACGCGTATGTAATGTGAGCAGTATATGGGTATAGAGAGGGTTAAGTCCCTTGGAGTGTAGACCATGTATTTACACAATTTATGTCCATTTGAGTCCATGTTTAAATCAAAATGCTTAATATGGTAACCTGATAACTACCCAGTTGTCGTGATCATAGGTCAAGGACCTGTATGTGTGGGAAGTTCATGAATGAATGTGAACCAAAGTCTTCATACTAAGCATGAGAGAACTTATGTGCAGGTAGAGAACTGTGGGGTGGTATCAGAGTCAATGCACTTTATGCAGTCAGAGAGAAAGGACACAGTCGTCAGTCTGTGAGAGCAGATGTTGTTCAGAAGTGTGTCACTGTGTGTCAGTATTTAAGAGCTTTGTTGATATGTGTGAGTAGAGGTTCTAGTCTGGGTGTTGCCAGGCTAGACTGTGTCAATGTACGTATCATGTTCGGTAACAGAATCAAGTGTTCGTGTTGTCTGAGGGAGTTGATGCAGTAACAAAGTTCCAGCATGATGATTTTCCTGATGTGAGGTATTAGAAATACCTCAAGGTTACGTGACCAGGCAGCAGACTGGATGTCTGCATCTTCTTTCACATAGTATTGTGCATTAGTCTGTGTTTCCTCAAGGAAGATAGTTTCTGAAGAGAAGATGTTCACAATTAATTATCGAAGGATGAAATCAGCCTGATATGACGAAGGGGTCCACTGGGCCAAGTTAGAAGGATGTGATGAAACGATCTCAGTGTTTTAAGAGGTTAGTATGTGTAATATTTTTTTCTGTTTATAGAGAGACAGAGAATTTTATTTATTATGCCCTAAGACCGAATATTTATAAAACCACATAGGATTTAAAATTGTCAAAATTGTTTCCAGTCCTTAGCCCAGTCAAAGCAACCAAGCTTTGGTTAATTTTACATAACATTACCTATAGCCAGCTGGTCTACCTGGGAAAGTTTAGACATAGTGGCTGTAGGGTTTGATTGTAGAACTGAAGTGTCATATAATTATCTCCTGACCAGAGACCCTTAGGGGGCAGGCAACTGTCCATAAAACTAATTATCCCCCCTGAGATTATCTTCCTTGAACTGCAGACCAGACCCTAGTGTAATAATGGTTACATCACAGGCCCTTTCAACAGATAAGATAAGGAGAATTAACTTGGTCAAGTAGGAAACTCCAGACATGGCAGCCTCCCCTGGACCAGTTTTTCACACCTATCAGTGAGATTGGCTGTAAACTAGATTGGGCCACCTAATTCATCAGAGTGGTGGCCGTCAAGAATTGGCTGACAGGCACATTGATAGCTAATTTGATCTGCAAAGTACTTCAGGGGCATGGTGTAGAACTTCTCCCGTAGGACAGGTTTAATACTAGAAAGGGGAGGAGTTTAATTTGGACAATAAATAGGTACCTATACTGCTAGCATCTTAAATTTACCTCATAGTGCTGCCAGCAAGTCACAAACTCAGATCAACAGTAGAAAGTAATTCTAGCTTGTTTGGCATTTGCTAAATGTTCCCCTGTATGATTGTAAATTATTTTCAATCTTTTATTCATAGGTTAGGAGCTAGCTCAGTCTACTTTTCCTTTCCTGATTTATCTATCTCAACATTCTGCTTGAAATAGTTCTTTGTGAGTATTAAGTTATCTCAGTTAGGCAACTGCTAAACCAAGGTCTCAAGATATTGTTCGGCTTGTTGATTAATTGTTCAGGCTTCACAGCCGTATGTTAAAACTGGCTCTATACAGCATGCAAGAATTCTTTTCCTAACCTCTAATGACATGGATTTGTTACATACAATTTTCTTCATTTTGTAAAATGCAGTTTTGGCCTGTCCAATTCTTTTCTTTATCTCTGTGATACATCTTCCATCAGATGTTATGCATGTGCGTAGACACCTACATTTCTGTATTTGTCCTAAAATAAATAAATAAATAATAAAATAACCATGAAGTTTAATATACAGGATGTAGAATAGATGAAGTTATGCCTGTTTTATATGCAGGTTTAGAACACATGAAGTTATAACTGTTAAATATATCGGATTTAGAACAGATGAAGTTATACACAGGAATACTAGCTCTAGGACAGATGAAGTTATACACAGGAATACTAGCTCTAGGACAGATGAAGTTATACACAGGAATACTAGCTCTAGGACAGATGAAGGAATACTTGTTATATATACAGGTCTAGGACAGATGAAATTATACATATTATATACAGGGTTTATAACAAATGATGACACCATGATTATGTGGTCCATTTGAGCATCTTTCAGTTTATACACAGAAAACAACAACACAGGTGAAAACATTTATCCCTCTCTCCAAACTATCCCCATCCATAACTTGCCAACTTGTTAATACTAACAGAAATTTAACGCAGTAGGATACTTATGTATTATATACGTTATTAGTGAGAGTTTCTGGAACTGTCCGCTGTAGAGTTGAATACTGATGTCCTGCGATGGTATCATACAAATCTGTGACTGGACTCGACTGTGGGGTTTCCTTTAGGTGGTTGTAGATGTTGTCCTGGTTGTTGCAGGAGTTAAGTCCTGGCTCATCTTGGCATGTCTGTGGTTTAAACAAGGCAAAGCATCAAATAAAGTATGTAATGAGTGAGGGACAACTCATACAACTGAACAATTCTCTGTCATTATAAGGACAAAACAGTGACAACCCACTGTATGAGTACTGTCTTGTTCTGAGCACTGTTTAATACAAGCAGGAGTGAACACATGGAGTTAATACCTTAAGGCAAGTATGTCATAAGAGATTACTAATGGAGGGTTGGTTACCCAGTCCTCTTAAAAGAGGTTGATCTAATGTAGGTAACCATGTCCTTTTAAAGCAGTGTTCTATCTATTCTATATGCTCTTCATGTCACTGTTGACACATAAGGCATTCACAAGTGATCTCCATTGCTGCCGATCTGATGCTTTTCTGCCCATGGTATCCCATGTCAGTTTAAATTTCTTCATTTCCCGTTCTCCTGTCCTTCTTCAGGTTTATATAGGTCGTTCACATTTCCTTTTCCCATCCGCTGCCCACCGGAGAGCTGTTAAAACAACTGTTTAATGACTCTCAGAGCTTTGCCGGCAGGGAACTTGTTCCCCTGGCAGGTTTAGCCATGCCAAACAGATCTTGAAAAAAAAAGAGTCAAACCAAACTAGCACCCTGGACCTCCATGTTGTCGGTTGGGTAAAGGGTTGACAACCCATTACTGTAAAAAAATACTTTGTTACGGAAACAAGAGGAAAGCAGTGTTGATCTTAGGTTAATAACCTCATCTTATCAGATGAGGGTTGGTCTTAGGGCTTGTAACACTATCCTGTAAAAATCATCACAATAAGAGCTGACCAAGTATAAACAAATCTGAGGAAGGAAATAAGGGCGATTTTTCTCCTAGGAAAAAAACTGTAGCCATACAGACACTTCTTAATTAGCACCTTTCCGAATGATGGCGAGTGTGACTAGCAAGACCCGTCCACACAATTATAGCATGGGATTTTAAGACGCTGTTGTCTACTTTTGTGTTTAGTCTGTTTATTCTCAGACGCTTAGCTCTCAAACTCTCTGCAATCATGTCTTCCTTCATTCTCATTCCCTTCCTGATGTGCTCCCTCCCATCTTTATATCGTTGCAGAGGTTGGCCTCGACATCTTCTATGGATCTTTAATTCATCATAGAGGATTTTTTATGGACTTTGCCATCCTCTAGTGTGACCTAGCCATCTGAGCTTTCGTAGACTGAGCACTGAGATGACTGTTAAAATGCCTGCTTTTTCCAATACCTCAGTGTTGGTGATCTTATCCTGCCACTTAAAGCCACATATTCTTCTTAGGCATTGCATGTGAAAGCTATCTAGCCATTTCTCCTGGTGAGAATAAGTCTAACAAGTTTGACTGCCATAAAGCGGAATGCTGAGAACACAAGTCCGATAGTCAAGAGTTTTTGTTTTAGTCGTGAGCTTTCTATTCTCCTAAACTCTTTTTGTCAATCTGTTCATTGTTGTTGCTGCCTTACCTATCCTGATGTTGATTTCTTGGTCCAGAGATAGTTTACCAATCACTGTGGAATCCAGATAGGTAAAATAGTCAACTTTCTCCACCTCTTCACTATCAATGTAGACTACAGGTTTATTATTAACACCTTGCACCATAACCTTTGTCTTCTTTTTGCTGACTGTTAGTGGAAATTCCCAGCAGGCATCAGCAAAGGCAGATAGTAAACATTGCAGCTGCTCCACTGAGTGGGTGGTTATTGGGGCATCATCTGCAAACAGCAGCTCTCTGATAAGTACCTTTCTTATCCTGGTTTTGGCCTCCAGCCTGCGAGCATTGTAAAGGCTGCCGTCAGATCGAGAATGGATGAATATACCACCCACGTGATCAAAAAAGGCTTGTTTCAAAAGAGGTTATTCCAAAGAGGGGAGAAGCTAGTACACACCCCTGCTCCACTCTGTTGTTCATTAGAAACTCTTCCAATGTTACATCATCAAAGTTGATTGTACCTTTCCCACCAGTGTGGAATGACTCAATAATGCTCAGTTGAGTAGGTGGACACCAAATCTTTTCCGTGTGTTGAACAGACCTTTTCGACTAACCAAATCAATTGCCTTGGAAAGATCAATAAAAACTTTTACAGTGGTTGATTTTGACCCCACAATTTTTTTTGCAACTGTCTTAATAAAAATATCATATCAGTGGTAGACCGGTTCCCACAAAAGCCACACTGTGATTCTGGGTAAACCTGGTCTCAAGGATCTAGCTAAAGTCCTGCATCCTAGTTAGAAAGGTCCATCCAGTGCCAGTGGCCAGATCTTGGTTTTTCCATGACACCTTATGGCAGTCTTTAATTTTGAAAAAGAAGGTAGTGATGCAATTTTAAGTCTTTTCCTTCTTCTTCTTCTTCTTCTTTCGCTCGCCTGAAATAAGTTGTCTATATCAGCAGTTTTGTCTCGTATAAATTTCACTGTCATTGTTAGTTCATTCAGTGGTCCATAGAGTTTATGTTCCACTGTTGTTCTTTCTGGCCAAAAGGTTTGCCTTAATGTGTCAAATTTGGTGCAGTCCTGAAGTACATGCTCTGCTGTCCGGGGCACCTTTCCAGAGGTGCACATGGCTGATACACCCATCTTGAATTTTGTGTACACGTGGTTACGTAATCGGTTGTGCCCTGTTCTGAGGCAGATAATGACTTATTCTGGTCTGTCCATAATAAAACAGTCGTCTTGTGCTGGGGCTGGTGGTTTCCTGATCGATTTAATGATTATTTTCTTTTGGTGGTATGTGACTGGTACATCCGGCTGCACTTTTGTCGCACTTTTCCCTGCCAGTTGATCAGCTTTCTCATTTCCAGGCACTCCACCATGAGACGGTATCCACTGCATTATGACTCTTCGCCGAAGGCTGAGTTGTGTCAGCAGTGTTTGCAATTCTGGTAGTTTCCTAGACTAGATTGCTTCAAGTATGGATTTAGCATCTGTCAGCATTACCACATACTGTGAGATAAGATTCGCCCATGTGTCACCGGGACCCTCACGGGAAGCAAAGAATAGTGACACTGCACCCTACCAGGCATGTCGTAAGAGGCGACTAAGGGTAGGGTTGGGCTTGAGGTTGGCTACCTCATCCTGTAAAAACCATAGCCACAAAAACCAACCAACCATGGATAAGTCAAAAAGAGAAGCAAATAAAATCCAGCCAACTAAGATAAGGGGAGGCTCTTCAAATAGAAGAAGTATGACACGGTGTGGAGAAAGCCGTAAGGAGTCCGGATCGTTGACGTACCTCCTCTCAGCTAGGAAAACCTCCAGAATTGGCACCTGGAATGTTAGAACTCTCTATGATATAGGGAGAACAATGGAAGTAGCAAAGGAAATGAAACATTATAGAATTAGTATTTTAGGGTTATCTGAAACTAGATGGACTGGGGCAGGGAAAAGTATTCTGAATTCAGGAGAAACTATTTTGTTCTCAGGACACACAGAGGAAAATTCGCCGCACAGTGAAGGAGTGGCCCTGATGCTATCAAAAGAAGCAGACAGGGCACTAATAGAATGGGAAGCTGTGAGTCCCAGAATAATAAGAGCATCTTTTAGAACAGTAAAACAGAAGGTGAACATGTCGGTAATACAGTTTTATGCACCAACAAATGATAAAGATGCATCTGTTAAGGAAGAATTTTACATGCAGCTTCAAAATATTATAAATAATGAAAGAAAGGGCAACTTAAAAATTTTGATGGGTGACTTGAATGCTAAGATAGGATCAGACAACACAGGTTATGAAGAAATTATGGGGAGACATGGTCTAGGAGTAATGAATGAAAATGGAGAATTGTTCACAAATTTTTGTGCAGGTAACCAGTATGTTATTGGTGGAAGTATTTTTCCCCATAAAAGTATACACAAGGCAACATGGGAATCACCAGACCATAAGACAACTAATCAAATTGACCACATATGTACTAATAACAACAAGTTTAGATCATCCCTTTACGATGTTAAGGCTTTCAGAGGTGCCGATGCATTTACTGACCATTTCCTGGTGGTAAGTAAAATCAAGTTGATACTAAAAAGATATATAACATCTTAAATCATAGAAACCAATATAATGTAGGCTTTCTCAGAGATAAAGAAATTAGTTACGGTCTCTAATAATAACCAGGTGTTGCCGCAGTTAGCTGAAGATGTCAACACAGAAGTCTGCTGGGATCAGATCAAAGGAATCTTAAATGAATCTTGCGTATAAGTTCTTGGCAAGAAAGAAAGGAAACATAAAGCATGGATAACACCAGAAACCATTAAACTGATTGAAGATAGGAAAAGTAAAAAGGCAGAATTAAACAATAGCAAAACTAGAGCTGCTAAAGCTAGAGCTCAGGAGAAATACACAGAAGCCAACAAGGAAGTTAGGAGGCATATAAGGGCAGATAAAGTGAAATATCTAAATGATCTAGCACAAGAAGCAGAGACAGCAGCAGCAAAAGGAAACCTCAGAGAACTTTACAGCCAGCCTTTAGAAATGGAACTGGATATCAACTGTGAGATACCATCCAAAGAGGAAATTAGAAAAGCTATAAATCTTCTCAAGGAAGGAAAAGCGACAGGCCCAGATGGTATCCCAGCTGAAGCCATCAGGACCAACATAAACACATCAACAGAATTGCTACATAGATTATTCAGTAAAGTCTGGGAGACCGAAGAAATACCAGCAGACTGGAGAGAAGGATATCTTGTGAAACTGCCCAAAAAAAAGGTGATCTACAGGAGTGTGAAAACTATAGAGGAATTATGTTGCTGTCAGTTCCTGGAAAAATATTAAGTAGAATTATTTTGGAAAGATTAAAAGATGCTATTAATAAAATGCTAAGAGATGAGCAGGCAGGTTTTCGGTCAAACAGATCCAGTACTGATCAGATAGCCACATTACATATTATAATAGAGCAAAGCATTGAACTGAACTCATCATTTTACATTGGATTTATAGACTATGAAAAAGCATTTGACAGCATAGATAGGGAATTTCTCTGGAAATTGATGGGGCACTATGGAATCCCACAGAAAATTATCAACTTAGTAAAGGCAACATATAAAGACATGAAATGTCTTCTTCATGAGGGAAAGCTAACAGATGCATTTGAAATAAAAACAGGTGTGCGACAGGGATGTCTTTTGTCGCCTCTCTTATTTTTACTGGCTATAGACTGGACTATGAAAACAGTAACTGCTAACACCAAGAATGGAATTCAGTGGACCCCTACAAAACAGCTTGATGATCTGGACTTCGCTGATGATATTGCTCTTTTGTCCCATTCATGGAATCAGATGCAAGATAAATTAAAGATACTTAATGCGAGATCACTGCAGGAAAGACAAAGATATTGAGAATAAATCAGGCAAATAGTAATGTGGTTTCTCTTAATGGCACCCCACTCCAAGACGTGGAGTCGTACACCTATTTAGGCAGTAATGTAGATAAAGATGGAGGAACTGATAGAGATATTAAAATAAGAATACAAAAGGCAAGAGGGGCTTTCATAGCACAAGGGAATTTGTGGAGGTCAAAAGAAATTAAAAGAAATACTAAACTAAAAATTTTTAATTCTAATGTCAAGTCAGTACTATTGTATGGGGCGGAAACATGGAGAACAACCAAGGCAATTACTAATAAATTACAGACATTCATTAACTGGTGCCTGCGCAGAATAGAGGGAATAAAATGGTATGATAGAATAACTAATGTAAAACTTTGGGAGAGAACTAAACAGGCTCCAGTGGATCAGGAAGTGAGGAAAAGACGCTGGCGTTGGATAGGGCACACACTGAGAAAACAGGAGAACAGCATAACTAGAATGTCTTTGCATTGGAACCCACAGGGGCATAGGAATCAAGGAAGGCCGAAAAACACATGGCGAAGAGAGCTGGAGAACGAGGTTAGAAAGATTGGGAGGACATGGGGAGAGCTCCATGCAATGGCGAAGGATAGGACGACTTGGCATGAGTTGGTTGAGGGCCTATGCTCCATTGGGGGATAGAAAGGCAGAAGAAGAAGAAGAAGTGAGCCAAGATTGGTATTTAGCAGTTTCTCTGTTGCTATCTTGATAGCCTGAGTTTCTGCATCATAGTTATGGCAGTACTTCCCGGTTGGTACGCTGGACTTATCCCTAGTACCATTTGCGAATTCTATGTACACTCTGGCACCACCATTTCTAACTGCACTTTTTGCGGACCCATCTGTATAGACTCTGACCCATTGTTCTTGTGGGTATTCTTCATCAATATAACTGTGGGTGGCCATTCTGCGTTGTACACTATCTTGTTCTTTCTAGTCAAATATTCCTTTCACATTTGTCTGGATTTGTACTGTTAGTTTGCATTTCTCTCTCCATGGGGTTTGTTCTGGAATACTTTTAAGTGGGCAACCAATTTCTGGAAGGTCAGCAGTTTGTCTACATTTTCTTTTTTGCTTGATGTATAAAGCTGCTTCTTTTTAACCGTCCCAAGGCTAGGTTCTTAAATCTATTTTCCATCGGGTGATCTGGCATACTGAGGAACTTTTCAGCTTGTATTTGCAACTTTGCATCTCTGCGTTCTCTCAGTGCCTGTGTTTTCCCAGCTTTCTCCATTTCTAATATGGGGGTTGATTTCATTCCTCCTGTGATTACTCTGAGCGCTTGATTTTGCATGTTGTTCAACTCCTTTAATGTGGTACTAGAAGCTGAACACCATGCAGTTGACCCATGTTCCAAGCTCTGCTTGTATACTTTATTGAGTATTTTCCCCATCGGCTACCCATGTGGTCCCACTTAGTTTTCTTAGTATTGCTGTCTTGCTCCTGGCTTTGGTTGCTGCCTTGTTGATATGTTTTCTCCATGTCAACCTGTCATCAAATGTGACTCCTACATAAATGGGCTCTTTATCATCTCTTAAGGGTATTCCGTTTATTTTAATGATGCCAGCTTTTTGCTTTGGGGAGAGGGTGAAGAGTGTAGTGCTACATTTGTCTGTGTTGATGCTGACGCACCATCTATTCGCCCATGCCTCAAGTGCATATGTAGCCTGCTGTAGTGTTTTTGTGGCTATTGTTGCATGTTCATTGGTGCACCACAGTACCAGGTCGTCGGCATACATTGCCATTTTGATTCCATTTGGTATCTCAGCAACCAGATCGTTGATGAATAAGAGGAAAAGTGTTGGCGACAGGACACCACCTTGAGGGACACCTTGCCACAGTAGAACTTTTTTAATTTTGAAACCATCTACCTGTACCCGGAATCTTCTGTTATGTAGATATGCTTTAATCCAATTGTACATTTTTCCATTTACTTTATAGATTCTCAAATTCTTCAAAAGCCCCTCCTTCCAAACCTTGTCAAAAGCTTTCCTTAAATCTATCCATGGCACGAGTACCAGTTTCTTATCTTGAAAAGCATCCTCTATTTCTTGGGAGAGGTATGTTGTCTGATCTTCCATAGAGTAGAACTTTTTAAAGCCCGCCTGCTGTGGTGTAATGATGTTTTCACTTTCAATGTACCACTGTAGTCTGAGGTTGATGATGCGTTCCATTGTTTTGTAGAGACAGCTTGTGAGGCTGATCAGTCTGTAGTTATAGGCATTAGAACTGTCTTTCCCAGGGTTTATGAGAGGTATCATAATTGCGTCTCTCCAGATCTGTGGAACATTCCCTGTTGCCCAGCAAGCATTAAATATTTGTAAAAGTTTGTTTTAGCGACTATTCCTAAGTACCTGATAATTTCCTTTGATATACCGTCTGCTCCTGGTGACTTCCGCATTTTCAGCTTTGAAATGGCCAACTCCAGTTCATTAAGTGTAATTGGCGCCTCTAGCGCCTCTGATGTTATTTCTTTCTGACTTCTAAATTGTGTCTTTCTTGAATTTCGTGTTTTTTCTCTAAACTGATTTCAATGTCGTTATCTAAAGCAAGTGTGGGACTGAGCCTCAAGAGATGTGTTGGTGTGGGTAGTGGTTCTCTCCCCCCCTCCCCCTTACTTCACCCTAGGTCTAGTGAATATCTGTTCACGAAAGGAGCGTCCATTGTGGTGTCAGCCTCTTGACCTAGCAAAACCTCTCTTACCTCAAGACAATTGTGCGTGGCGAAGAGTCACAGCCAAAAGAAAGAATCCCCGAGGTAGTCCTGGTAACTGGGGGTGCGAATCCCCAGGCAAAACACAATGGATCTAAAGTAGCAAACCTTGATAATAAACCCGGTGCAACCACACCTTACTGCCCCTGTGGGAGGAAGGAGCCTTGGAGGTGTGCTGAACAGTCTTAGGAATGGAAACAAGTATGCTAACCCCCCTGAAATACCAGAAACTATCGTGAAGGCACAGGGACTCAGGACGTGACAAATCCAGTTGCCCCAACTACTCATGCTTAGGCCATGCTTTAGAGCCATGAAGAGCTCAGCGAAACCAGCAGGCAATCTGGTGGCGGGGAATGAGCACACTGTGAGCCCCACCTTAGCTACGTGTTAAAGGGGAAGGCAGAAACACAACCCATATTTCCTTTAGAAGTGATACAAGGCATTTCTAGC
>CAJHNH020002900.1:0-90057 GCA_905116865.2 Candidula unifasciata | reverse complement strand
TACAATGAATGTTGACTATAGATGCCATAGGTGCTGGCCTGGGTTCCATTCATGATACCGAAGAGACTGCACAGGGTAGAAGGGATTGGAGGAATCGACTGAGATCCATATGTGACATATAAAGGCACAACGGGACAATGATGATGAAGATACTTAACCTGCTAGACGACTCGTGCGTCTTTTACCATAAACTAGGGGGCAGCGTGGTCTCGAGGCATGGTGTACGCCTCGAGTGCTAGAGGTTCCGGGTTCAATCACCGGTAAGGGCTGGGATTTTTTCGCGCATACTTGGACTTCTAGTAATTCCCCCTGGTCTCCTGGTAGTGAGATCGGACGCCCGTATGCATTTTTCGCACGTAAAAAAATTCCCTGGCAGTTGGAAATCGGAAAGAGTAGCCTTACGGCGTTGCCCGGGCAAAATTTGGAGTTAGAAATCTACCCAAAGTATTTCAGGATTCTCGCCGGTGCTACAGAGCCTGTGCACTGTGCTGAGCTTTTTCGGATTCAAGACTTAAGAAGTTAGAAGAATGGAGCACTTATGGGTTACTACCCGTGTGTCATAATGTTGATCCATTGTTCAAACCTCAAACCGATCATAAACTATGCCTTTCTTACTAAACGGCATTTCAGATTCCGAAACACAGTTATTTTCGCGCTGTTTTTCTTGCAAAGGAAAAGTATCGAGAAAGGAAACTGACCACCTCATCCCATAAAGCATGGCCTAGAATGTGTGAAGGCCTAACATTTCCTACCCACATGCCAGTAAGCGCTATGGTGCTGTCTTTACCTGTTACTCTACATCTAGAGAGAGTCCTCATTTTTTCTTCCTTGCTTGCCACATGGTCAGATTTCCGAACCAATACACAAATAAGGCAAGAATCCAGGCAAGAGTATGTGTCTAATTTTATACGAAAACGCCGCTGGAACTATGTCGGCCACGCCCTTAGAATGGATAAATCAAGACTTCCTTACCAAGCCCTCATTTGGACACCACAGGGGAAAAGATCTCGTGGAAGACCAAGGGAAACTCTACGTAGAACTATCATCGGGGAAGGCTCACTCATGGGCCACTCAAACATCCAAGACCTACAACAGATTGCAACGAACCGCCATGCATGGATAGTCATGACCTCTGCCCTATGTGCCGCACTCGACACAAGAGGAAAGACTAACTAACTAACTAACTTGCCACATAGTTCTATCATGGTGTGCAGTCACACTATCAATTGTCTGTTATAAAGTTCGACATTTCTGAAGTTTAGACTAACAGCCAAGCAAAGTAACCCATGCCTTAGAGAACGGGCCATCTCAGTTTCAATTCTTAGTGCTACTCACTTGTATGAATTCCTGCTTACAACTATAAAATAAAAAGAAAGTAAAGATCCCTTTTAACGCCTTAGCGCATCAGGCATATAGAAAGAGCACCCAATTTTTTTACAGAACAAACGGCACCAGGTGGGCAATGTGGCCAGCATTACGCCGACCGTCTTTACTTTCCAAGGACATACATCCTGGTACCCATTTTAGGCTGGGTCGACCTGCGGCGCACGATACCATGATAAAACCCACGCAGCCTGCAGTGGGTTTCGATCGCTGTAGGTTGGAATTACGAGTCGGACTTGCAACGCCTAAGCTACGGACACCGCTTACAACTATAACCGGATATTAATATCATCAGCAACAACGTGTACATGTACCATGCCAATAAGCGTAGGCTGTTGTGTTTCGCTATATCCACGATTACCATAATTATCGATTAGGTCAATGTTCTTGCCTCGTCAACAAATTCAAGTCATTGTCGCCTTGTCTTTCTTTTGCTTTTTTTTTTTCGATCAGCTTGCCAGTCGTTCTTCACCAAGCTCTGGGTCCATTCCTCATTATAACATGTCTGATAAATGATGACTTTCTACGCCGACGTTTTTAGTTTGAAATAATTTCTTCAGTTTAGCTCTACTAATTTAGTTACAAGACAGCCAAGGTGGTGTAGCGGCTAGTTGCTCCAAAGGTCGAAAGTTCGGCTCTTGACTGAGCCGACTTTTTTTTTTATATGACCTTGACTCTCAGGTCAATCAATCATTGAGTGTGTACCAGGTAGAGTCCCGGGAAGTAAAGGCGGTCGGTGTGATGCTCTAAATGCTGAATACGTCTGAAGGCGTAGGAAAGGGTCTTTTACTGTTTAAAAAAAAATGTAGTCATGCATGTGCGAAACTATTTTTCTGCATGAAAGTGTAAACACAGACACTCACAATATTATCTTTACCCAAGTGTAAACACACACACACACACACACACACACACACACACACACACACACACACACACATATATACACATATACAAATACACCAATGATTGTAGACCAGGTATTTGTAAACGTGGAAGGCAGAGAATATCCCAGACTGCCAACAAGACACAGTTGAAAGGAGGTTTTACTTCCCCCCGCCTCAATAAACCGCTAAAGGTAGTAAGTAGGGGGAAATTCGTGGTTGCGATACTTTCATTGTGACACCTAGTACCCTTTCAGGCCTGGTCCATTGTCTTGATGTCCTCATAAAACTTTCCATATTGTAATGTATCAGTGAATGAATGTTAGCATGAATGAATACAGAAATTACTTCCCGATACTCAGGAGTTTTCCACAAGTACTAAAGTGTGATGTAGTCATGCAACGACCAATCACACTTACGGTTGCCCCTTAAATTTATCCCGATATTGGCAACTGTAAACCTTTTTTAACTACGGTTGAAAGAGGGAAATTACGATCGTTTGGGCCTAAAAAGTAAGATCTAATGTCCTCTCAAAGACAACACTACAGGGCGCAGTTGAGGTGAAGAAGATAAGATCAGACCTAGGTGAAGATATGAGGAGATAACGATGTCTAGTCATTCTTATGCAACATCTTTTTAGTAATGTTAACCACATATGTATTGTCAACACCTAATAGTATTACGTGTCTTTCCCAATCGTTGTTTCTCCTCCGATTTCAGCAGTTTCCTCCTCCAGTTTGGGGCGTTGGGGGAGAGATCTACTGAGATCCACTTTTTGAGGGCGATAGCAAATAAATGAAAAGAAAAATATTCAATACTTAACAGATTTCTTGTCGTTTCGCTATAGTTACATGCAAAAGACTTTTTTTTAAGGAGGGTGGGGGTTGGGGGGGGGGTGCTCAGTGTGTGCATGCCTTCTCAAGTTAACTGACGAGCAAACGTAAATTCCACTACGGGCCAACGTTGATATAAAGTTTATTTTGCTCGTCGTTTTCTGCACAGTCAATGCACGCCAGAGGTCAACATGTCTCCGAGTTGCTTAACAATCAAGTTATGCAAGTCATCGATACGTGATATGTACTATCTTTCGTTGTCATTTAGCACATCATGTTCACTTTGATATTTCTAAACTAGGTACATGTCACAGCTGCATGGTTTAGAAGGTCTTGGAGATCCCTCCATCCCTCGCCCATTTGTCTGATTGCACCACAGATAGTATAAGTCTTGTAGGCCTCCGTCATTCTGCTTGTGGTCTCATCAAGTTCAACCTCTGCTATGTTTATTTGAATAGAGGCATGATCCCTAGCACAAAAAATGCGATTTCTAGCATAGCATTTGCGGGCGATCAAAAGATCAACGAATTCTCCTGCGTCGTTCTGCTTTGTTGAATTTATTCAGATTCTCGTTGCTGGAGACACTTCGGCATAGTTAGCCTAAGTGGTTCACGGTAAATCTTTGATCAAGTGAAACAGAACTAAGGCAGACATTTGTAAGCGATATTACATTGCCAGATTTCTCAGCGTCCACTTTCCAAGCGCTGTCAGACCTCACTGAACTTCTCACCTTCCGGGTCCGGGGGTAATCTGTCTTAGACCCTGTGACCTCTTGGGTCTCGGCTGAAATTTCTTGAGTTTGTCACACAGCGCCCATGCAACTGTCAACTTCAAAAATTTTTGGGGTTGGTTTAGTTTGTCGTGACTGTCGTCCACTCAAGCTTTCGTACAACATTTATGATGAGAATTCGATGTTTCATTTGTCACCGTTAAAAAGAAAATGAGTCATTACGTTTAATCTTTTTTGAAAAGTCAGACAGCTAATTAATGCTTTTTTTTCTGTTGCAGAAAATGGCAGCTGTTTACCTACTTTTAGTTGGCAGAGACGGAAATGGGAAAAGTTCAATTGGAAATTCTATTTTAAGGAAGAAAGCGTTCGCCCCCAGAAGCAATAGCTCTCAAGGTTCAGACGGTCTCATTACGGACAGTACCGAGATTGATGGATTACCAGTCACTGTCGTAGATGGCATCAGTTTAAGAGACCACTGCACTGATGGCCCAGAAAATGTTTTAGACATAATTTCCCAAGCAAAAAATCGCTGTTCTAATGTTTCCTAACGGTTTTACTGCACTCCTTGTGGTTCTCAAATATGGTGTCCGGTTCACGAACCAGGAGAAACAAGCCATCGGAATAATTAAGTCCCTTTTTGGCGATGATGTTTTGAAGAAACATGGAGTGATTGTGATGAGCTACGGAGATAGTTTTGCCACTGATGTGGAAGATGATGGAACCACATTTGATGATTGGTGCCGCCAGCAGACTGGAGATGTCAAGGATCTGTTTGAAGAATGTGGAAACAGATATGTTCTGTTTAACAATAGAACAAAAGATAATGAACAAATTAATGAACAGATTCGAAATCTTATGTCAATAGTTGAGAAAATAAAATCAACAGTGCCAAGTTATGACATCACTTCCTTTGAGGAAGCAAAACCTGGTCGAAACAAAATGATTGTTGCCAGTAAACTGCCTCAGCTGGAGAAGGATACAGAAAGGTTTCTAGATTCAGTCACACAAGCCATGCTCAGCCTTGAGGAGGGGTACAGTACACCCGATGAGTATCTGCAAAACTTGAACGATCTGGAGACCAGGATTCAGCGTCACAAGGAACATCTTCAAGAACAAGACAATGAAACACATTCCACTGAGCTATTGTTAGTTCTGATCTCCATCACTGAAGCCAGCCTTGATGCCAAGAGACAAAGATGTCTGCTAAACCAAGAAATTCAGAGAAACAACCCCTCACCACCGTCACGGCGACCTCTGCCAGACTGGTTTATTTTTGTAATGAGGTGGTTTATTCCTGGTGCGACTGGTGCTTTATTGTGTTATTTTGGATATCGTAACTATTTTAGGCGGATTTTTGTCGTGGTATGGGGCGTCGCAGGTCGACCCAGCCTAAAATGGGTACCAGGATGGGCTGTCCTGGGAAAGTAAAGACAGCCGGCGTAATGCTGACCACATTACCCACCGAGTGCTGATGGTCTGTAAAAATATGGGACGCTCTGCCCATATGCCCGATGCGCCGAAAGGCGTGAAAAGGGAACTAAGAAACTATTTTAGGCTGAAGAAATAATTTACCAAAAAATGCAGAATGCTACTTTGTTTTAAGTGTTGTCACTTGCCTTTGTGGATTTAAATTTTTTTTTTTTTTTTTAGTCTTTACTCTTTTAGCGCTAAACAGGAGTGCTTTTATTTGTTATAACCTTAGAAGTTGTGTTTTTTTTTAAACAAATAATCAGGGCTGGAGGAGTTAAAATAATATTACGATAAGGTACAACAATAAATGTAAAACAATTAATAAAGTTAATATATAAGGACTGCAGCACAAGAGGAGAAGATTGCATTTTTAAAAAAAAAAAAGCAATGGATTCTAAATCAGCTCACAATGAACAGCGAGTAAATACAAGGAGAGAGATAAAAAGAATAAGCAAATATAGGGAAAACGGAAACAGTCTGTCTCACAATTCTTTGGAATGACTTGCTAGAAAGAATTGATAAACCATGCAAGGTCTTGAAATTAGCAGATGTGAACATCCTTCTTGATTCTCTGAAAACTGATTTCCTTGAAACTAGAGACAAATGTCATGAATGTAATTTCGAAGCATAGATTTTGTGTGCAGATACACATTACAATGACTGGGGGAGGGGGTGAACAAAGTCTACGTCTTAACAGATACGATGGCTCAGTAGAACCACCACTTAGTAGATTTGATGGTTCAGTAGAACCACCACTTAGTAGATATAATGTCTCAGTAGAACCACCACTTAGTAGATTTGATAGCTCAGTAGAACCGCTACTTAGAAGATTTGATGGCTCAGTAGAACCACCACTTAGTAGATTTGATAGCTCAGTAAAACCTTCACTTAGTAGATATAATGTCTCAGTAGAACCACAACTTAGTAGATTCGATGGCTCAGTAGAACCGTCACTTAGTGGATTTGATGCCACAATAGAACCGCCACTTAGTAGATATGACGGTTCAGTAGAACCACCACTTAGTAGATATGATGGTTCAGTAGAACCACCACTTAGTAGATTTAATAGCTCAGTAGAACCGTCACTTAGTAGATTTGATGGCTCAGTGGAACTACCACTTAGTAGATTTGATGGTTCAGTAGAACCGCCACTTAGTAGATTTGATGGTTCAGTAGAACCGCCACTTAGTAGATTTGATAGCTCAGTAGAACCACCACTTAGTAGATTTGATAGCTCAGTAGAACCACCACTTAGTAGATTTGATAGCTCAGTAGAACCACAACTTAGTAGATTTGATGGCTCAGTAGAACCACAACTTAGTAGATTCGATGGCTCAGTAGAACCGTCACTTAGTGGATTTGATGCCACAATAGAACCGCCAATTAGTAGATATGATGGTTCAGTAGAACCGCCACTTAGTGGATATAATTGCTCAGTAGAACCGCCACTTAGTAGATTTGATGGCTCGGTAGAACCGTCACTTAGTATATGTGATGGCTCAGTAGAACCGCTACTTAGTAGATTTGATGGCTTAGTGGAACCTTTACTTAGTAGATTTGATGGCTCAGTAGAACCGTCACTTAGTAGATTTGATGGCTCAGTAGAACTACCACTTAGTAGATTTGATGGCTCAGTAGAACCGCCACTTAGTAGATTTGATGGCTCAGTAGAACCGTCACTTAGTAGATTTGATGGCTCAGTAGAACTACCACTTAGTAGATTTGATGGCTCAGTAGAACTACCACTTAGTAGATTTGATGGCTCAGTGGAACTACCACTTAGTAGATTTGATGCCTCAATAGAACCGTCACTTAGTAGATTTGATGCCTCAATAGAACCGCCACTTAGTAGATTTGATGGCTCAGTAGAACCGTCACCTAGTAGATTTAATAGCTCAGTAGAACCGTCACTTAGTAGATATGATGGCTCAGAAGAACCGCCACTTAGTAGATACGATGGCTCAGTAGAACCGCCAGACGAGGTTTGTCTCAGTAACACCGAAAAGTTCATGGCGGAAACTGTCCTTCCTTTTCTGGTCACTCTAATCTTTGACCTGTCAACGTGTGCAGTTTTATTCACAGATGCGAAATTTGTTTCTTTCTTCGTTTAACTGAAAACCATTGCTTCTGGCACACTCAAGAAAAACTGTGAACATCTAGTTAATATGTATCATACCGACTTTAGTGATGATGACGTTTTCAATTAATGTCACTATCTCAAGCACTACATGGCTGTTAATGAAATTTCTGAGACTATCGTGGAACTGTGCCCCAAAATGATTTTGGACGGTTTGAAATCTGGTTTCCAAAAGGCTGATATTGCACTAAGAGTATTCATGTGCTTGAAGTTAACCAAATGTACAGAAGAACGTTCTTTTTCAAGACTTCTTCTTCTTCTTCTGCGTTCGACATCAGCCACGCTTAACATTGAGTCCCGTCTGGGTCACAAATAGGATTGTGCGCTTGAGGTCGCCACCGATCTCCCATAGCTTCTTTTGCAATGTGGCTCCCCTAGGCCACAAGATTGAAACTTATTGAACAAGAACTGCCCTTCACCGCACAACGTGGCAACATGATTTTAAGCGACTTTCACTCATGTTTATGGAAACTGACATCATGAAGACCACTGAATTCAGGTCAATTATAAAGCAATTCTTGAAAAAAAAAGGTGTCGTAAATAATTGTTATAATAAGAATTCGTAGTAATTTCAATTTGTGTAATCTAATATGTGTTTATGTTTTGACACCAGTTTTGTTGAAATGCCAGTAATATATACATATATGTATATCTGGTAATCTGGTAATCCTAGTTTCAGCTTCATAGCAAACGGGTCACCCCAGAGATTCTCCGCTCCTGTGCCAACGAAAAACAAACGCAGCTCACATGTATATGTATATAGATGTGTGTGTGTGTGTGTGTGTGTGCGTGCGTTTAATATTATTAACCATTTAACTTTCATTCCTGCTCGTACCTCAACTAATCGTACACTTTGGTCATCATTATCATCATCCGGTAACACTTACGTGTCGTAAGTCGCCACTTCATGTTGACTGTCTGATCAGCTTCCTCCACCTTTGGCAGTCAGATGTGATGGACTTCATGGCTGTATGCCTTAGGCCTGTCCAATCAGTCAAATTCTGTATCCAGATATTTCTTGGTCTGCCTCTTCTCCTCTTCCCACTACTGCGCCATGTAGTATTGTTTTTAAGAGGTCATTTCATCTTACTATGTCAGTACAGTCGCATTTTCAACCTTTTAACTGTCGTTAAAAGAGATTCACAGTCGTCAGCATACTGGATAATTAAACTGTGAATCTGACAATAGTGATGTGGTATCTGTATGACTACATCAGGTACTTAATTTATAACTTACCCCTGACATCACGACTACGTCACGGGAGACAATCCCAATAAATTCTAGGGTTTTCAGGTTGTAGTTTCTCGCGATTTATCTACAGCCAAGTTTAGGGTTAGGGTTAGGGTTGGGGTTAGTGTTAGGGTTAGGGTTAGGGTTAGGGTTAGGGTTAGGATTAGAAGACACTATAAAAACACTCAAAAAAAAAAAAAAACCAAACAACAGCACACTTGCACCCCTTGAAATAATAGACTGTCAGGTCAGGTGTGGATTTCCCACGGGGATTTCGTGATTGGGGTACGTTATAAATTAATAACCCTACATCACACTTTAGTGGTTGTCGGAAACCCCTCAGTATAGGGAAATAATTTCTTTATTCGTTCATGCTAAAATTCATTCAGTGATACATTACAACATGGAAAGATTTAGTGGACATATCATGATGCTCGACCAAGCCTGAAATGGTACTCGAAAAGGTCGTTGGAAATGAAGACGAACGGCAGGATGTTAACCACACACCCCTCGAGTGCCGTCTGGTCTAAACGAATCTCTCGCATCAGCTCTTTTTTGGTATTTTGGTAACCGGTGCTGTTACTATCCAACAAGGTGCCCTAATAACGAATATGCTACTGATAGTGCTTTGGATTACGCATTCAGTTGTGCATTCTAACAAGATGCTCAAATGACGAATATGCCAATGAAAGTGCATTGAATTGTGGAAACAATTGTGGTTAGGTGTCTCAATAAAAGTTATATTCGACATGTTTAGGTGTGTTAAATATTTTTTTTAATCGTATTTCAACTTCGCTGTCTGTTCAGCGGTTTCTTCTGTATCATACTTGTAATGTATACAATTTATGTAGTTTATTTTGTGTGAATGTTATCTTTCTACCCCTTCTCGTTGCCGTCATCCTGTTCCTTGTCGTCTTCGTCCTCCTCGCCCTTCTTCTTCTTCTTCTTCTCCTTTTTCTTCTTCTTCTTCTTCTTCTTCTTCTTCTTCTTCTTCTTCTTCTTCTTCTTCTTCTTCTTCTTCTTTTTTTTTTTCTTCTTCTTCTTCTTCTTCTTCTTCTTCTTCTTCTTCTTCTTCTTCTTCTTCTTCTTCTTCTTCTTCTTCTTCTTCTTCTTCCTCTTCTTCTTCTTCTTCTTTTTCTGCTTCTTCTCTGCCTTCTTCTTTTTTTTTTTCTTCTTCGTCTTCATCATCTTATTTTTGACTGCAACACACCCCCATTGTTGACAAATTAATAATAAATCGAGGCTAGTAACAAATGTCTGTCTAACAGATATACAAGTATGGACGTTCTGTCTTTACTGAAGCTTTTTCTTTAGTGCTTACTTTGAAAGGTGCAGTTGACAGGTTGCATTGTGGTTTACAACTAGACTGCGATATCTGCACCCTTAGACCCAATATATCTAATCTCAGAAAAAAGTAATAAAAATCATTTAACATGTTTTTAGGGGGGGGGGGGGGGCAGTTGGTCTATTTATTGTCTCTCCAGTATGGGGCCCTGGGCCCAACATGAGGGAATGTTTGGTGGGGGGGGGGGGGGGGGGGTGGCTTACTTTAATAACGTGCCGTATTAATAATAATTGTCACCACTAAAATTAATAATATTGATTAACCACTCTAATATTTATTATGTGTACATGATGCTTTAAGTGCATTGATCCAAGATGTATGTCCTTATAAACGAATATGTGTTAATTAGAAATTAATTCATATTGTTATCAAATTACTTTGGAATTTCATATGCTTACGTGCTGGTATATTTCACATCTAGAGACATCTTTTTTTCTCCTCTGTTGAAAAGTCTTATACAAATAACCTAACATTGAAAGCTGGAGTTATGTTAGGAAACATTTAACACTATTATATTAGTAATCTAGCAAAGTATTGCATAACAAGCTAGATTTGATTAAGGCTTGATGTTAGCAAGTGAACAATGCGAACAGAAGAATATGTCATCATTGTCTGGAGAAAATGGGCGTAGAATCGGACTGCTTCAAGTACCGTATGAACTGGAACATCGAGCTGCTGAAGATGGGTGTTCTGGATGATATCGGTTCTCTGTCGCGTTAAGGCTAGTATCCCAAGTGCTGTCATATCGGTTCTCTGCAGCGTTAAGGCTAGTATCCCAAGTGCTGTCATATCGGTTCTCTGCCGCGTTAAGGCTAGTATCCCAAGTGCTGTCATATCGGTTCTCTGCCGCGTTAAGGCTAGTATCCCAAGTGCTGTCATATCGGTTCTCTGCCGCGTTAAGGCTAGTATCCCAAGTGCTGTCATATCGGTTCTCTACCAATTTCTTGATAGTGAACGTGTGTATTATTAACTCTTGAGATGCTATGATGGATTTCGCAATTAATTTAAATGCCATCCAACATAAACACTGACCGACCCGAAAAGTTACACACATAAAACAGTTGTAACACTCTTCTATTGGAAAAACATAAATACCAGGAGTAAACAATTCGATTTTTCTGCCATTTTAATAATTTTTTAAATTACAAAAGAGACAGTAAAATTATAAAGTATAACAAATATGTAATAATGATGGAGTGGGCTGTAACAGGGGGATCTGTTGACCCTGAACACTTGGGATAACGGACATACAACCAGACTAGTGCTGGTTCCATCGGCCTTGAAAGGCTACACTGGCTGCTGAAGATGCTGACAATACGCTTATGGGAAAGTCAGGAGTACCGTAATTTGGGAGTTCTTACCTCAACTCACTCAGTTTAACAAAAAGAATGAACTGGAACCCTATACAATATTGCAAGTGGTACCAGCGATTCTAATAAGGAATGGTCAAGCACACCAAACGACCACAAATGCAATCTTCAAGGTTCACAGATTGTGATCGCTTTAAACAAATGAGTTTTGTAATTGTCGTACATTAAGTGTTGATCACATGAGAGGTGAGGAACAAAGAGTCTGCTTACATAAAAAGTCAGATTCGTGAAACGGATGTGCACGCAAAACACAATTTTTGGAACAAAACTGAAGACCAGAAGTTCAAATAAAATCCTAATATGTTTGTCTCTTGGAAACATCGTCTAAAGATTCCAAATATAGTTTGTTTGTTTTAGTATCCAGAAGCCATGAGTTGTTAACCCTTAGGCTCGGTATTATGGATATCGCAACCTTTCGGCCTTGATTCCATTGTAAATACCGTAAAATCTGGTAGAAATGTGGTTTTCCTGCCTACCCCCGGGATTGAACCCGGACCACAAGGAGTTCGTCACCCGGTCTCCACGCAATCCGATTTAGCCAACTACGCTAGAGAGCCGGGCGTGTCGTTATAGTAAACTTGATATCTAGAAGTGTTCTCGTCTTTAGTATAATGCGTCCGACATCTACTCACTTGATCATTCTCTTTAAAAAAGGTGTTTTTTCAACCCATCGAAGGCCAAAGACAATTCTCGCAGCCACCAGACGTTATGATAACTGTATAATCAGTCATCCTAGACATGTCTTCATCTGAACTGTCACTGGAAATTGCACTCCTTGTTGAGTCTTTTTGGCCGTCTCGCCTTAATAGATCAGTATGAAGGATTTTTAGATCATGTGAACTTATCAATATTTTTAAATTCTAGTTTCTGTGATTGGCATGTTTGTAGAAAGTTGTCTGAACAGTCTTGTTCCAATGTCGAATGCCTCCTTAAAGAACACTGGAACACGATTCTCTTGAAAGACGGAAAGGTGCCTTCAGCTTTGTGGATTAAACCCACTGAGACATCTCCGTCAAACCCAAGTATAGCCATCTGCATGGAGTTAAGTGTAGTAGCACCCGTTTAATGCACTGAAATGCTTTAATATGTATGGGTCGTTCACACAAACTAGTCATCCAACCTCAAAATGTAAAAAGTATTAATAATCAGATGTGAAAGATACATATATAACATGATATTAACTATAATTTACGGCAGGAGAAAGTACAGAATAATGTTGGAAATGGAAAAAGGCAGCAGCAGCATCTCAACTTAAAACACCGTGTTTACAACAACAGTGGTAGCAGATCACATACACAAGGCAGACGTTTCACATTCATAGCATAGAACCAGATAACGTCTGACAAGTAGAGTTACCTTGAACACCGTTTATTTGTTGTGTTTTGGTACGCTCTCTTCCGTTCCATTCGACGGATCTGGAGTCTGAGCAAGCTTTGTCTCAATTGCTTTAATTACATCAACCACTCGTTTATCTTGCATTACCTTTCTAGGGAGAACAAAGCAGCACAGGACTTTGTAAATGCCCAGCAATTTGTCCATGATAATGGGAACTAATTTGATGCACCCCGGGGTGATGTGTAATATAGTATTAATCAGGAAGTAAATCAATGCCCAGTGGGTGTAAAAAGCCAAAGAAAGGAAGCCAGTCTGTTTGTCTTCACGGGCTTCTAATGTTGTCGCTTTAAATGTGCCTTCCATTTGCAGACTTCTTTCTGTTTCCAGCTCTTGTGTCTTTCTTGCTATGTCCATCGTAGATTTCAATCTGTGTTCAGCGATGGCAATCTGGACGAGAAGATGCTTAGTTAAGCCTGTGTCTTTATCTTCCGCTTCCAACCAGCTTTTATGTTCTTGGAGTTCATTGCATAATTTCGGGAGAACGTCGGTATTCTCGGTCTTTTGTTGTTTCTTGACATCATCCAGATGCTGGTTGATTTTAGAAACGATAAACTCAGTTTTAGAATCCAGTTCCGGAAGTTTGCTGTACACAAGTAGAAACCGTCGACCTGCATCAGCTTTCAGGTAATCCTCATTGCTGTACAGTGGTCTGGACTTCTTTATGCCTGAAACCAAATTCAGCAGTTGTTCTTTTTGCTTCTCCACTTGTTCAGTTGCTTTAGACCTGTTGTCAAACAGAACATATCTTTTGTCACATTCGTCGAAGAGAGCACGGATTTCTCCAGTCTGCTCGTCACACCACTCCTCAAAAGTGACCCCGTCACTTTCCATGTCCAGTTTGAAACTGTCGCCATGGGTCATCACGATGATGCCGTAATTCTTGATGACATCTTCGCCAAAAATTGCCTTAATCATTCTGACTGCCTCTTTTTCTTGGTTCGTGAAACGGACTCCGTACTTCAAAACAACAAGCAGGGCATGGCATTTGTAAGAGATCAAGGACATGGCTTTCTCCGACAATCCAATCATGGACTGTCCGTTGTCTGTAACATCAACGTCTGTATCCCCTAATCCGGGGCCTTCAGCCACAGTGACAGGGACGCCCTCGATTGATGCCGTCTCAGCCTTCACATGGTAAGTGACCACAGAGGAAGTGGAGCTCTGTGGTGTAAACACCTTCATGCCGAGTATAGAGTTTCCGGTGGAACTTTTTCCATTTCCAGTGCGTCCAAGAAGGAGAAGCTTGATTCCTTCATCTGCCTTAATTCCTCCGTCTTCCATTCCTGCAATCAGTGAAAGACATTATAATCTAGACATAGTTTTGTAGTGTGTAATCACCAAATAATTGTGGGTTGTTTAAAAAAAAATACGAAAAAGTTAAAAGGTTTTTTGGACAAGATTAAATATTCAAACAGAAAAAGTAGTTACAGTACGTGTGTTCTTCAGGGTGTCTAAAATCTAACCACTTATTTAATGGCCGTTGCATAGTTTTACTGGGCAATTTTTCGTTCAGTAGCTTGTGTGTGTGTGTGTGTGCGCGCGCGCGCGCGCGCGAGGGCGAACGTGTGTGTGTGTGTGTTTTGGGTCAAAATAAATCGAAAGTTGTCTGATAAATAGAAGCAAGAAAATAAATGTCAAATTACAAATTTCAATAGCTGTTCATTTTACTTCAATATGAAAAGATGTTGATGCAAGGCAATCATCGGCAATATTATTTCCCAGTAAATCGCTATTAGATTCTCAGAATATTAGGAACACTGAAAATAAAAGAAATAATGACATCCTAAAAGATTAGAACATCAAGGAAGACTGGCTAGTAAACAGCGTCTTATCTGGTAAACTGAAAGTATTCAGGTTATATCCAGCTTCACGGCGGATTGGAAAAATAACAGCAAAAGACATGGTACCGAGAAGAAGGGGCAGGGACCGACCAACGTGAAGATGGGCACAAGATGTAAGTGACACCTTGGATGGGAAAGTGCACGGGGAGGGAGAGATGACGTGATGAAAGCGACGTCCTGCAAAGGACTTGCAACATGATGATGATGATGTGTTGCTATTGTCAGCGTCAGTGGTTTACTTAGAGGTTACGCAATCAGTTTCTTAATTCCAGCATACCGGTGTCTATTCAAATGCAGACTGTTGGTCAGTGTGTCACTTTGCTTTGATTTCGAAAATTATGCGAGTGGCGACAGCTGAAAAGGCAATGGCAAACTACTAAACATAACTTCGCCTAGTAAAACCATAAGTAGCCATCAAACGCCTGGTTAGTGTGTGACATTCTGTCAATGATATGCAACAAACTTCTTTTTTTTTAAATTGTTTTTTTTTTTTTTTTTTTCAAAAAGTAAACCTTGCTATTAATATGTTAGACGTGGTCCCAAATATACAGATATACAGATGAATGTATAGGCGGATACAAAGATATTTTTCAAAAGTAAAATTAGATAATGTCTTTCAATTCTTAGCGTTCACCTACCTGAGAGTAGCAGCAGACAAAGAACACCCTCTGTATGAAACTTTGGCTTCACGTTAGGGTCAGAGGCTGAAAAGGGGGAAAATTTTTGGATGGCTAAAGCAGAAGACAGAATAAGACAAGTATGCAAGCTGGAGAACACTGAGTGAGGAGAGAAGTGAGTCAGACTACCAAAGGAAAAGTCTGACCTGTGTAGGGTTATGATAACATTGGGCCGGATGAGCAGAGAGTGGCCAGCGGAGTCCACGGAGGTGAATGTCCAATAGTTGATTCACGACAATTTTCGTCCAGATTATCTGATTATCTATACAGAAGGTTCAGTGTTGAGAGGGAAGAGAAGCGCTTGGGAGTTCGTAGCGAAAGCCAATGAAAAATCTTTAGTGCAGGACAGCTTAGCATATGATACAACATCTAGTATGAGAATGGAGGTGGAGGCGGTAACTGCAGCATTCCGAAGGCTAGAGAACACGATGCATACACATGTCATAATTGTAACAGACTCTGAAAACATGCTGAAAAGGGTAAAGACAGGGATGCTTCGAGCGGAGTGGCAAGCTTCACTGGAAAGGTCACACGTAGTGAGCATACATTGGATCTTTTGTCTATGGCGCGCCAGCGTTATAAGAAATAAACAGGCAGACAGATTGGCTGGATTTGCACCACTAGGTGGTGAATTGAATAAGGACAAGGCAGATGTGGTCAAGGCCCTTTAGGAACAAACAACAAAATCAGTAGAAAAACAAGAATATGGCCTGTAGGTGTAACCGGTGGATCTGACCGGCTGACTACACTCAGAGGATAGACAGACATATAACTAGATTGTGACCGGTACCAACTTCAATGGAACTCTGCGCTGGCTGCTGAAGAGGAGGACGGAGCACGCAAGGGAATGCCCTGAGTGATGTGATGTCAATTCCTAACTCAACACAGCTCAATTCAGCGTTTACCTGCTATAAACTTCGGTGAAACAATTTGGTTGCTCGCCCACTTCTGGACTTTGGTCGTGATCCAGAACACGAATTTTGCATGCACATCCGTTTTACAGATTTGGCTTATATGTATGCACACTGTTTTACCTTGCTTCTTAAGTAGAGGCACTCCGACTCTGATGGCAACCCATCTAATTAGTTGCCTCTTGCGACATGCTTGTTGGGGTAGTGGGCGCTGTGGGTGTTTACTTTGTTCTCCAAAAGTAAGCTCCTGAACCCCCACGGTGAATTAGTTGACTCAGTCATCAGTAAACGAAGTAACAACTCTACATAAATTAATGCACACGCTTAAGACTGCACAAAATTGCAATTAATAACCATCAAGTAAAATATATACATGTGCACGTAAAATATTACACATACCCAAAGCAAACAGTACACTTGAGTTACAAAGTAGAAAATATTTGCAATGGCTGCTTCAAAACACCAGCTTGCCGAGTAGAAGAATGTAAACAAGAATGTACACAAAATAGACCTTACTCTGACATTGTAAATTCTGGGGAAGACTTACTAATTCGGGTTTCCCCGTATGTTGATTCACAGGAAAATGTCAGGTCAACTGTTTACGAATCCAGGTTTGAAATACATTGACGTAAACCAGACTCGAAAGATGGAGCTGGCTGTAGCATAAAGATAGAGCAAAGTTGGCCTCTGCATCAGGTCGAGTCAACTTACAATGCAATGTTTTGGGAACTAAAGACAGCCGACTAGATACTTGTCACATAACCCGTCTAGTTCTCTTTGGTTTATGTATGTATTAAAAAGGAATTATTTGCCCAATACCTTGAAAAGGTGTTAACATTTGTTATTTTGTGCCTGTAGTGACTAGGCAGTCGGTTCTGTGGCTAAGTCGATGCGAACGCTTCATAATGCCGGGGTGCCGGATTCGATCCCAGCTGCGGGCCATGCGCCTTGCGTTGGTTTTGAAGGGTATCAGGGGACCGACCGTCCAGTAGGAAATGGCAAACTAGTGGACGCAAATTTGCCTAGAGAAACCGCACAACAGCCAGGGGCTGCCTCTGTTGGTTCGGCAACGTCCTGTAAAGGATACGCACTAACCTTAGTGACTAGGCAAATGTGGAACTTCAGGACCATGGACACATCACAGTTCATTGATAAAGACTTTGGTCGAAACGTTCGCTTGATTTTGTGTTGGTCTTATCCTCTCCTTGCGTTAATCTTTATAGTCATAGTTTGTATGTTGAATAGAGAATTAACATATTAGCACTCAGGACGCTTCCATAAGCGCTCCGTCCCTATCTTCAGCAGCAAGCAAGGAGTTCCAATTCCGATAACACCAGTAACTGTCTGATTGTATATCCGTCTCGTTTTCCCCTAACTGTTGAGCGTCTGCCAGATCCTCTGGTAACGCATTGCAACGCCATTCTCCTCAGACCGTAATGTTCTGTCTATGCCTCTGCACTGTTCACTCGGTCCCATAGGGCCCTTACAATATCTAGCTTGGCATACAACAATTCACCACTAAGTGGTGCCCAGCCGACCAGTCTGTCTGCCTGCTCATTTCCCAACACACCGGCATTCCTTGGAGAAGATATCCAAAGGACGCCAACTACCCGAGACCTCTGAATTGATGCCTGCCACTCTGCACGGAGCATGCCTGTCTCCGCCTTTTTCAGCGTTTTCTGTAAGTCAGTTACAATGACGACATGTGTGTACAGCTGATTCTCAGACCAGCGGAAGGCAGCAGTGACTACCTCCGCCTCCATTCTCAAACTAGACGTTGTGATATCATATTCCAGACTTTGTGCACCAACTGACGTCCATTCGCTTTTCATAATTTGTGTGGTTTTAAATTACTGTCCATGAAAATTTCCACTTATGCTGTTAAGTGCAGTCGGGTGGAAGTTGTTGGTGGACACCTTTATGGGTAGTACTGGACACTGGTATTCCGTCTTGATGTATAGCTTATACATTATGTACACTTGGGAGAGATCAGCTGCAGATTAACTCTTTTGAAAATAAACGACTCTATTATTATTGTTGTTATGATTATTATGTAACTACTTTCATCGGCTGTAAACTCTGGCGGAAAGTTCTGGTTGTTCGTCTATTTATAGATTTTGGCCCTGATCCAGAGCTTGTGTTTTGCGTGCATATTTGTTTTAAAAATCTGCTGTAACTGTAAGCAGATTGTTCCTTCCTCGCCGCTGATATAGATGCACTCCGATTTCGAAGAATTACCCCTAATTAGTCGCCCCCTACGGCATGCTTGCTAGTAGACAGTGGCTCTATGTGCCCCCCACCCCAAGCGCTCCCGGTACCCACAAATCTGTATCAACGACAAAAAAAAACAACTTGTTCAAATAAAAGAAACACATTTTGGAATCTCAGATAGGTAAATTCATTTGACGAAATGCACTATAACAAAATTCTCATTGTAACAATCAGCAGAAGTACACTGGAGTCACTGATACACTGAAAGACTGAGCAGGAAAGGGAATGCTTACTGCTCAGTGACGTCGACTGTGATAACAAAAATCATAAACGATTTATCAAGATCACCAAAGAAGAAAAACAGTGTGTAAAGAAGAATGGTCTTTGGCGTCGCTCAGCACAGCCTGTGATGATGATAGCTGTCAATTCCCATTGGAGCAAAAGACAGGTCACGGGCGACTCGAGCATTACTGAAAAGCTGGTGCTTTCCGTTGCCAGGTACAACGATCGAGTATTCTATTTTCGTCCTTTTCAGGACGAATTTTTTTGTAATGTGAAGCCCCAAAATAGCTTTTGCCAGGGGCCGCAATATAGACAGGCCATACATATGGCCAATTGTCTGAACGCGGTTTCTGGGACCTCTCCACGGCGATCATCATCCACATAGTGGCACTTTGTGTCATCAGGTGTTTATCGCTTGTGTGATGTCCTAGTGGGGTAGAAAGTCAGTCAGTCAGTCTGCCAGGTACACTGACAAACTGTGACCTATATTCAATATCAAGGTGGTGTCAGCTCAAATAAACTTTCCCCAGAAACAGGACCTAGCTGGTTTCTCAGAAACGATTACCAACCCGCGGTAGCTAAGCAATTTCTGGCGGATTTACTCCTGCATTTATATAGTGGGACTTGTTGCAACAAGTTTAACTGCTTCAAGTGTGTGAGTTGACGCAGTCACAGAGTCGCGTAAGTTGACATTTATTTACTAAATTAGTATTTTGTGTGTGAAATAAAGCACAACTTAAACAACAAAGAACAATGTAACTAAGTGACCACTTTTTCCCTGGGACAACCATTCGACGCTAAAACAAGCTGTTACAGATAATTCAGATCAAATGATTCTGGGACTGTCCTGAAAATCGGAGACGAATGGCCTTTTAGCTAGGTATGTAGGAATTTTTACAGACCAACTGTGGATGGTGTGGTTAACATCAGACCAGTCGCCTTTACTTCCCAGGACCTTATTTAGCATTCGGCTTTTCTTCGAAAAAAGGTCCTAAATTAACGAGGCTAAGAAACCTAGAGGCCAGTGAAACTCCGCTAAATATGCAGTAAACAACGCGCGACTAGTCCCGCCCTTGTTAACGTCGCGTCTGTGTAAGTTCCAGCTATAACCCTTGAATCGTTAAATCGTTACGAAACAGTAATTGAGAGTTTACATTTGTTGAGCAAAATTTCTTTATTTTTGGCGAAGTGGTCAAGTAATTTGCCTCGCTCTGTGAAGGTCACGGGTTCGTTTCATAGCTACCCGTTGAGTTCATGAGTGCAGGCCAGTTCTAATGGAGATCAATGGGAATTGTCACCAGAGTATATAGTTCGTGCTTTGTGCAATGCAGGTAGCTAGCCATTCTGCAGAGAGAGAGACTGAGCCATATGATATAAAATCCGGTGCAATACAGTCGATTTTATCAACTGTTTAACTTTCAAAGATTCCCAACCTAAGCTAGGATGTCATGCTTGCTTGGACTTTGTGAAAGCAGTTTCTATGAGCTAGGGTAAATAATGAACCTGACACAAACCCATCCCTTTCAGAAACATCTGGGTTGCTCTTTGTTTATTTGGCTGTCTTCTGTAAAACCACATCTCAGAGGCCGCCAGAAATTGTTTGGCTTGTTTTATAATGGTCCAGGATTCACAGCCGTCTATTTTATACAAGGTAAATATTATTGTGGAGAGGAAAATAATAAGTGAAGAGGTCTTGAAAGGAATTTAATTGACAAAGAAAACTGGTTTTATGAATCAAGAAGTCATTCATATTTGGGCGTGGGGGCGGGGGAGCCATGAGTAGTTTTTGAAAAATAAACTGTAGTGCACATTGACAAGAGAAATGTTGGATGGGAAGAAGTGTTGGAGGAGATATAAATAGTTCTGAGTGGTTGGCTGAGATTCCAAAATTACTGCAGACAGATGCTGCCTAACAGCTCCTCCTTTGTCAGTGTAAATAAAATTAAAGAATGTGCCCTGAGGTACAAAGAACTCAGGTCTAGTCTCATTGTCTCTGAAATACAAAGCACAGAAGTCTAGTCTCATTGTCTCCTTATGAAAACACTCAGGTCTAATCAGATAGTTTCTGAAATACAAGCACTCAGGTCTTGTTTCATTGTTTCTGAAATACAAAGCACACATCTAGTCTCATTGTCTTCCAGGTATGAAAAACTCATGTCTAATTAGATTGTCTCTGAAATACAAAGCACACATCTAGTCTCATTGTCTTCCAGGTATAAAAAACTCATGTCTAATTAGATTGTCTCTGAAATACAAAGCACACAGGTCTAGTCTCATTCTCTCCCAGACATAAAACACTCACATCTAATCAGATTGTCTCTGAAATACAAAGCACTCAGGTATAGTTTCATGTCTCTGAAATACAAAGCACTCAGGTATAGTTTCAGGTCTCTGAAATACAAAGCACTCAGGTATAGTTTCATGTCTCTGAAATACAAAGCACAGGTCTAGTCTCATTGTCTTCCAGATATAAAACACTTACGTCTAATCAGATTGCCTCTGAAATACAGAGCACTCAGGTCTAGTCTTGTTGTCTATGAGGTACATTAAGCTCAATTATTATTCAATCTGGTCTACATAGTACCCAGGTCTGTTCAGATATTCTCAGCAGTTTCTGACTCTGATGCGACACAGACACACAAAAAGCTGAGCAGTAATAATTTAGTAATATATAACTAAAAATGTGAAACAATCCACCTATCAGGAATATTATATATTCATTTCATGCTTTCATTCAGAAGCAGATATAAAAAAACACATTTAATACCTTTTAAGATTATTTTTATTTTTTTCATTGTATGTTTTGTTTTGTACATATATGTGACAAGTTATTATTGTCCATTATTCCAGAAGATGTCTGAAGTTGGCCTGCTATTGGTTGGAAGGGATGGAAATGGGAAAAGTTCAGTTGGAAATTCGATTTTAAACAAGAAAGCATTTATCCCTAGAAGCAGCAGCTTCCAAGGTTCTGATGATCTCACTCAAGCCAGTGAAGTGGTTGATGGGAGACAGGTGACTGTTGTAGATGGTATAAGTCTCAGAGACAACTGCACTGATGGCCCAGAAAATGTTTCCGTCACAATTTCTCTGGCAAGAAAGGCTGTGGAAATGTTTGTTTTTGGTTTTACTGCACTCCTTTTGGTTCTCAAATATGGTGTCAGGTTCACGAATCAGGAGAAACAAGCTATCAGAATCATTAAGTCCCTTTTTGGCGATGATGTTTTGAAGAAATATGGAGTGATTGTGATGAGCTATGGAGATAGCTTTGCCACTGATGTGGAAGATGATGGAACCACATTTGATGATTGGTGTCGCCAGCAGACGGGAGATGTCAAAGATCTGTTTAAAGAATGTGGAAACAGATATGTTTTGTTCAACAACAGAGAACAAAACAATGACCGAAAACAGAATCAGATTAAGAATTTGATGTTAAAGGTTGATGAGGTAAAATCCAGGGTACCCAAATATACTATGGATTCTTTCAAGGCAGCCAGCTTTGGGCAACGAAAAATGCTTGCTGAAAGTAAATTGCCTGAACTAGAGAAGAAAACATCTCAAGTTCTTGATTCTGTCACAAAAAGATTGCGCAAGCTTGATGACAGTTTCTTGACTGCTGAGAACTACATCAGTGATCTGCAGAGTCTGAAGAAAGAAACTAATGAACTGAAAGCCTATCTTCAGCGAGAGGATGGAGGAACAAACTCCATCGGCCAACTACTGCTCCAGATTTCTGTCACTGAGGCCAGCATTAGTGCCAAGAAAGAACGCCATCAGAGAAAAATGGAGTATGACGAACTCATTTCAAGCTCAGAATCATCAACAAAACACGATCAGATCAGAGCTAAAACCAACACTAAAATTTTGGCAATATTTGTTTTTATCATAGCATTGATCATTTTTATTTACTTCATGTTGCCGGTTTATAAACCATCTGTACTCCCATCAGTTCATAATTCATCTCCAAATCACAACCAGTGAACCAACAAGTGGTCCCAATTTACTTGTGGATCAGTGGTGGAAAGAATAAGTAATCAGTGGTAACAATAGATTTGAGTGTCATATTTCAGACTTCACCTGTAAGAAGAGAAGATTCATATAATGAGTAGTGTAATTGTAATATGTAATTGTATCTTATGAATATTTTTACTGATTTAATATATCATCATCATCATCACATCTTCATCATCAACATCATGCAGTATTCCTATTTATCAACTAAGGTTTGCACTCTATTCCTCCATTACATCCTATCATGAGCAATTCTCTCAATATTAGTCAGGTTAGTCCAGGTTTCAGTATCACTGCCAACGGTCGCCCCACAACTCCTCCATTCTTGTGCCAGTGGAAATTACACAAAATGTCCTTTACTGTTCTATTGGAAGGCTAAAGACCTCAGTCCCAGCAAAATCTTGAAGCTTGCACATGCAAAGTAAAAATGTATAAGACAGCTGTCTGATGTGACAACACTAACTGGCATACACCAGAATCGCAGCTTAAAAACTGTTCAACACCTAATTACTATATCTGTAGCACAGGTGACTAGTTACTTTTTTTTTCACACTAGGAACTCAATGCCACAGGCTCAATAGAGACAGGCCAGTAAGTAAGTAAATGATTTATTTTCATGTCTTACAAAAGTGTGAGACATACAGCAAATAATAAATAGCAAAAGGTGTTCATGCCAAGTGGTAAGCCTGAGCCATATATTGTATATTTGCCAGGTCAGGCTTTTTGTTTTGTTCCAGCTGTCAATTCCAGACTTTAAAAAAAAAAAAAGGTTGAATGACCCATAAAAAAAATGTAGGAATAAGCAATATGTACATATACAAACATAAAAAGGAAAATACATACTACATGAGTGGAGTTAATAAAAAACATGGCATGCTATCTGGCTACAGTTAATTGGATAAAATGCACATTTACAAACTGAAATAATAATAATACACAATATTAGCTGAACCAATAAAAAGTAAAAGATGCAAGGAAAAAAAAGCAAAAAAAGAAAAGTTTTGAAATTAGTTAATTAGTTTGGCTTGTACAATTTTTAGGCCTTTATATTTTCATGTTCTTAAAAATGTATTATTTTCTTACCTTTATGTCCCAGAACATTTCCTATTACCATTTGTCTGCTGAGTTGACTTGGAACCCAGGTTAATATTTCAAATGTATTAATTGGGGTTTGAACAAATAACCTCAATATGGCATGCTGACCACTGCACCATTAGTCTGTCCTTCCATCTCCTTCCCTCCTCTCCCCTTTTCAGGTTTTGTGACTAAATCATAAGGCAAAAATAATTGTTAATAATTTGGAAAACGGCAATCTTTCTTTGCACAGTTTTCTTTTTAGCCAAGTCATTAGGGTGGTTTTCCCAGTATTTGCAGGTTTTTGGTGACATGAAGACTTTGGGTAGTAGCCACCAGACTTATATAACAGGCTTTCATACTTGTTGCAACTGTGTAGACATTGTGAGTACAATTATATTTACACTAAATGTGTGTGTGTACATATATATATATATATCAATTTTCACTTACAAACCACAGAAAGAGAAATTTGTCATCTGCCCACACCATGTAGGATCTATCGGTGATGAACTCATTGCTAGAACACTACAAATCATGCTGCTACAAATATTCGTTGTGGATGATTTTTTTCTAAACTAGATATTTAATCTGGACACTGTCTATCCGACCATCATTCAGTTTTCCATTACTTAATTATCTGTCTTGTTAAGAAAATATTTCCTCAACATTTAGGTGTGATTATGATGTACAGTATATTTAGTTTGTGACACTTTCAATTTATTTGTTCATGGGGAATTTTAATTTTTGGTTAACATTTATAAATGATAAAAATAAAATGTATGCTCATAACAATGGCCTTCTGGTATTTTTTGCAGTTACAAATGTTATGTGTGCATTTTTCTTGTTTGACGCTGTATTTCATATGTGAATTATCTTTATATGTGAAGTCTGCATCATTTGTGAAATTGTCATGTGTAAAGTGTTCATAATATGTGAAGCTGTCATGTGTGAAGGTGTCATACGTGAAGCTGTCATGGGTGAAGGTGTCATATGTGAAGCTGTCATGGGTAAAGGTGTCATGTATGAAGCTGTCATGGGTGAAGGTGTCATGTATGAAGCTGTCATGGGTGAAGTTGGTATCATATGTGAAGCTGTCATGGGTGAAGATATCATACGTGAAGCTGTCATGGGTGAAGTTGGTATCATATGTGAAGCTGTCATGGGTGAAGATATCATCCGTGAAGCTGTCATGGGTGAAGTTGGTATCATATGTGAAGCTGTCATGGGTGAAGTTGGTATCATATGTGAAGCTGTCATGGGTGAAGATATCATATGTGAAGCTGTCATGGGTGAAGTTGGTATCATATGTGAAGCTGTCATGGGTGAAGGTATCATATGTGAAGCTGTCATGGGTGAAGTTGGTATCATATGTGAAGCTGTCATGGGTGAAGGTATCATATGTGAAGCTGTCATGGGTGAAGTTGGTATCATACGTGAAGTTGTCATAATATGTGAAGTTTTCATGGCTGTAGCTGGCATCATATGTGAAGTTTTCATGGCTGTAGCTGGCATCATATGGGAAGTTTTCATGGCTGTAGCTGGCATCATATGTGAAGTTGTTATGTCTGTAGTTGGTGTCATATGTGAAGTTGTTATGTCTGTAGTTGGTGTCATATGTGAAGTAGTTATGTCTGTAGCTGGCATCAGATGTGAAGTTGTTATGTCTGTAGTTGGTGTCATATGTGAAGTTGTTATGTCTGTAGTTGGTGTCATATGTGAAGTAGTTATGTCTGTAGCTGGCATCAGATGTGAAGTTGTTATGTCTGTAGCTGGTGTCATATGTGAAGTTGTTATGTCTGTAGTTGGTGTCGTATGTGAAGTTGTTACTATTAATTTAAATAATGACGAAAGGTATGGATAAAGGCAACCTTGTAGCCTATAATTAAGAGGAGGGTATTATGTGTCTAGCAGTCACTTACCTCTGTCCGCCCCAAACAGCGTTGTGTGCATGTATCTCTGGTACCAGTTCATAGAATATGTATGATTGATCTTATACACTTGGTAGAATGTGTTTATTTTGACAGTGATATCTAGAGCCTACAGTGCAGGAAGCAATGGCAAACTACTGAACGTAAAACATCTCAGTAAAATCACAAACAGTCAACAAACTGCAGCCCCCGACAATGCTTAGGTCAAAGTTTAGTGTCGTGGAATTACCCGAGGGTACAGAGTTACAGGGAGCCGACGTGGTGCAGCAACTAGACGCTAGTCTGCGGTTCCGAATGTCGTGGGATAATGTCCTGACGGTCCACCCAGCATTGAATTGGTGGTACGAGGTGGAGTCATTGGAAGTAAAGGCGATCGGCGTGATCTTATTACCCATCAAGTGCTGATTAGTCAATAAAATAGGTCTAACTATATACTCACAAGCGTGGAAGGACTGGCATGATCCGCACCTATGGATGGGGAATTGATACATGACAAGGCAGATGTGGTCGAGGCCCTTTGAGAACAAGCAACGGAATCAGTAGAGAAAAAAGATTATTATCTCCTGGAGAGAATAAGGCACCTGGGTGTAACCAGAGGGTCTGGCTGGCTCACTACACTCAGAGGAGAGGCAAGACAGACATGTAACCAGATTGTGACGGGACAATCAGTATTGGAACTCTGCACTGGCTGCTGAAGATAAGGACGGTGCATGCATGGAAATGCCCCGAGTGCTGTGATGTCAATTCTTGACTCAGCCCATCTCAGGTGTGGAAGGGTCCTTTACAGTTACATATTTAAGCTTTGAGACTGTTTAATATGTGTGTATGAACCAACATAAACGTATTCACGGAGCAGCGAACTCTATAGAATATCGCAACGCTCTGTAACATAACTATCGACGAACAAAATATGCCATAAATAACCTGTCCATTATGTCATACTGCAGTAATGGTTTCTGTAGACAAGTCGTTAGTTAGTCAAGGTTCAATTGCAGACGCGTCGCCCGATAAATGACCCGTTGCTGTGCCAGGTGGAATCACACATGTCCTTCGTTGTCTCGCTGGAAAACGTGAAAAACTGATTCGTCCCATAAAAACCTGGAAGCGTGAACATGCAAAGTGAGAATGCATATAGCAGCTGTCAGATGTGCGAATATAAACAGTCCCACACCAGAATTGCAGTTCTTTGTTTTGTTGCCACCGACATTCAATCAGGAAAGCCGGCATTGCAACCAGACACGGAAAGTAGAAGTACACAAAAGTAGAAAATTTCAGTGGAAGTCAAGAGAAAAAGAAAAACCAAAATTCCGCTATGGTTATACAAGAACTTCCTAGCATGTTGTGTGAGTGGGGGAGGGGGGGGGGGGGGAGCTAGGCTAACGTAGTGGTTAAACTAGACCAGTGGTTTCCAACTTGTTCAAGTGGTGCCCCCTTAGAGTATATGACAAGACCTCCCCGTCTCCCCCACCCAACATTCCAAGCATACACAATGTTATTAAAAAGACGAAAAATGTGTTCTTAATCTATAATTCAATGTACATGTTATCGTAATAATTAGACTTTTAACGGCAGGTGTACAAACTGCTTATGTAAACAAAATTCTTTAGAATATTATTTTTAAAACATTTTTTTAATACTTTACAATTAATCGGAAAATGTGGGGGGGGGGGGGGGGGGGGGGTAGTAGTATAACAGATTATTACAGTTGCACACATTTACAAAATTGCTTAATGCACTATTCCTCCCGCCCGCTGGAACTTCTCCTGGGTGGAGATGGGGAGAGGGGGGGGGGTGGACATCCCCCAGGTTTGAGACCTCTGGTTTAGCTGCTCACCTGTCACTACTGACCGAGTACAAAAAGCTGACATTAGCTCTTATAAAGTTCGTTGTTTGTACTTGTTAAATGGGGGGGGGGGGGGGTAGGTACTGAATGGGATATGATAAATGAAGAATATACCTGTAAATTACGTGTGATACGTGAATAACATTTAGGTTAATGACCTATCCAAACTACCCAGAGAGTGCCGACTGCGGTATAAAAATCAATGTCTAACATAATGGCTCGATGCCCTACTGTGTTTACATGGTCTTTACTTAATAATTTGTTTGATCTTCTTCTACTTCTTCTTCTTTTTCTTCTTCTTCTTCTTCTTATTTTTCTTCTTCTTCTTCTTCTTCTTCTTCTTCTTCTTCTTCTTCTTCTTCTTCTTCTTCTTCTTCTTCTTCTTCTTCTTCTTCTTCTTCTTCTTCTTCTTCTTCTTCTTCTTCTTCTTCTTCTTCTTCTTCTTTTTCTTCTTCTTTTTCTTCTTCTTCTTCTTCTGTCGTCTCACTGATACCTGGTTATAACCCAGTGTCGTGTCTTTCTGTATTTGTATTGTGCTTCTCGGGCGGCCTGGGTAATATGTCCGTATCTTTCTTGGTCTACCCCTCGCCTGCCTTCCAGATGTTCTGTTGTAAAGAAAATAAAATCTTATATGCAGTTCGGTCTGCCACCATTCTCACGAGATGGCCGAACCTCTTGATTCTTTGTCAATATAATTCATCCACGACCTTATTCCAATTCTTTAATGCTCGTAGTCACAACCCTGTCCCTTCTTGTGCTGTTAGTGTCCTTGCAGAGACAGGCCTTTTCACAGCTAGTTATTTCCTGTTCTAGTGCCTTATTCCTATTCCTTAAGAAAGAGAATAGGGGCTTTTGAGCTGAAATGCTATAGAAAGATTCTCAGAATATCTTGGACAAAGAAGAGGAGAAATATTGACATCTTAAAAGATCTGAACATCAAGGAAGATTGGCTAATAAACAGCATCCTTTCTCGGAAGCTGAAATATTTTGGTCATATCAAGCGCCACAACGGATTGGAAAAACTGGAAAAAAAAACTATAGTAGAAGGCATGGTACCAGGAAGGAGGGGCAGGGGCCGACCGACACGAAGATGGGCACAGGATATAAGTGACCCCTTGAGTATGAAAGTATATGAGGCAGGAGAACTGGCGAGAGACCGAGTTTCTTTCAGGCAGACTGTAATGAGAGCGACGTTCTACAAAGGACTTGCAACATAATGATGTGCCTTATTCATCGTTCATGTTTGGCACTGATAACATAAAGTAGGGATAAAGATGCTATTTAGGCATTCGCTGTTTTGTGGATGGGAGACATTTGAGTAGGGATAACTAGTAGATGACATCATTCCCATCTGTACTCCAGCTTCTATCTTTCTATTATTAGGTCTGCTATTTTGGTGTAAATATGCTTCCTAGGTAATTTGAAGCCCGTACTTGTTTAACTGTAGTATCATTAACATGAACGTACATGTTATTGTTTCCTGTCTATTCTACTTAGCTCAGTTTTCGCGTGTTTTTCTACTTTCTTCATATCATACTTTGGCCAGAATAGCTCAATTTCACCTGGCTTCCACAGAGGTCATTACAGCCGTGTATATTGCCACTTTGAAGGTAAAGTATTCACGATTTTTCATCTTTTCGTTGCTATATATTATGAATTCTTCTGGTATCGAAAAAGTTGATCGTGTTGATCGTCACAGAACAACGTGCCCTTCTGACAAGTAATTTAAACATTGTATGTCACGCTGCCTTGGTTCAAAGTTCATAAATTTGAATTTTCGAGGAAATGGTTTATTTAAAGCATTGATGCAAGAGACCCGGACATATTTTCGAAACACGAACAGTAATCAGACAAAAACATCTATGCTATTTAGTTTTTAAAACAGCTTTTATATCTGGTTAAATGATTTTTTTTTTTAAGGCGAAGTGTGTATGTGAATCGTTTCAATTGAAATCGAACAAGACGCACAAATGTGTCTATGTGCGCCCATTATTTTGACGTATGAATAACCCATGGGTACAACAGAGGTTTCAGAATTGTATTGCCAAGCTTTTAATGTGTCCATTATCATCGTTGCTTCTACCTGTTAAAAAGAAAATAATAAATGAGCTGTCGTAAATGGATGACGTGCAAAATAAACTTTGGTGAGTGAAGAATGTACATTGAATGACCTGGGATAAATGGAGAACATACAGGCTTGTCAAAAATTGAGAATATGCAAGTAAGTGATCTGTAATTAGTGGAAATAATAAAAGTAAATGACTGCATAAACAGAAAACATATAAACGAATGGCCTGTCAAAATTAGAGAATGTGCAAGTGAGTTGCTCGGAAAATTTGTCCGATATGGTTATTTCTAGGGGTAATTTCTTAGTCCATAATTATTGAGCAGTCGCGGTACAAGTCATAGACCACTGGCGTTCCCAGGATAGCGAGGATGACTCGGAGATATATCTTGATTTTAACAGATCTCTTCTATGAATCAGCCGTTATTCGTTGATGTTTACCAGTGCATCATACATAAACAATGTAAAAAAGACAAACAATCAACAGTTAATCAAGCTAATGATGGCAGGGACGCAAAGTTGAACCAAACTCGTTGCGCTACAAATGTTCTTGCTCCTCGCTGTGGCTGTTATGTCCCGTTAGAGGGAACTCATCCTTTTTTGCCGAACATCAAATCACAGCTTCATGTTCCAGGGTTATCGCATTCTGTTTTCCACTGTTTGGACAAAGCTTCTAGTCCGTTCCCTGCCGTATCGCGCGATAGAAAATAGTCACTCTCTTGGCCTCACAGGGACCTTCGGTAGCTCTTGCTAGCTTGTCTCTGGGTCAAGTAGCTTCCTGTTCCCAACTCACGAGGAGCGGATGGCCGAACGGCTAGAATGCTGAGCTCTCAAGTGGGAGACACAGGTTCGAAACCTGGGTAGGGCTATGGATTTTTTTTCTGCCGGGGGCAACATGAAATCCTCACCTGCACAGTCGTGGCGACATCACTAGCCATGTGGCCGTAAAGACCCCCCTGACAGTGTTGCCACTTTGGATCTTTTGTATCCAAATTTAGATCTTTTTCATTGCGTTTAGATCCTGTTTTGACGTTTAGATACTAAATATTTTTCTAGATTCTTTTCATATGGAGTTAGATATTTTATAGATTTTTTTCTTTTTAGGTGTCATTTTAATAATTATTGAGTAAAATATTTTACTAAAATATTTTTGTTTTGGTCTGGCACGTACATTGTGGCAACTGCCATTACTTAAACTTTGAACTCTCACTAAGGTCAACACTCAAATATTACTGACAACCCCGGTGCTGATTAATCGAATCGCGCGTAAATCATACTAACTTTGTTTCAAACCGTATCCTCACTGTGTTGTGAAGTATAGCTGTGATTGCTGACTCTGTGTTTTCTTTTTCATGTGATATTTAAAAAAATAATTGCTCACCATTCTTGTGTGGCTTTCACTTTGAAAAAACCTTTTCAACATGCCAAAAGTAAAGTATGAGTAAAAATTTCGGAAAGAGTATTTGCATGATGACAAAATTAAAGACTGGGTGATGGCAGTTTCCTGGGGATATAACCAAAGCTCGTTGTAAGTACTGCAAGTGTGAAATTAAAGCGAAAATACAAGACTTAAAGAAGCATGCAGAGACTAACAAGTATAAAACTGCAGTTCCATTCAAAGATATTTACACCGCTGACATCTGTTTTCAGAACTACACTGATAAATGAATCATCAAAAAGTGTGAAGGGTCGGTCGCAATGTTTTTTAAGTTGCCATTGTGCAGTTTCAAACTGACCATTTGATTGATTTGTTTAAAAACACAATTTCTGACAGTAAAGTTATGGATGATGTGAAAATGCATCGCAGCTAGTGTACACATATTATAAGAAATACGTTATTTTCTCACAGTGAAACAGATTTAATCAGTGATATTTCTACAAATAAATATAGTTTATTATTAGACGAATCAAATGATATTTCGGTACTGAAAGTGCTTGGTGTGTGTATTATATATTACAGCAACAATACAGACAAAGTAGTTTCTACATATCTTGGACTAGTTTAATTGGAAAAGTGTGATGCAGAAAGTATAGTTCAAGAACTGAAGAACCTTTTAATCAGCAAACAGTTAGACTTGACAAATTTGGTTGCAATTGGTACCGATAATGCCTCAGTGATGGTTGGTATAAACAATGGCGTTTATACCAAGTTGAAGGAAGCTATCCCTCGTTAATACTTATAAAATGTATGTGTCATTCATTGCAGCTAGCATTATCACATGCTTCATCTGAATGTTTACCAAGGAATTTGGAATACCTTATTGCTGAAACACATAACTGGTTTTCAAAATATAATTTGTCAGACAACAGCAATACAATGCATTGTATTCAGCCTTAAATAATGGTTCAACGCCACTGAAAATTCTGTCAGATTGCAAAACCAGGTGGTTATCAATACAACCAGCTGTTGAAAGAATTGTGAACCAATGGTTGGAGTTAAAGACACATTTTGAAATATAACAAGACAAAGTGAAAAAGTGCTACACAACTGAGATACTATATGGAATGTACAGTGATGAAAAAAATTTGGCATTCCTTCTCTTTTTTACAACCTATTCTAATGGAAGTGCAAAAAGTTAATAAACTGTTCGAATCCAAAACATGTTTGATAAAGTTAAATTACTTGACGATCTTACTTTGCTATTTTTTACTCAGTTGGTAAAAGACTGGTGTTGCCAACTTCAAAAGTTGATTTGCTCACTTGCACTATAGAGAGCTATTTGGCTCTTAAGCCATACCTTGTATATCAAATTGAATCAAAAATTGATGATTTTAAACACAAAAGGACTGTTAACAGAGAATGAAGAGAACAACTTAAGAAAACGCTGTCAAGATTTCCTTATCTCATTATTCAAGCAACTAAAGCAGAGACTTCCTGAAAATCTAGATGTATTGAACATATTTCACTCTTTTCTGTGAGCAACATACTTCAGCCAGTAAAGGACATACCTAAATATTGTAAAGTTATGAAATTTTTTAGGGGGCTACTGACAATAGTGTCGCGGAAGCAGAATATCAGTTTTAACCAAAATAAACTTAGTTGAATGGACAAACAAAACAGAAACTGAAGCGTTTGGAGTGAAGTGAGACAATTTAAAGATGCCTCATCAAACAGTCCATTCTGTAAACTCTTTGAATGTGCCATGTCTGCCATGATACTACCCAACTCAAAGTGCTGACGTAGAAAGAGTTTTCAGTGCTATGAATTACATCAAATCTAACCTAAGAAACAGGATGAAATTAGACCTCTTAGATGCTATCTTGACAATAAAGTTTGGCCTGATGAGAGTAGGAAAATGCTGTTCCACTTATCAGCTCCTGATTGTGTATTAAAAAGAAATTGGAACAGCTAAAGCATACCAGAGTAATTTGGGATCTGAAGCTTCAACTTCTTTATCCAAGCTAAGTTTATCCTGTGGATCTTGTGAAGCAGACATCAGTGAAGATGAGGACATGTGTCTATAGGGTAAGTCATTTCAATAGTTTTGTAATTTGTGACTCTTTTCATTTGGATATTTTTTTTAAATATTTTCCACGCAAATTTAGATCTTTTTAGATATTTTTAAACCCCGTTTTGGATCTTTTTTGTCAAAGAAAAGTGGCAACACTGCCCCCTGACTACACAGTAAAAGTGCTAAAGGCAGTAATTGGCAGTTTTGGCCGAACTCATGCTGCACATTACTAAGACTACAATGCTGCCTCCTGAAAAAACCACGCTGGTTTTGAAACCTGGTAAAAGTCTATGGTCTCACAATTGTTTTCTATCACACCGGATTATCATTAATTGCACACAATAAGATATCCTAAGTTTTTCTACTCTCATCTGTATAAGTAGAAAACCTAATGTTACTTGAACTATCGTGTAGACGTTAAACTGAGAAACCTCATCGATGCCAAATCATAGGGAAATAATTTTGAACACGTATTATAATTGAAATATCGAAAATAAATCGAACAACTGCGGGCACTCAAAGAACTGACGATAAATCGTAGAAAAATTTAATCGAAGAACTCAAGAACTGAAGACCTCAAGAACTGAAGACCTCAAGAACTGAAGACCTCACTCGAAGAATTGAACAGTTGAAGACCTCACTCGAAGAATTGAACAGTTGAAGACCTCACTCAAAGAATTAAACAGTTGAAGACCTCACTCAAAGAACTGAACAGTTGAAGACCTCACTCAAAGAATTGAACAGTTGAAGACCTCACTCAAAGAATTGAACAATTGAAGACCTCACTCAAAGAATTGAACAGTTGAAGACCTCACTCAAAGAATTCATAAATTAAAGACCTCACTCAAAGAACTCAAACACTGACGATCACACTCGAAGAACGTAAGACCCAAAGTGGTCTTGGTCAGGTCCTAATATAGCTGACCACTGAGTGGATCATGTGTGGGTGTTGCGCACGGAGTTAACGCTTTATTCGTGCTGCATCAAGTTCTGAGGTTTTAACGCCTCTTCGAGTTGTAGGCGTCAGTGCAGTTCTGGGTATAGTCTAATTCAACTAGTCTAATCTTGTGTTTGAGCTAAATAAATCTTGACTAACTATAATCTGTTTCTGACTTGACTAACTGTGGCACATGACATAAACTTTGTTAATAAATGGAGAACATATAAGTAAATGACCTGCGATAAATGAATAACATACAAGAGAATTACCTGTGAGAAATGGAGAACATACAAGTAAATGACCTACGACAAATGTAGAACATACACGTGAGTGACCTATGATAAATGGAGAAAAACAAGTAAATGGCCTACGATAAATATAGAACATACAAATGAATGACCTGTGAAGAATAGAGAGTTTAAAAAAAAAAAAAGTAAAGATCCCTTTTCACGCCATTCGGCGCATCGGGCATATGGGCAGAGCGTCCCATATTTTTACAGACCATCAGCACTCTGTGGGTAATGTGGTCAGCATTACGCCGGCTGTCTTTTACTTTCCCAGGACAGCCCCCCATCCTGGTACCAATTTTAGGCTGGGTCGACCTGCGACGTCCCATACCACGATAAAAATCCACGCAGCCTGCAGTGGGTTTCCATCGCGGCATGCTGGCTTACGAGTTGGACTCGCAACGCCTTAGCCACGGACGCCTAGAGAACATACAAGTAAACGACCTGGCGATGGCGAGTACGACAAGTAAGACTCGCTGGCATTAAAAAAGTCTTCTGCAGCTAGAGGGATGGGATTTCAGGATAGTTACTGCCATAGCGTTTATGTCATTTGCTGACTCTCAGACGCGCAGCAGCACCCTGCCTATCTGCAAACCAGTTAACATCTAACGCCTATCTGCAAACCAGTTAACATCTAACGCCTATCTGCAAACCAGTTAACATCTAACGCCTATCTGCAAACCAGTTAACATCTAACGCCTATCTGCAAACCAGTTAACATCTAACGCCTATCTGCAAACCAGTTAACATCTAACGCCTATCTGCAAACCAGTTAACATCTAACGCCTATCTGCAAACCAGTTAACATCTAACAGCAGCTGAAATGTCGTATATATGAAACATTAAAACACGGACAATGACACACGGAAGCCAGCTTCAGGCCTCGTAAATGAAATATCTGAAAAAAATTGTGGACCAAGTGACAAGAAAGGACAAAGTTTGCACTCAGACAATACGTCAAAATCGTGAAACCCATGCCTTACAAACGCGAACGGATCAAGCTCAGTTACGATTGTTTGCACATGAATGCAGAATGAGAGAAAATTTGCCTCTAGGGCAGGTTTGGGAGGCTGAGAACCAGGTAACCAGACCTCCAGGATGACCCAGTGTACGCTGGGAAGACAACACCCGACAGTCTCTGACTGAGAGAAGACTGGAAGGGAACACAACCAATAAGAAAACTGCTGATAGAGAAGTCCGAAGTTCTCTCTGGCAAACATCTATACCCCAAGGTAGACAATGAGCGACTAAGATGGGTAAAAGGCGGGGGGGGGGGGAGAGAGAGAGAGAGAGAGAGAGAGTTCCTGAAAAGTAATAATCATCTGGATGGGTAGACTGCGTCCTACTGGCGGAATAAGAAGCGAAGTCATCATCCTCCCCCACCCCTCCTCCTCCTGCTGCGTCTTCTTCCTCTGCTTCTTCTTTCTTCTTTTTGTTTTCCTTCTTCTTCCTCTTCCTCTTCTTTTTTTTTCTCTCCTCGAATACCCCCAACCCCCTATGTCATCTGGTGTGCAAAATTGTGTAAGTTTCATATTTATTGTTATTTGTCTTCCAGTTATTAAAGCTTTTAGTATATACACATATAATTACTTCTCTGCCCATTGATTTTTCCAAGAGTATTAATTTCCTAATTTTACTCGTCTGACATTGTCAAAACCTTAGATTATCCTACAATGTAACAATTTCACATCTTAAGATTTAATCTGGGGGTTGTCTAAGATCCTTTAAAAAAACAAAAACAATACACTACACTCAGTTCATTCGCAGTTTACTTTATATCAGTCTAGAATATTCATTCTCATTAGGAAGAATAGGTAAGGTACATTTGATCAACAAATTACAAGTCGTCTTCATATATGGTTCCCTTTAGGCACGTCCGGCTGTATATATATAAATCTGGAGCTGGCCGTGCTTTAGGCATCTCCTATCCGGACAACATTACTATTTTCGGAAATTCCCATTGATTATTACTTGCGGATGGGAATTCCAAGAGGGAATATTCGTTTCTAAAAATAAATTTATTACGAAAAACACGGCCCGCACCAGCAGTAGGTGGCCGTGTAGAAATGTTATGAGTTGTTACTGTATGGTACCATGACCAGAGGCAGTCGTCGTAACAGAGCGGCTAGACGCGCGCCGCGGATCGGAAGGTCGTGGGTTCGCTCCCTGGCGGAGACGGACTTTTCTTCAAAAATGACCTTGGCTCCCAGGTCGACCCAGGCTTGAGTGGGTATCGGGTGCAATCCCGGGAAGTAGAGGCGGCCGGCGTGATGCTGACCACATCACCCATCTTGTGCCGTTGGTCTATAAAAATATAGGTCTAGCCCTATATGCCCTATACGCCTAAAGGCGTGGAAAGGGTCCTTTACTTTACTTTACTTACCATGACCAGAGCCGGTCGTCGCTGGCACTCTTACAATTACCCTACAGGATTGCCAGTTTGACATTTTTGCGACCAGATTCGCGAAATTTGGCCTTCTAAGCGATATTTGCTTTTCTTTTTCCTTTCATGAATAGTCTCGAGGCATGGTGTCCGCTTCGAGTGCTAGAGATCAATCCCCGGTAAGGGCTGGGGTTTTTTTTCACATGGACTTGGACTTCTAGTAATTTCCCCTGGTCTCTGGGTTGTGAGATCGGACACATGTGAGTACTGTTGCGCATGTTTAATAAAAAATCCCTTGGCAGTTTTAAATCGGAAAAAAAGTAGCTTAACGGAGCTGCCCTGGAAAAATTTTGAGTCAAAAATTTTCCCAAAGTATTTCAGGATCAGGCTATCTTCCGAATAACGGTCCCAAATTATCAAGGCCGAAAATATACCCTAACAGGGCCTTAGTCACATGTCAATCGCGAACTTCCGCTATCGCCGAGAGTATTTCCCAAACCGCTACGCGGGACTCACGAGCAAATAAAATGAAGGAAGCTGCAGGAGATGCGGGAAGAGGGTGGGGTGTCTTGCTAGTGTTTGACCGATTTTCTTTCCCTTCAACACCCTCCCCCCCCCCACCACAAACACACATACGTAATCACACAAACACACACACACGTATTCAGACAAACACCACACATAATCACACACACATACACACACACGCACACACTCACACAGGAACACACTTCAATGCAAAGTGGCTGCTGTAAAATGACTTTTAGCCTATTTTAAGTTGTGGGAATTTCCAGTATACCTACCACGTCATGTGTGTAAGTCCCAATTATTATAAGTAAACTGTCTGTAAAAGAAGCTAGGCAAGATGAATTGCCATAGTCGAATTTGATTGACTATTTCCACCAAGTCATGCGAATAATTTCCAGTTTTGATAGTAACCTGACTATATCACCAATCTGGCATAGGTGAATTTAGCCAAGAATTCACAAGGTAAGTTATGAAATATGTTCTTACGCAACTGCACAACTGACCTGCACTACATTGGTAGCCAACATTTATCATCACCTTGTGAAAATAATCAGTGAACAAGTATTCAAACGTCGTGTGTATTAGGTAGACAGGTTTAATGTGGACTGTGCATTATATTCGAATATTAATAAAATACAGTTATAGTCAATTGTAAAGAAAGGTCAGTGATTAACATTCTAGGATGGGGATGGTACTAGATCACTCTCGAACATTACGTCAACAGAAATCGTCCCGTCGTGGGAATACTTTTTGTTGTTATTCTGAAGCCCCATCCTGGCTTTTGTCGGCGCCCCTGAATAAAGCCGGGCCACACAGATGGCCTAGCCATAGGTATGGCCCAAACTGCTGAAAGGGGTTTCTGGGACCTCTCCACGGGTGACACTCATCCGCAAGGTAGCACTTTGTGTCACCGGGTGTTTATCACTTGTTTGATGTCCTGGTGGGGTACAACTACCTACCTACCTCACAATCTCGAACATGTTTTAACAGCTTTTGCCCGAAGAAACAAGCAGAAGACAAAGCAGACATGTAAGAATTGTCACTAAGAAAGCACTAGCTACAGTATTTTTGCCAGCATCATGTTACCAGTGCCAAACGTTGCCGTCGGTAAAAGTAACGTGAATCTTTCCCACGCCACGTCCATATACACAAAAGTTCACTCCTGGTTGGTAAATCCTGAGTCTCGTAACATTGGCACAAGGTCACAGGGGTGTTCCGCGTTACCGATGATATCGCGTCTTGTGTATTTCAGTGCGCCAGTGCTTTAAACGCTCCAAAAATATGGAGCAACTGGCCCTAACACAAACCCCTAGAGAGTGCTGCAACCTGTGTCATAGACATTCTCTTTCTCGGAATAAAAAGTAAATGCAAGACAACACAAAAACAAAAAAAATAAATCCGAACACACCTGAAACCTTCAGGAAAGTCGACAGGCTTCACAAACTTGTGAATGAAAAGTGACCTATTTGTTTGGGGAGATTTGCGTGAACCTAACCAGGGCATTAACAACAACAACAACAACAAAAAAATCAAAACAACAGAAATTTAATTTCTACGACGAATCCTAAATAGAAACTGAAGAGACGGGATCAGAAATGGCGACTATCAGGAAACTAGTTGAGACAAAACAAGTGCTAAACTACATCAAGAGACAACAGATCAAATGGTTCAGACATGTATCAAGACTACCACCAGATGGTGTGTTTATTGCATATGACCTGTCATTTAGATACAATGGAAGCAGAGCTACGGGTCAACCACGCAAGTGATGGATAGACGGCATATCCGTGGCCGTAAATACGAGCATCCAAGAAACACCAAACAATGCTGGTACCTAATGCTTCTGCAAATTCTGTATTTTAGAGGCTTAATATGGCTAGAGGTGGAGGAGGAGGAGGAGGAGGAGGAGGAGGAGGAGGAGGAGGAGGAGGAGGAGGAGGAGGAGGAGGAGGAGAAGAAGAAGAAGAAGAAGAAGAAGAAGAAGAAGAAATAGAAGAAGAAGAAGAAGAAGAAGATAAAGATGACGATGAGGAGGAGGAAGAAGAAGAAGATAAAGATGACGATGAGGAGGAGGAAGAAGAAGATTGAGGCACTCCGAACTGGAACGGTGCTTAAATTTGTAAACGATGTGCTGGCATACAGACAGGGCAGGGATAGGCCGACAATGTCGGAATAGCTCCAGATGGTAGTGGATACAATTGATAATTGGCGTATAGTCACAGCATTTGTATAAACTCAAACAAAGCCTCAACATTATGGTGTTCTTTGTAATATAGAATCGTCAAACAGATGTTCACACAATCACAATAAATGGGAGACGTGGCCAAAGGAGGAAACTCTAAAATATTTAGTAGTTACGTTCGACAGAGAACTGTCTATCAGGGACCACATCGATGCAGTCATCTTAAGAGCAAACAAAGGATTTAATTCACTGAAAGTTATGGTTCCTGCCGGCGTAGAACAAGGGATACTATACACACTCAATCTGAGTGCCTTGTTATGGCAGCCATAGAATACGGTATGTGGATACTAATCGTGTCAAAGTCTCAGTTGGGAAATTAGAACGCATACACAGTGAAGCACTGTGAACCATTTTGGGATCGCAAGCGACACACCAGCTGTTTGATAAGACATAGTCAATAGTTTCTGGAGCGTTCAAGAGATTTGAAGTGAAGAAGAACAGGTTAAGGTTGGTTGGTACTTGTACTCCACCAGCACATCACACAAACGATAAACACCGGGTGAGACAAAGTGCCACCATAAGGATGAGGATCACCCGTGGAGAGGTCCCAGAAACCTCTTACAGCCGTTAGGCCATATCTATGGCTAAGTCATATCTATGCCCCGGCTATGTTCAGGGCCCCCGGCAAAAGCCAGTGTGGGGCTTCAAATAACACAAAATTGCATCCCACATGGGGACGACCTGAGAAGTGGTAAAGATGCGGGAGGGCAGAAAAGAGCTGCACAGAATTATAATTACCTCTGAAAAGGAAATGGACGGCAGGATGTGCAGACGCTAAGGTCGACGGCTGATGGAGCAAAACGTCTCTAAAGAGATCATCAAGAGGTGTGATTATATACACTAATGGGTCAGTGACTGGAAGTCGAGAGAGTGGATGAGGCTTCATTAGGAAAGCATTTGGGAGAAAGATGACTGTGCAGAGCTTGGCATAACGACATTACCACATCCAGCATGAGAATGGAGGTGTTGGAATTGCTGGATGTTTCAATATTGGGAAAATTTTATAGATAACACTACTGGCTTGCTGGATACTTGGCTCAATCTACCTGTCCAGTCTGCCGTCTAGTGTGAAAATGCTTCCAAGATATTTAAATTCACCCACCTGTTTTAGTAAATGGTCGTAAATTTGTATGCCGTTTTCGTTTTTATGCCCTCTATTTATGTTTTTTTTTTTTTTTTTTTTTATGTTCTTGGGACATCTATTGTGGAGTGCATTAATGTGTTCCTGTAGTAATTAGGTTTTATTATAAAAAACAATATACTGTTTAGCACACTTTACTGCCTGGATTATTTCGCTGCATCGCCTCGAATTGGAGCACAGTACCCTGCGACATGCGGCAAAACATGATGCATTTGACGGGATACCGCGAGTTATTATACAACTTACGAGATACAGCGAGATATGATGCAAGTGACGAGATGCAGAACTTTTTTCCAGGCCCACCTGACAGTTGACCAAACACAGAAACAAAAACAAAAAACAAAAACAAATGAAGATGGCCGTCTATTTGTTACATTCAATGCTATACAATTATAATTGTCTGCTGATGTGGTATGTGCTGCAGGTCAGAGGTAAGAAAATCTACTCGGTTGCGCAGGGTTTTCAGGATGTATGCCTGTTTTGTCAGCTCTGTGGCTAAGTCGATGCGAACGCTTCGTAATGCCGGGATGCTCGGTTCGACCCCAGCTGCGGGCCATACGTCTTGCGTTGGTTTCGACAGTGGTATCAGGGGCCGACCTTCAGTAATGGCAAACTACTGGACGTAAATTTGTCTAGAGAAATCACACAACAGCCAGGGGCTGCTGGGGTTGGTTCTGCAACGTTCTGTAAAGAATACGCAACTAACCTTAAAATGCCTATCTTATTTTCCTCATTGACCAACTACTCTACTCTACTAGTGTTCGGCGGCCCATCGGTTGAAGAACACTGGGTTAGATCGTTCAGCATCGGGTAAATCTTCGTCCTCGCCGTCTTTTTTGCCCTTTATTCCCAGTGGAGCATAGGCCCTCAAGCAACTCACGCCAAGTCGACCTCTTTTTTTGCTATTTGCATGCAGCTCATACACCACGTCTTTCCCTTCTTTTTTAACTTAATACTCGGGCTAGCTTCTTCGTGTGTTTTTCGGTCTGTCTTTATTTCTATACCCCTGTGTGTTTCAGTGAAAAGATATTCTAGTTATATTTTTCTAAAAAAATTCTCAACCTGTGTCCCATAGAACGCTAGTGTTTTTTCTGAACCTCTTGAATCAATGGGATCTGTTTAGTGTATTACTGATTGTCTTAGTTCGTATTCCTGTTACCACTCCATACAATAGTACTGATTTGACATTAGAATAAAAAAATCATCTAAGCTTAGTCAACATCATCATCATCATTATAAACCACTTCTGCCTTTAAGCGGCGTGGAGAGGAATAATTTGCGATCCAGTGCACGTTGGCTGCCACTGTTGTCATGCCGTGAAGGCTTAGAGTGTCTTTAATGTTGTCGATCCATTTTTTCGGCGCCCGTCCTCTTGCTCTTGTAGCTGATCTTCTGAAGTGTAGTGCTGGTGATGGTATTTGATCTTGCTATTTGATCTTGCTTCATTCTAACGAGATGGTCAAACCACTTGATCTGCTGTTTCTCGATGAATCTAGTACAAGGTGTCGTTCCCACAATTTGCCTGATAGTTTGTTTCATTATTCATTAAGCTTAGTATTAGTTTTAAAGACCTCTGATTTCAACAAATTAACTAGTGCTAAGAAAACTCGAGAGTTTTGTAATCTTATCTTAGAATTTCTATCAGTTCCCCAACCTTTGTCTACATTACTGCCCCAAAAGATGTATGACTCCACTTAAGGTAGGATATCATTCAGAGAGATTACTGTTGCCTGGCTTATTTCCATTATCTTTGTCTTTCTGTTACGGATTTGTAGGCCTAATTGTTGTAATCTCGCATCACGTATTTTAATTTTTCTTGCATCTGATTCCACGATTAGGATAGAATAAAAATATTGTCGAAATCTAGTTTAACAATCTGTTTTGCTGTCTTTATAATCCAATCTATTACTAGTGCACATTGTAGAAGCAATAATAAACATATTTGTCGCACACCTGTTTTTCGGGCTCACCATTCATTTACTGATTAATTTATGCATCCTTTATACTAAAGCTAACATCTAAAGTTCTTCTGTTGCGTCCATACTTCCTAGCAAGTTCTTCAGCTCACCTTGTTTCATATTTCTTCAACTATAGTTTACCGAGACTCAAAATATGTTGCCCCAAAGAACTTCAGCTATAAGATAGAATGTGTTGAGGTACCGACTGAAAGAGTACAAACAGCAAACACTGGTGTTGGTTACCGACGTGGTGAAGAGTGTGTGCACACTTAAAAAGTTAGTTGCGTATCCTTTACAGGACGTTGCAGAATTAACCCCAGCAGCCCCTTGCAGTTGTGTGGTTTCTCTAGGCAAATTTACGTCCAGTAGTTTGTCATTGCTTCTGGACGGTCGGCTTTCTTGATACCACTGTCGAAATCAACGCGAGGCTTATGGCCTGCTGGGATCGAATCCGGCACCCCGGCATTACGAAGCGTTCACATCGACTTAGCTACAGAGCCGACGTGCACACTTAAGAAAACAAAAAGCTCGCGACTAAAACAAAATCTCTTGTCTTTAAGACCTGTGCTCTCGGCACTCTTCTTTATAGCAGTGAAACTTGGTCAACTTATTCGCATCAGGAGAAAGGGCTAATGACTTTCACATGTCTGTTTTGGTAGGTCAAGGGTGAAACCTGGAGCTGCCCGTGGTAAAGATAAATGATCTGTTTGATATAACGTGGATGCAAACAATATATTGTACAATTTATTGTCCAGAAAATTTATGTGCATCACGTGAGGTGTGTTGTGTCTGTCATCATTGGTTAGATCACAACGGGAAATTGTTCTAATGACATAGTCTTTCAAAAAGTACATTAAAACCGGAAACGGTTCAGAGAAATTTGACGCACCCTCACAGTGTGGGTTCCGGGGCCCAGTCTGGGGATGGAGGTTGGGGGACAATAGATCCATGCTCCCTTATTAGCTTGTCATTAAATTCTACTTATTATGGGTATAACCTCTGAAGTCGGAATGCATATGCCTCTGAGATTAGGAACCAACAGTCTGCATAGAAATAGGTCATAGCTGTAAAATGAATGTGCGCTTAAAACCCAAAATCTGAAGTGGACGAACAACAAAACATTTCCTCCAGAGTTTACAGATGGTGAACGCTAAGAAGGAGGAAAAGAAAACGCAACGCAGATATTTGCGGATATGTTATGAGAAGAAATCAACTAGAAAATGTATACACGATTGACAAACTTGATGGCAAAAGTGTAATATAGTAGAAGCAGCAGTAACTTTCAGAAACAATTGCTACTATAACTGGGAGGTGAAGTGTTTGTTCACTTCTTTCTCAGAGCATATATATATGTGTGTGTGTGTGTGTGTATGTGTGTGTGTGTCTGTGTGTGTGTGTGTGTGTGTGTATGTGTGTGTGTGTCTGTGTGTGTGTGTGTGCGCGTGTGTGTTTAAAATACCTTAGACAGCCAACAAGAGCAACCAAAAGGTTTTGAAAGAGGCGGGAGCCCGAAGACAACTTATGTCAGACATCAAAAGGAGACGGTCATCAATTTTCGGCCATGTTATGAGAAGAGGGAAAATAGAACATGTTGTGACCACTGGAAAAAGCTGTGAAGGAGGGATAGAGGAAAACAACGAGAGAAGATTCTTGACAGTCTTGTTGCATGGCATGAAGGTGTGTCGGCACACAAACTAATACACCCTGCAGGAGATCGCAGATTGTGGAGAGGCATGCTCGCCCACGCCAGTCGGCAAGGCGCCTGATGATATATATATATATATATATAAGTGTGTGTGTGTATATATTTTTATGTGGGTGTTCGTGTTATTTTATTAAGTAAGTAATCATTTTTTAATAGTTTACGTAATTTGCATTTTTTTTGTTGTTGTTGTTGGAAATATCGCTCTTTTCAATCATTGTAGGGGTTGTGTTTGCGATAGAAAGTCTAACGGGGCTGACAAAGAAATGAATGCTTGGATATTTTGAGCACAAAACAGTCCTGATCCATAGTTCTGGTGTAAGAGGGCTAATCCTAACCGCCTACATTTATCCGCATGGCACACGATGAGCAAATGCGGTTTATCCCAATCCCTAATATAAGTTAGTTGCGTTTCCTTTACAGGACGTTGCAGAACCAACCCCAACAGCATCCGGCTACTGGACGATCGGCTTTCTAGATACCACTATCGAAACCTACGGAAGGCCTACAGCTAATCCCTAATATAAGTTATTATAATAATGGGATCGGTTACTGAACTCGAAAATAGGCCAACCGTACAAAGAAGGAGGGCAGAGTTTTGAATATAAAGCTCACCTTATTATAAGAAAAGAAAATGTTAAATGAAATATTCCCTTTACAGTAAAGGTTTTTTTTTTTTTTTTTTTTTTTTTTTTTTTTTTTTTAGATTTTAGAGATAACTGGTGGAAATATGTTTTGTAATACTCAGTTAAAAACGTGCTACTCGACCAGTCTCACACTGTGATTTAAGACCGAACCCTCCTCGTTTGCTCCAAACACTGCTTCATGTGTCTTCTCACTGTTAGCGTTTGGTCAGCTGGTGCTGAAGAAATCTGTCCAGTCCGGTGGGGACTTCCGTTCAGTGTACATTCCTGCAACGCGGTAGGACAAAAGTTTCCTTTCAAAAAGTAGAGGAAAGGGGAGAAAGGAGGTGGGGGGGGGTAGAAAACTGGTAAGCGAAATTCTAAGGAACAGATAGCATTTATTCTTTCAGTATCAGTAACATTTTACCCTTAAATGCTTAAACAGATAATCCAATGCTATTCTGAATAATCAGGAGTGAATTAATTACATGGATTAGTAGTAGTAGTAATTTTCAGATACATAATGTCATGTTCAATCGCCCCGGGTTGTCACTGTGATGGATATTGTCCTTTTAGTTTGCAATTTAAACTTTCGTTAGCATAATCCACAAAGGTGTGAACGTAACAGTATTTTAAATAATAATACAAATTATGCGAGTGTCTTAAATAAATGATTACACGATGAATAAAAAAAACAAAAATGTTCTCTGAGAACTCGAAAAACACTTTATACAACTATTAAAACATTATGGATTTAATAGGATATTTTTGTGATTATTGCGACTACTACTTTTGTCTTTCCTATTTCACACCATATAATTTTTTCTTTTTATTTTACTAATCAATTGTTGTATTCGTGGATTGTGGGCTACGATTATATGAATAGATATTATGACTTTTTAGACTTTTTAATTACTTTATGCTGTAGAATAACCGATTTATTGTTTGTGTTGTGAATGTATACTTATCGTTGAGTTGTTTAACTACTTCTTCTTCTTCACTTCCTCTTTTACCGCTGTGGGTGTCGAGGAAGATAAAAGGTTCTGTTTCTAGCTCTTCTGGCCGCCTCGACCATTGGCACATCGTGCTGTTGTAGAGTTTCTCTGATGTTATCCTTCCATATTGTTCTTGGTCTACCTCGTGCTCTACGTCCTTCTTCTCTTTCCATGTATGCTTTGTATGGTATGGTGTTGTTTAACAGTTGTTTGAATTACCCGATGAGATAAATATATTCTTGCAAGCCAGATTTCTTAAGTATAGTGAGTTGTAATTTTAATAACGATATCCTGTTAAACACACCAGGCTTAAGCTTATATTTAGGATATACATATGTTTTTATCTTCCAGTATTGTAAGTATATTCCCCCCCCCCTTTTTTTCATATTTACATAGATTGTGTATAAACTGCAATATATTGTAGAAGTGTAAATTGTTTAGTTTAATGTGAACAATGTGTGAATTGTGCAAAACATGCCCAACACTTACAAACGGCAGCACACACAAAACATACAAAATACCTACAATGCATTACATGCAAACAGGTATTTGTGTAGACAGACTAATTTATGTACGTGCTGAAGAAGGCTCCATGGCCGCAACGTTCACTTTTTTTTTTTTTTTTTTTTTTTTTTTTTTTTTTTTTTTTGTGTTTGTTATATTGTGAAGCTCGCTGATATACTTTTCGTTCGGTTTTGTATCTTTCTCAAACAGTATACGGGACACATATGTGTTTGGGGCAAAAATGAATCAATGAAAGTGAGAGATAATAAAAAGACTAAATCCCTGTTGTTGACGAAAACTACGGCCAGACTCCAGCTTTTTATTCTGGAGAAAGCGGTGACGAAAAAGTCGGACCTTTCTGTGGAGGTTTACAAAAGTTGAACGCCAGGAAGAAGGACAGAAGAGGCAGAGAACAGACGAGAATAGTAAGACAAACTTATTAAGCGATGGATGGAATTCACGAGGAAGGGTCGCTTAAATACCAGTCATTGCATAGGATTGCAGGAATAACAAACAGAAATCTGCGCGATAACATTCAGATAACATCGCAGATATAACAATTACAGTCAGATTTGAGAATGACGGTTGAAGGGAATTCCCGTTAGATGGCTAAATCTCTAGAAGACGTAAGCAGGACCAGGCAGGAAGCAAAACTCAAGACCTAATGAATGAACAGACTGGGCGTTCAGTTGATAGTACGAGTATCATACCGGATACCGGGTTTGTTGTGCAGTTTCTGCGAATCTTTTGTAACAGTGTTAATATAGGCAACGGTGCAATGATTTGGCAATTGATTGGGTGTATAAAAGCTCACGAAGTGTGCGATGGACACAGAGCTGAATAAGTTGAGGCATGTGCGGCCTGGAGATCTTGGTTGACGGGCATTATTATTATTTAGTTCATCGTGATTGGGTTTGTGTAAAATGTGTTAGTTAACTTGAACTGAAATGAATGAATAATTATAGTTCTGCTTCTCAATGTTGTATTATAACCCTTGTATAAATTAGTCACAAACAGTATTTTAATATAACGACAGAGAAAATACTTGTACTAATACTACTATCACTGTTACTGTTAGTTACTACTACTACTACTACTGACTACTACTACTGACTACTACTACTACTACTACTACTACTACTACTACTACTACTACTACTGACTACTACTACTACTACTACTACTACTACTACTACTACTACTACTACTACTACTACTACTACTACTACTACTACTACTACTACTGACTACTACTGACTACTACTACTGACTACTACTACTACTACTGACTACTACTGACTACTACTACTGACTACTAACTACTACTACTACTACTACTACTACTACTACTACTGCTGCTGCTTACTACTACTACTGCTTACTACTGCTGCTGCTGCTTAATACTACTATTACTAATAGTACTGCTACTACTACTTACTGCTACTACTACTACTTACTGCTACTACTACTACTATGCCTACTCACTACTCCTACTAGTAGTAGTAGTTCTACTTGTAGTAACAGTAGTAGTCTTGTAAATATAAAATAATCCTATCTTTAACCCTAAGAGTTATATACTGTGTATATATATATATATATATATATGTATTATATATATATATATATATATATATATATAGGCCTACATACAAACACATATATAAGTGAAGAATACTATACTGTCCATAACATATGTAATATATAGTTTGGCTATTTTATGTATTGTGTAATCATCTTATGTGGTCATCCCAGGTCAACCCAGCCTTAAATGGGAACCAAGTAATGTCCTGGGAAGTAAAGGCAGCCGGTGTGATGTTGACCACATCACTCACCAAGTGCCAGCTGGTCTATAAAATATAGGTCTAGCCCTATATGCCCAAAGCCTGAAGGTGTGAAAAGGGGTCTTCTACTATTATGTTGGTAATTTTGTTTTGTTATTGCTTATGAACCACACATTTTCATTCCATGCATTAATAACAACAAGTGTTTTTTCTCTCTCATGAATTGTAAAATATGTTTATATTTGCAGTCTTGTCTGAGACATGGGGCCTGCTGTTACACCAGAAATCCCTCAACTTAGCAGTCTCTGTTTGAATAAATTAGCAGACACCTTCAGTGAGATGTGTGGAAACCAGCTCAATTGCTTTAGGTTGGGGAAGTCACTAAACAGTTATACTGAGATGTGTGGAAACCAGCTCAATTGCTTTAGGTTGGGGAAGTCACTAAACAGTTACACTGAGATGTGTGGAAACCAGCTCAATTGCTTTAGGCTGGGGAAGTCATTAAACAGTTATACTGAGATGTGTGGAAATCAGTTTAGTTACTGTAAGCTGGAGAAGTCATTAGACACTAACACTGAGATGTGTGGAAACCGGTTTAGTTGTTGTCTGGAGAAATTAACGCACACTTATACTGAGGAATATGGAAACAACATTTTCTCCAGTGTCGGAAGTTACATTTCTAGTGACACTGTTTTGTATCTATACAAGTTGTCACAGCAGGATTTATCTGGAAGAAGTGTTTTTGCACTGGTTAATTCTTTGTGGAGCAGGATTTTCCGGGTGCTCTTTATGATTGAAAGAAGGAATGTGATAAACATGGCAGTAATGTTGTATTGCTCTTTAGTTGGTGAATACAGCAACAGCATACACAAACCAAGAAGAGATGAGGAAATAAAGGCAGATTTGTGGGAAGATACTACAGATAACAGAGATAGATCAGAGATTTCTCCAGTACACGATTCAGCTGCTAAAGGCTCAGCATCATTTATTGTCTCTGATGATCTTTCTACAGACTGCAAGGGTTCTAAAAACCAGAATGGAGATGAAGTTTCAACATCTGAAAATGTTGTTGAAGACAACAAGGAAATAACAGAGAATGAAAATGAAGTCTCCATGTTTGATATTTCTTGTCTGGAAAGTAATGAGAGAAAACTGGAGAATGGACAGGATGTCTCAGCATCAGATACTTTATTGGACAGAAGGCAATGTGGACAAGAAATTGACAATGCAGCCATAGTTATCAAAGTTGATTCTTTAGATAACAAAAATTATGAATCAGAGGATAAGGTTGATATGGTGGTAGATGACAACTTGAATGTAGACATCAGTCTGCTAAAAGGATTGGAAAACATCATGCTACAAACTACACATCATCATGTTTATGTTACACATCATCATGTTTATGTTACACATCATCAGCTTCTGAAGAAGCCTTACAATCAGATGGTTAAATATGAAACATTTTTCAAGTCAGTCACAGCAAGTGAACAAAACTTGACTGAAGACAAGGATGTAACATTGCACATTTATGATGATGATTGTTCTGCAATGTCTGTGGATTATGGCTTCAGGTTTAACACAGGATTCAGACTGTCTAGTAGACAGGAAGTTGTGTTACCACTTGTACAGAAACCGTATTGTTTCTTTCTTTTGCATAACTTATTACAATTGTGCCTTTTGTATGACTTATTGCAAGTGTGCTCGCCGAGTGACTGCTGTAGCCAGGTTCTTTTATGGGAATTTATGCATGGTAGTGATTGCTGTTATTTCATAATTAAAAGAAACAAACAAACAGACATTGCCAGAATTAAGAGAATAAATATATCAAGGGTCAACAGAACAGAAATACACCAAGCAAGTCGTTGAGAAATGTTTGTGTGAACATGCTGCCACCTGTTTGTGGGATTCCATGGAGAGAGTTTGAGAGGGAAACAATGCGGCTGGCATCATTTGCCAAGTACCCAGCATCTGCTGCCAAATCGGCATCTAACTTGGCTAGCTCTGGATTTGTTTATATTGGGAATGGCATGAATGACAGAGTCAAATGCTACTTTTGTTCTGTAGAAAAAGAATCATGGAAAATGAATGATATTATTGATGATATTCACAAATCGTTGAGTCCTTCTTGTCCTATGGTAATTGTACAGTTTTCAAATAATGTTGCATCCAACATGTCATCTCCAAATGTTGGAAATGCCAGTTCTGGGCCTTATACTTCCGAATCACCTCAACCAGTGGCTGTAGGTAACTCTGTCTCAAGTTCTCAGAGCACTTCCTCAGAAAGTGGACATTCTGGATATGATGATGTTGATTATCGAAGGACAAATGCTAGCAGCCACCCGACCACTGAAGCAACTCAGCAGTCAAGCTATTCCCAAAGGGCAGATGCAGTGGCATCATCTGTGCTAGCGGATGCCAATAGACGCCTAAACACACCAAGATCATCTACTCATGCACCTGTACTGCCTCTACTAGGAATGCTTAATCAAGAAGGCAGTTTAGCAGTTAGAAATAATATGATCAATCATGGAAGCCAAAATGCTGATAGCTCAGATGGTTTGAATGAAGAATCAAGGAGGAACCTACAGAATGGCACCAACACTTACCAGGACAATGTTTCTCACCACCCAAGTATTAATACACAGGTCTATGCCATCCCCCCAGGGTCCAATGGCATGACAGTCGCAGACACTTCTAATTCTGCCCAGTCACAGTCGCAGCTGACGTATCAGTTGTTGGGTATTTTCCATGAACGGCCTAAATTCCCAAATTATGCTGTTCTTGCCAGACGTTTACAGTCATTTGATGGTTGGTCAGAGCAACATCCAATCAAAAAAGAGGACTTGGTCAAATCTGGCTTGTTCTTTGCTGGTAAGTTTTCTGTGTCACTTCTTGTCGATTGTCTATCCATGACTAGAGCATCTTATCATTTTTTCTTTTATTATTCTGATTTTTGTGTGTGTGTGTGTGTGTGTGTAGAAAGCCGACTTTTTTTTTTAAACCATTTGTATCTACAATGTAAGGTGTAGCAAGGCTAGATAGTGATGTAAAGCTAAATATGAAAGAGACCCAAAACACACTTCACATAGTATGTAATCTGGTAATCTGGTAATCCTAGTTTCAGCATCATAGCAAACGGGTCACCCCATTGTTGCTCCGCTCCTGTGCCAACGAAAAACACTCGTAGCTCACAGTGTCACACCATGCACTCAACTCAGAAGCTGGGTGACGAAACTATATCCTTCCAGTCTACAAATGGATCAAAAATGCAACGGCCACTGCCTGGCAGAACTGCCACATAGTATGTACAATTTAAGGTGCATTTAATATTAATAATGTGGTGGAGGAGATGATCTTTTAATACAGAATGTTCTTTTTTTCTTTTCATGATTAAATCTGCCACCCAGTTTTAACATATGGCTGTAAATCCTGGGTAATTAATAAACAAGCCAAAAAATTTATTGCGACCTCAGAGATGTTGTTTTACAGAAGAATGTTTACAATTTCTTAGAAAAAAGCAACACTTATGTTTTGAAAGAGATGGGGGCCTAAAGATAACTTATCACAAACATCAGAAAAAAAAATCATTATTTGTTGGTCGTGTTATGAGATAAAGGAACTGGAACATGTTGTAACAACTTGAAAGATCTTTGGGAAAATAGACAAAGGTAGAAAAAGTAGGAAGATACTTGACAGCCTTTTGTCATGGCACGGAAGGGTGTCAGCTCACGAATTTAGACATGCTGTTGAGGATCACAGGTAGCGGCCCGGCATGATCACCCACTCCAGTTGGCAAGGCACTTGATAATGATCCCAATGATGGTGATCTGTCACCCATATGTTACAGGGGACTATATGGGAAGCAAAGAATAGTAACACACTATCCTACTATGTTTTTCAGAAGGGGCAACTAAGGAAGAAGATAACGAAAGCCCTACTTCATCTGAAATTGTGCTAAGTGAATCCAGTGTATAAGTCAACCAATCTGCTTCCCTGCTACTTGCTGCCACTTACTCATAGGTGCGGAGTCATCTTCATCATCGCCTTCCTGACTGCTAATGGTGGTTATGCTTCTCTACCACATTTTACCATTTCTAAGAGCAAGTATGAGTTCATGTGCTGACATCCTTCCATGCCGTGAACAAGGCTGTCAAGAATCTTCTCTCGTCTTCCTGTATATCATGTTTTACATAAATCTTTCTAGTTGTCGCAACATGTTCCAGTTACCTCCTCTTATAATGGGACTAAAAAGACTGCTTCTTTTTGACATTCTTTGGTAAGTTATCTTCAGATCTTAGTGTCTTTCAAAGGATCTAGAGTACTTATTCCAGAAATTGTAAGCATTCTAATGTTAAATCCTTTGTCTAAGACATAAAAATGGATTTGTGGATTTAAAAATATTTTTACATTTTTTATTAAATTTCTTTTTCTTCTTCACGTTCACTAGTTGTAAACTCAGGCAAACATTTTTGGTGTTTATCTACTTTAATCTTCTTCGAGAACCTAAATTTTGCAAGCACATCCAAATTACATATCTGGCTTATTTGTTTGCACACTGTTGGTACTTCACCTCTCAGGCATAGGCACTACAGCCATGAAGGCACAGCCATGAAGGAAACACCCTTTTGATTGTTTCAATTCTGCAGGATATGGAGATTGCTGTAAATGTTTCTTTTGTGGAGGAGGCCTGAGAAACTGGGAGAGTGGTGATAATGCCTATGTTGAGCATGCACGTTGGTTTGACAAGTGCAGCTTTATCCGACAGTTTATGGGTCTGGAGTTTGTGGAAGCTGTCCAGTGTCTCAAAAACCGAGGAGGAACAGTAAGTGATGTCTTTTTATATACAGTTACTTACAAGATAATTAGTGTTTTTTGTTCAGTGATAGTGTGTATTCTTTCTTTGTTTAGTCACCAGATGTATCAGCATTTGTTTCCCATGAGTGCAATTCAGGAGTGGTTTTAGTCGCATCAAATAGGTTGGAAATAATTGTAAAATATTTAAAACAAATCTTCTCTGTAGTGAGTTTAAATAATGCAGATACAATTAACCAGATGGAATTTATAAAAATTTGAAGTTACTCTAGTAAGTTCATGTGACTATCGGGAATTAGACAAATAATGTACTCATTAGTATTTCAGTCGAACTTATTCATTGTGTTTGATTATATGTTGACTTAACTCTATAATAACGTACCTAAAAAGATACAATGAAATATGTATGGCAATAAATTGTGCAGGGTATTGTTTATGTTCATATTATTTAACATTATTGAGTTTTCTGAACATTATCTGGAAAAAAAATGGGGTCAGAAAGAAAACCATTATTCTGCTTCATTATGTTGCAACCCTGTATGTGTACAAGTCAGACAACTTATAAAACTGTATCCTTCAAATGGTTATCTCAATAGCTTCATGTGAAAAATTGTCAACATTGGATCAGCATTCTACGCTTATCAATAGGAAATGGCCTGAGAAAGAAAAAACATTCTCCTCTGATCACCGATAAATTTAAAAAAAATACACATTCTACTTTTATCAACAGGAGATAAAATAGAGTTAGAGTATCAACATTCTCCACTTATTAATAGGAAAAACAGTAGAGTATCAACGTTCTCCGTCAATAAATAGGAAAAACATTAGAGTATCAACATACTCCATTTAATAATAGGAAAAGCAGTCGAGTATCAACATTCTCCATCTGTCAATAGGAAAAACAGTAGAGTATCAACATTCTCCATCTGTCAAAAGGAAAAACAGTAGAGTATCAACATTCTCCATTTATTAATAGGAAAAACAGTAAAGTATCACCATTCACCATCAGTCGAAAAGAAAAACAGTACAGTGTCATCATTCTCTGTCAGTCAACAGGAAAAACATTAGAGTATCAATATTCTCCATCAACCAATAGCAAAAACAGTGGAGTATCAACATTCTTCCTCTGTCAATAGGAAAAAGAGTACAGTTTCAACATTCGCAATCTGTCAATAGAAAAAAACAGTAGAGTATCAACATTCTCAGTCTGCCAATAGAAAAACCGTAGAGTATTAACATTCTCCATTTGCAGGAAATACAATAAACAAAGTATCAGCGCTATCCTCATTAACATTCATCTTCTCCTTCTTCTTAGAATTTACCTGCTGTAAAACTCTGGCAGCAAGTTTTGGTTGTTTCCTCAATATTTGTTTTTGGTCTTGTTTCAGGGCTAGAGATTTGCATGCACATCTGCTTTACATATCTGGGTTTTTTTTTTTTTTTTACACAGTCTTGTGGTTGCTCATCTCTTAGGCATATGCACACCAGCTTTGAAGAAAACACCTGTAATTGCAAATCTTTTATTACATGTTTGTAAGAGGGCATTTTTTGTCTCTCCTCCTCCCATCCCAGACTCTGCCCCAGAACCTAATAGAAAAGGTTATTAACATAGAGAAATACAATAAACAGAGAATCAACCTTCTCCTCTTAACAACATGAAATACAACTGAGTATCAACATTCTCTTTTTACCAGCATGAAATTAAAAAAAAAAAAGCAGAGTATCGTCAGCATTGATTCATGACACTGTAATCTACCAAGCATTTCATAAGGGACAACTTAGTAGAGTTGATCAGAGAATAGCTACCTGAGGGCCAGTACTGTAAATGGAGTTACAAAGTAGCAGAAGACCTTCATCAGACTTCAGATAACAAACAACTAGAGAGTCATGATTGCCTCTGTTGTCTCTATACAAAGCCCTAAAGAAGACATTAACTGCACTGAGACCTGCATCTTTACAGCCCTTATTATCCTTACAGATTACTTTCAAAGATGTAACAGACTACATGCAGAAAAAGGGACAGAGCATACAAAATTGTGAGTTTTCTTAATTATACAGTTTAATTATTTTTGTTGTTGCTTCATAACTTTAGTAAATATGTGTTTTCCGATGGTCTTAACAAGCCTTGTGAGCGAGCAAACCACAAAAATGTCATGACCTATAGATTGAGAACTGCTGCTCTAGATAGACTATAATGGCATTTCCACAGCTCTCCAAATTCTAGAGAGACTGGTGGCATTTCCACAGCTCTCCAAGTTCTAGAGAGACTATGGTGGCATTTCTACAGTTCTCCAAATCCTAGAGAGACTATGGTGGCATTTCTACAGTTCTCCAAATTCTAGAGAGACTATGGTGGCATTTCTACAGTTCTCCAAATTCTAGAGAGACTATGGTGGCATTTCTACAGTTCTCCAAATTCTAGAGAGACTATGGTGGCATTTCTTCAGTTCTCCAGTGAACTCTAGAGAGACTATGGTGGCATTTCTACAGTTCTCCAGTGAACTCTAGAGAGACTATGGTGGCATTTCTACAGTTCTCCAGTGAACTCTAGAGAGATTATGGTGGCATTTCTACAGTTCTCCAATGAACTCTAGAGAGTTTATGGTGGCATTTCTACAGTTCTCCAGTGAACTCTAGAGAGATTATGGAGGCATTTCTACAGTTCTCCAGTGAACTCTAGAGAGATTATGGTGGCATTTCTACAGTTCTCCAGTGAACTCTAGAGAGACTATGGTGGCATTTCTACAGTTCTCCAGTGAACTATAGAGAGATTATGATGGCTTTTCTAGTTATCCAGTAAACTCTAGAGAGACCATGATGGTATTTCTCCAGTTCTCCAGTAAACTCTAGAGAGATTATGATGGCTTTTCTACAGTTATCCAGTATACTCTAGAGAGACCATGATGGTATTTCTACAGTTCTCCAGTAAACTCCAGAGAGACCATGGTGGCATTTCTTCAGCTCTTCAGTATACTCTAGAGAGACCATGAGGGTATTTCTACAGTTCTCCAGTAAACTATAGAGATATTATGATGGCTATTCTACATCATTATCAGTTCTCGTTATGCCTAGTGGCACATGAGGCTTCAGAGAGGACTTTCCATGCTTTCCTGTCCTGCGCAATCTTCAGTGCAGTTTTCCTTGTCAAAGATGCGGCACTCAGGTCACTTTCCATCGTTCATCTCCATGTTGTTTTTGGGTTCCCCTGTTTTCTCTTTATTGAGTATGAACCCACGCCATTTTCTGTTTACCATGAAATGGTCGATCTGGTTTACATCTCTTCTATTTGGGGATATCCATGTAAGCTTGTGTAAATTCTTGTGAGGGAACAGTGCTCCTCCTATAAAAAGTCTGTTCGCTGTGCAGAAGTCACTCAGTCTTTCCCCGTTGTCATTAATTGTACCACATCCTTGATTTCCCATTGATAGTTCTTTATTCAAGTTGTTGTTATCAACTTTTGCATTGAGATCTCCCATAACGCATAGAATATCATGGGCTGGTACTTTAGAATGTTTCTTTATCTTCGTCTTCAGCTTCATTAGTCGGTGCGTAGCATTGGATAATTGTAAGTTTGGCATGTTTCCCATTGAATCTTGCTGTCATAATTCTCTCATTAATTGGATGCCACTCGGTGAGATGTTTGTGCATACCTTTCTTTAAAATGAGTGCCACGCCTGCAGAATGTAGGTTATCATCTCTTCCAGAGTATATTATGGTTTCTCCTGTACCTGTTGTGGATTGTCCAAACCCTGTCCACCTGCTTTCACTAATTCCAAGAATATGCAATTTATAGTTCTGCATTTCTTTAATTACTTGGACGGTTTTGGCCATTTCAAACATGGTTCTTACATTCCAGAAGCCAATTCTTAATTTGGTTTTGACATTCAGCAGACTTGTTTTCCCGTCATGGGCTTCCTTTCGGCTTTTACTCATGTTGTTCATGCTGACAGAGGGACTCTGTCCCAAGACCGTCGGAGACATTTAGAGCACTTATTTCCTCTTGAAGTTTCAGTAACGTTGTAGATTTTTTACAGGGCAGAGCTGTCAACACTGCACCCAACCCCCGAGCCTGGAGGACCGGGAGGCCATCTTTAGTCTGGCCCCTCACCAATGACCTGTCCGGCTTGGGTGACCCTGCCAGGAAACATACGTCCCCGCCGGCATAGCTCATTAGATCATTGAGGCTCTCAAGCTCCCCCACCACTACAAGGTCATGGTCTCTGGGGGGAGTTGGCTATTCTACAGTTCTCCAGTGTACTCTAGAGAGACCATGATGGTGTTTCTACAATTCTCCAGTAAACTCCAGAGAGACCATGGTGGCATTTCTACAGCTCTTCAGTATACTCGAGAGACCATAGTGGCATTTCTACAGGTCAGCAGTAAACTCTAGAGAGACTATGATGGCATTTTGACAGCTCTCAAGTAAACTTTAGAGAGACCAAAATGACATTTCTACAGTTCTCCAGTAAACTATAGAGAGACAGTGATGGCATTTCTAGTTTTCCTGCATACTCTAGAGAGACAATGATAACATTTCTAGTTTCCTAGTATACTCTAGAAAGACTATGGTGGCATTTATACAGCTCTCCAGTACACTCTAGAGAGACCATGGTGGCATTTCTACAGCTCTTCAGTATACTCTGGAGAGAACATGGTGGCATTTATACAGTTCTCCAGTTAATTCTAGAGAAACCGTGATGGCATTTCTACAGCTCTCTGGTAAACTCTGCAGCAACCATCAACAGGTCTCTGTCTCTCAGTCCAGTAAATTTCAGGGTGCATATTTTAACAAAGTTATTCTTTATTTCCAGTGTTCAATGACAAAAAAATCAGTGATGATGTTGCTGTCAGGTCTCTTGTTGATGCTGGCTATAATCTAGAGGATGTATCCAGAGCTGCTCTTAGCCTGAGAGAAAGTGGTAAGTATTTACAATTATATAAACTCCCCATGTGGGTTTCTGAGCCCCATTTTCAGGTCAACCCAAAAGAAATTGACCCACTAACCCTCAAGAAGCATGTTGTGAAAGGTAAATAATGATGAGTTTGTTGAAAAGATAAAATTGTTTACTTTAGATTGAAATGTGCATAGTGCACAGTCTAGCTGTAAACTGTAACAAAATGTACCAACCACCCTTTTAAGAGTGGATTTAGGTGATGAAAAAGACATTATATAAATTGTATTATCTCAATATTAGATTGAACAGGATTGTAATTTCAAAGCGGTAATATTTTTTTTAGATGGTACCAGTTTCCCTAATCTTGTGAAGTTTCTTTATTCTTTCAGATTTCTTGCCAGAATTTAAAAAAAAATGTTGGTTTTTCTGTCTCCTCCACTTTGAGCATTTTTGGGCAAAGACCATCACTCCCATGTTCTTTGTTTACCTTTTGAGATTTAATAGCCTACGTAACTTCTGTCTCTGAAAATGGCTCTTAACTGATCTGAAGCTTCTCCTTGGCCTCAGGTCATCATCACGCAGAAGTCCTTCAGAGAACATTTTTTTTATCATGGTCTGCCCGAAAGAAACTTGGTCTATTACCAGCTCTCCCATCTCATGCACTCTCCTGCCCAAGATGTCACTTATATTTTCTGCCCATCTTCATGTTGGTTGGCACCTGCCCCTATTTCCTGGTACTGTGCATTTTGCTGTTATTTTTTCCAGTTTGCTGTGGCAAGGATATGGCCATAATATTTCAGTTTCCGCCTCAGGTCCCAGACCCTTTAACCCTCTGGAGACGTGGCTGAAATATCGGCCCAACACAAAGTAGCCAGAAGGATGGCTGGGCTGATCGGTCGGCCCTGTGTAGTAAAAGCCTTGATATTGGCTGGCAGGTTTTCGCACCAGCCAATCACATTTCTGGCACATGTGGGTTGTTCATTGATGGCATTTGAGAAAGTTTGATGTGTTCTGTAATTTTGCATTGATTTTTTTCTGGGGTTACCTGTGCCCAACAAAAAGTGAAAAGGACTGTTGCATCATAGCAACTTAAATATGGCTGGAGGCAGAAAAACTGAGTAGAACCATGTGCTAGACGTGACTGAAGGACCTCCAAGGGCCTTACTTCCCAAAATACAGGTGTTAGGACTTATTCAAGCTTCATCCATAAAAAAATGCACCCAGATTTTTCATATTAGTTATGTATGTTTCCAAGTTTTATAAATTATGCAAATCAGAATAGTTAATTTGAAAAAATGTTGAAATTCTAGTTTGTAGTTTGATTTATAAATTTTCTGTTTGTTCATTCAATTTTCTAAACAAATATATGTATTTTTGTAAATGTTAATTAAACGCTTAATTTTTTTATAACTTTTTGTGTAAAAACTATGAGAGTCCCCTTCTGAAGTCTCAGTCTTCTTGTCACGGAAACTCCAAAAAGGCTCAGTCTCCAAAGGATTAAGGTGTGTCTCCAATGCCGGTGGTTCATGTTCATGGTTCATGGACAACCAAAACGGAAAGTGGGTTAGCGGCTAAAGTGTCATATCATCATCATCATTACCAAATGCCTTTCCAGAATGGTGCGGACATCTATGTCTCTCCCAGATCTCAGTCCTTGATGTTCTGGTTAATAACAATCACCCATCCACTTCACAGATCACTGAGTGATTTTCTTTTTTTTCTTTTTCTTTTCGGTCTGCCTGTTCTATCACTGTTCTTTGCGGTTATTACAGTTTTTTTCTGTGCCTCCCAGCACATGTCAAGGACTTTATTTTTCTCCTTGTTTTTATAAACTGATATAATGTTCTTCTTTCTTTTTCATATTGGCATTTGCTGTTTAAAGGTTATGAACATAGTTTATAATTCCAAAATACCCAGTTCGATTTAGATCCAGAAAAATGGCAACAGTTTTCTTTGCTGTGATTTCTACACTGTTATGGAGAATGGACCCTTCAGAAAGCAATGACGAACTACTAAAAATAAAATTGCCTAGTTAAACCATAGACAAAAATGCTGGGGTTGGTTTGATGTCCTGTAAAGGATATACGACCAGCTATATTTTATTAGGCAATCGCTAGTTACTCTGGCTGTTCAAGTTATTCTCAACATTTACCTTAGAAACCATATCTCTTCTACCTCAAAACTCTCCCTGATATTGTAAGTAAACAAATTCTGGTTTAACTGTTTGAAATTCACAATCTTTTATTTCATAATTACTGTAAAGCAGTTGTTCTCAACCATCCTACTATCTTGACCCTTTTATACAGCTCCTTATGTTGTGATTACCCTCAGCTATAACATTATTTTCGTCGCTACTTCATAACTTCAGTGAATATATGTTTTGCGATGGTCTTAGGCGACCATTGTGAAAGGGCCATTTGACCCCTAAAGGAGCCACGGCCCACAGGTTGAGAACCACTGCTGTAAAGGATATGCAACTAACTTTTACTTCAGGTGGGAATATAAACAAGATTTCTAATCATTGATTTCTGACTTTAGGTGAGCAGCTGTCAGCTGATGTGATTTTAAGAAGAATGAGGGACCAGCAGTCTGAGGTTAATGGTGCTACACCTGATGGGGCTGCGATCAGTGATAGAACTAAAGCTGAAGATGTCCCTGATGAAGGTGAGTTGTGTAGCTTATCTCCTTTGCAATTATCTTTAATTACTTTTGGAAACAATTAGATGTATAAACGAACTTGAGAATTACACCATATGGCAATAAACTAATGTTTCATTGCATCTTGTAGTGCATTTGTTTAGGAATGAGTGAACGAATCAGGAATTGACATCACTGCACCAAGAACATTCCCATATATTCCCATATATTCCCATGCTGACAATGTCAGACGCAACCTTATCAGAGGTTCGCTTGTTCTTTTCTCTGTGGGTGAATCAGTGGAGATAGAAGAATATTATGGCCTGGAGAGAATGAGGCACCTGGGTGTAACCAGAGGGTCTGGCCGGCTCACTACACGCAGAAGAAAGGCAAGACGGACATATAACCAGATTGTGACCGGCACCATCAGTATTGGAACTCTGCGCTGGCTGCTGAAGATGGGGACAAAGCATGCATGGGAATGCCCCAAGTGCTGTGATGCCATTTCTTTACTTTACAACTCAACTTTTTCCTGTGGGTAGAAAATCATCCAGACACTCTGCTCCCTCCCAGTTCAACTAATCTTCTGCAGATGTGGGTGCTGTATCTGTTATGTTTAACTGTTTCCAGAATCCTAGAGAACCTTCACAGATGCTGCAGTAGTGGTTCATTTTAGTAAGATTATTCTTACCGTGCTCTGAACATATTCATTGGTGCTCCAGTTTGTTCTGTAAGAAACCTCTCATTTTGTAGATTGACTAGTTGGTCAGGAGAGACCATCAACTTTAGGCTAAAATAGATAAGAGCTCTCCCATTGTGATTTTTGGGATCCCCTTTTGGGGTGGGGGGGGGGGGAATGACCCACTACCCCTTAAGCATGTCATAAAAGGTTACTGATTAGAGGTTTGTCTAGCTGGAAACTACAAAATAATATGCCAGTTAACCTTTTACCTGTGAAAGCAGAAGAAATTTAAAACAAAAACAGAAAAAGGAGGAGGAGAAGAAGAAGAACTCGCAGCAGAAGCCACCACTCCAGCCACAGTAAAAGAGCAACTCTATATGCAGGAGGGAAATAAAAACAAAAGTTCACTGACATAGAACACTACATGCTGAGAGATAGACTCATGGCAAATTTGTGTGGAAATAGATTCAATGATCTGCAGTATTCACAACCTTCGTAATACATTATTGGGTGGGTGTGTGAGTTATGTTGTCTATCACCAACAAATGATGAATAGTTGGCATCTCATTGCCTGAGCACAGTTCCAATTCATGCTGGTCTAACATTGTCCTGTACTAACACTCAAGAGGAAGAACAAAACTAGAATTCACGTTGAAGAACAACCCATCATTATTGCAGTTATTCATTGGCTTCCTGAAATGTAATTCTCTGTAGTGCAGTACTTGAGTGTCTAGCATGTGTCACTGATTTTTCATAATAGAGTGAGATCAATAAGTCTTTACTTGTATCCTTAGTGCAATAAAAATCTGATAATTTCTGTTGGGTAAAATACTACTACCGCTACTGCTTCCTCCTCCTCTTCCTCTTATTCTTCTTCTGCTGCTGCTTCTTCTTCTTCATCAAGATTTGGTTGCTGTGTTTGTTGACAAACCTCTTACAAGCCTCCTTGGCTTGTTTTTTTTTTTTAAAGTTATAATCACCAGTAAAAGGTTTTTTTTTCTTTTAACCTGAAAGAGTTGATTTTTACTGTTCTGTAGGACGATTGCAAGCACTAAAGGAACAGAACTATGCTTTGAGGAGTAACCTAACATGCAAGATTTGCATGGACAAAGAAGTCAAGATAGTGTTTTTGCCATGTGGGCATTTGATTTCCTGCCAGGAATGTGCTGTCGCTCTTCAGGATTGCCCTCTTTGTCGTAGCCATATCAGAGCTCGTGCCAGGGCCAATATTAATTGATTCATTTAGTTTGTGTGCTGTGAGTTTTACCTTAATATTGTTTCTGTGTAATAAAGGGATTGAAGAAATGAGGACATTCAAAAGAAATTATAAAACAAACGATGAGAGAGGACAAAGCTGCTGGACTGGATGATATAGAAGAAATTGCAGAACAGAATAGAGGAATAGACTGCAAGCCGTATGGGATTTATAATGCCCAACAGGAAAGACAGTAGTGATGATGATTGGTTCTGTGTAAGGCAGGAAGGTAGTTATGGGATAGAAATTGAATCTGAAGGAGAAGTTAACAGATAGTTTAAAAAAGATTACGTGGAAGATTGGCACATTTGGTAAACCTAAGAATAGTTTTCAAGTGTGCCAGAGGTAATATAGAAATTAGAACTCTTGTACCATTAGCAAGGAAATGGCTTGCCAGCTGGTTCCAAGGTTAGTGGTTCAAATCTACATCAATGCAGATATTTTCAAAATTTGACTTTGCCTCCAAGATTGACCCACTTTAAAATGAGGATCATGTAATGTCTGCAAAGTAAAAGCAGCTGGCATGATGCTAAATAAACTACTCAACAAGTAGGGATTTATCACTTTAAATGTATAATTATTACACTATGCCCAGCAATGTTTTATTCTGCTTTTCTGTGCATATCTTGATTGGTTGTTCTGTTCTTGCACTGGTTATAACTTTTGTTTCTGCCTTGTTGAGTTTATCAAGGTGTCTCTGCAGCTCTTTTTATGAAGCTGTACTGATTTGATCTATACATGTGATAAATAACAAGGTAGATAGGATACATTCCTGACAGACCCTGGATGTAAATAGAACGTTTCTGTCTTTCCAGTATTTGATCTACACCTTGGCAATTACATTATTTACATTTACATATGAACAAAACTCAGACGAAGTTTTATCCTCTAGTTAATACTGATAACAGAAAATATGAATAACTGTACAGATAATCTTCACAGCTTATTTATCACTCTCTTATTATGATTGTATAAATATGGATATATACCGAACACAACGAGCTGTGGAGAGGAGGCACCGGAGAGTAAAACTGCCTCACAACGAGGGAGTATCTGCTTTTGTGTGTATCCTGTGTGGCAAAGACTGCCATTCCCGCATCGGACTTTACAGTCACAGCAGATGCTGTTCCCAAAGCCAGCGGCACATCTCCATAGTTCCCCCGGGACTGACGGATGCCATCATAAATATGGAGACCTAATTTTGTAATACTTGGTATTATGCACATGTATATATATATATATATATATATATATATTGAGTATTTTCGGATATAATAGTATATCAAATGATTAGAATAGTTTTTTTATAATTAATGTTTTGCTTCTAGGATTAATGTGATTAATGTTTGCTTATGCAGCATTATTGCCACGTAATTACATTAATGTTCTTTTTTTATTATAATAAATAATGCATGAGGCAAGAACTGACATCACAGCACTCAGGATACTCCCATATGTGCTCCGTCCTCATATTCAATAGCCAGCTAAGAGTTCCAGTACCGATGGTACCGTTAGCAAATTCATGAAGTATAGGGACAGATGTAGGCTGTGGTTACCGCACATTGTTAGAAAGTCAGCTAATTTCATAGCTACACAGTGGTTCTTTGGCATGCCCAAGGTAACAGAAATATATAAGGGAAGGAATGGCTGGCTGAGTGGTTACAATGTTGTGAGACCTGGGTTCGACACCAGTAAAGTGATGGATGTTTTTCTGTCGGAAGCAGAATTAAACATCCTAGACTGAACAGTCTATGGCGACAGCACTAGCCATGTGGCCCTAATCCTCAAGCTCATGACCTCCCTGTCTACACTGCCCTAATAAGTGGTAAAACAGACAATAGTGAGTTTTTGTGTGTGTTTTTTTTAGGTTTTATAGCAGACACTGCCATGTTGGTGTGAAGTGGTAGGCCTTCACATGTTCTTGGCTAAGTTTCTTTAAGATTGTTTCACCCGCGGCCCACCAAAATAATGGAACTTGTTTCGTGGTTGACCTGACAGCTAACTAAACACAGAAACAAATGTAGATAGCAGTCATTTAGCTGAATTCGATGTTACAAATTACAATTTTCAGCTGTTAAAGCATCTGCTATTATTCAGAGGTTACAAAGTATATGCGGTTTAGCTAGGGTTAGAGGATTTGTACCTGTTTTGTTTTTTGTTTTTCATGCTTGATGTGTTAACCCTACAGAATGTAGTCCTGGAAGAGAACAACTACTTACCCTAACCTGCTACATGATCAGCCCCCCCTAATAAAACTGTCAGCCGACCTAGTCTTTTCATCAGCCATGGTCCATCAGTTAAACACGATTCTGGACTATAACATAAGTTGGGTGACTGGAGTGATCAAAGAAATAACATGACTGGAGACGCAAAATTTTACTGATGCATGATTTCTCTATATAACTCAGTAAGTATGCTTAGGAAAATCAAGATGAGCTGGATCCGAAGACAGTGGTTGGAGTATCTGAGGCAGGCGGGCTGACACATATCAGTTTCCTATTTGTGCCAGGGCATGGCATACAGGCATGTTAGGAAATGAGCAAGCTGACAGGCTTGCAGGTAAAGCTTCTGTGGAGGGCCGACGAGCCAAGGCCCAGGCTGATATACTGAATGCTGTATGAGAACCAAGTGATGACTGAATCTGCAACTCATAACCAGGCTGCAAAAAAACAGCGTATTAAAAGAGGTGTGGCCAGACAGCATTATGCAGGAAGCCAAAGTAGACGAAGAAACCAACACAGGACTGGCGTCATCAGCTGCTACACGCTGCGAGATGTGCTGAGGAGGTGATCCAAGCAATTATGGACTGTATGGTTTGATGTGCAATGGGGATTATCTGTTGACTACATAACCAACATTCTGGGCAGATATTTCTAAAGCAGAGTTTTCGTAACATTTCATCTTGGTGACACACTTTTTAGTAAAACATAATTTTGTGAAACAATAATTCAGTCTACTTACAGACCAGAGATTAAATTAACCCACTTAAGAGATAGGGACATGTATAAATTACAACCACACACCTTCACACTGCAGCCTGCACTCTAATATGTCACAACACATACTTTGGAAAGCTCTCTTCTAGACAAACATTGTGGGCTACATGGCAAATGATGATGTATATTTGTGGCAGTTTTCTGATCTCATGTTTCTAGTTCATTTATTTAAAAATGCAGAAAAACTGCCACTGCTGCCTGTTTGACAATTTTGAGGTATGAGTGTCTGTGAGGCTGAGGATTTAGGAGTAGGGCTAGCGCTGTTGCCACAGAAAAAATTCCATAACTTAACCAAGGATTTGAACCTGGGTCTCCAGTCGGAAAGCCTTGTGTTCTTAATCATTCAGCCAGCTGCACCTGCTGCTTGTTTTTTTTTATATAATTATGCAACAGGTGTGCCGTTGAGGAGTGAAGAGTTCTCCTTCACACATTTTAGGCTACAATGTATGAAGTAGGGTGACCAGTTGCTTTCCTTGTTGTCTTTCCACCCTAGACTGCTCGCAGAAAACTGTACATTATTTTATACTGATTTTTATGAACCCGCATTTATGAGCTGTACTGGTATGAGAACTCCCTGCAGTTTCCACGTAATGGTACCGACAATAAACTTGAAAATGATGGTGATGTTTGATCATTATTATGGTGATAATTATGTGATTCCAGTTTTTTTATTTCCATAATCTAATCACAATGGTGTTTGCCTCCTCATTGTCTGGATTTTACTTTTCTGTTCAACGTTGAGTTCTTGTTTTTGAAATGATCATGTCGTTTTTTGAGTTCTTCAGTTAAAGGATTAACTTGATTTTATTTCTGAATGTATGATGCTCAGCAAATAAAGTGGTTGTTTTTACAGTTATTGCTCTTATTCCTTAATCATTTATTATTGATTTTTGAAATTCCCCATGTGAGTTATGGAGCCTTATCATGGGGAAAACAAGAATAGACCCACTGCCTACCCAAAAGCATGTCATAAAAGTCGACTAATCGGGAGCTTCCTTTGAAGTCGGAGTGCATCTGCATGAGAGGCAAGGAACCAACAGTCTACACACAAATGAGTCAGATTTGTCAAATGGATGCACAATCAACACTCAGGTTCTGAAACAGGACTGCAGTCCAGAAGTGGACGAACAACCAGAACTTTCCGCCGGAATTTACATCTGGTGAACGCAAAGAAGAAGAAGATTTTAGAAATAAACTCAAATCATGAAGCCTCTAATATAGGTCCACTTCCCTTTTGTTTTATTTATCAATACATCTGTTTAACAATTTTTTTTATTTTTTGTCTAGTTTGATCTTGCTTGTGAATTTGAAGGTCAAGGGTTTGGGTTCTTGTGGAGCCAGACTTTTTTTCAGAAATGACCTTGGCTTCCAGGTTGACCCAGCCTTGAGTGGGTACCGGGTGCAGTCCTGGGAAGTAAAGGCAGCTGGTATGATGCTGACCATATCAACCACCAAGTGTGCTTTGATCTATAAAATATTGGCCTAGCCCTATATGCCCTGTATGCTTAAAGGTGTAGAAAAGAGTCCTTTAATCTGATTCCATTCTATGCATCTAGACAGTGGTTCTTTTCAATAAGATGGAGGGGTATGGAAGATGGAATTGATAAAGAGAAAGAGGGAGAACATCAGAGAACTAATTAATTAATAATTGGGAGAATATTGAAGAATTGATTAATTAACAATATATAGCACAGCATTATGGACTATTCCCACTGTGCTCCATTTCCCACAAAGGTCCCTGCGCTGATGGTATCAGATTGATAGCCCGCTATTACCCTCCCCCCCTCTCCTCCACACTAATTATGGTTCCAGTGCAAATTAGATTAATTGTACTAAGCTATAGGAGACCTTTCTATATAAAACCATATAGATGGCCTTTGATCCCATGCCAGTAGATCCAACTCAGGTTTTCTTTCATTCTGTTGAATTTTTAGCTGATGTAGCTTCATTTCTGCTGCCCCTAATTTCCTAATGAATATAGTGAGGCTATTAAAAAAGTGGTAAAGGACCCTTTTCCTCGCATTCAAACATATTGGGCATATGGGGTTAGACCTACATTTTACAGACCAATCGGTACTCCTTGGATGATGTGGTCACCATCATGCCGGCTGCCTTTACTTCCCAGGACAGTGCCTGGTACCCATTTCTTCTTCTTCTTAGCGTTTGGTTTCGTATGCTTAGATCAGACCATCAGGTGGGTTGCCTCTATGAACTCGCATGTCAGCTGCAGGTCCTGCATGGTTTCCCATAGCTTGCTCTGCACACTTTGCTCTTGAGGCCAGATGTCTTTTCGAAGTTGCAGGTAGAGTGGGCAGGTCTGCAGAATATGCTTAGGTTTTTGTGGTCCTGTTTGACAGGCACACTGTGGGGACTGTACAATCTTTATTTTATGCATGTGGTAGTTGAGCCTGCAGTGTCCTGTTCGTAGACGGAAAATTGTTGTATGTTGCTTTCTGTTGAGTTTGCTGATGGAGTCTTGTGGATGTTCACTGTTAGTTTGTTCTCTCCAAAATCCCTTGTTTTTTCCTTTGACAAGTGTTCTAATTTCTGGTAATGACAATGAATGGGCTTGTTGTTTCTACTTTGTTTCATTTTTTGCAAGTCGTCTGCCAACTCATTTCCTGGTATGCCGCAGTTAGCCAGGATCCACTGGAGAACAATTTGATTGTTTTCTGTGAGTTTGTTTAGCTGACGGGTCATTTCTCTTTCATGTTGTCTCGTGGATCCCTATGAGTCGCCTGGAGGACTGACAGGCAGTCACAAAGGAAAACAATTTTGCTGTTTTTAATTTTTCTTTCCTCAAGCACTTTGGCCAAATCAATAATTGCTTGCTGCCCTGCTCTGAAGTTTGTTGAGAGTCTTCCGGAGGCGCATGGCGTTTCTACTGTGGTCCCATCTTGCAGCATGATGACCGATCCAGCTCCTCCATTTTTGTCTGATCCCTCCAATGATCCATCTGTGTATACGTGTGTCTATTCGGGTCTTGGATAACAGTTGTAGACATGTTCAAGGGTCTTTGCATGCAGTACAAGTTCACATTTTTCAGCCTTTCTGTCTATGCCTGGGATTGTTGTTGTGACTGTATAGTTAGGCTGTAAGTCTATGATGTATACCTGAATCATTTCCCATGTTGAAGGATCTTTAGAAAGGATGTCACTGTTTTTTGTGTAGTACAGTTTTGATAGATGGTGAAAGCTTTGTCTTTTCAGTCGGTTTTTTTGTTAAGTTATTTGCTATTCTGTGCATAGGGTTGTTGTTCATGCGTTTAAATTTTTCTGTTAGGGTAAGCACCTTTTCTTCCCTCCGAAGGCTCAAGCTCTGGAGGCCACAGGTTGCCTCCAGTGATGATTCTGAGATCAGTGTTCTGTATTTTATCCAGTTTGATTTGGCTGCAGTGGAGTATGCTTCTATGCCATACTCCAGATTTGGTCGTACGTATCCAGTGTATACTTGTCGTACAGTGCTGGCATCTGCACCCCAGCTTGTTCCAGTAAGTTTCTTTATAAGTCTGAGCCTCAGGGTAGCTTTCCTTTGGGTGTCTTCAATGTGGGGGGCCAAGGTTAGCCTTTTGTCAAATTTTACTCCCAAATTTGTGGGGTTATCCTCTTTTAGAAGGATGTTGCCTTCTAGATACAGATCAACTTGTTCTGGCTTTGTGGAAAGAGAGAAAAAAGTTGAGACAGTTTTAGTCTGATTTATTGTGACTCCCCAAGAGTCTGTCCATTTCTTAACTGTATTTATAGCTTCCTGCATTCTTGTTTTAGTTGTTAATATATGTTCAGCTTGAGTCCATATAGCCAGGTCATCTGCGTGTAGCGCCTTGTGAATGTGAGTCGTGAACTGTTTTGGGAGGTCATTGATGAAAAGAATAAACAGGGTAGGAGATATAACACCTCCCTGGGGGACACCTTCTTGTAACCTAACCAGCTTGCTCTTGTGATTTTCCAGTCTGACTCTCGCACAGCGTCTGTAAAGGAAGTCTCTAATCCAGGCAAACATATGTCCTTTTATCCCACATTGTGCTAGTTTTAGCAAGAGTCCTTTCTTCCAGACTTTATCGAAGGCTTTGGTCAGGTCGAAGAAAGTAGCTAGCAGTTTGCATTTTTTCTGGAAAACATCTTCAATTTCCTGTGCGAGATAAGAGGTTTGGTCATCAGTGCTTCTGTATTTCCTGATGCCTGATTGGCCGTCATCCAATGTCTTGTTTTCTTCCAGGAAATTAAGTAACCTGTTGTTCACTAATCTTTCCATAGTCTTTCCAAGGCAGCTTAGGTGGCTAATGGGGCGGTAACTGAATTTGTTTTCCTTGAGCTTTCCTTTCTTGGCTATGGGAACTATTTCTGCCTCCTTCCATTCCTTAGAAAGTAGTCCCAGGGCTCGGGATTGGTTTATAAGGTCTAAGAGTCGTTGCCTACCAGCTGGTCCCAAAGAGTCTCAATGAGGAGAATAATACCAGCCGTGCCCACACAATCATTGAAGATGGTGGAAAAACTTTCAGTGGTAAACAAGCAGCAAACTTGCTGGCTGATAGTTTTGCAGAGGAAAGCAAAATCTTCATGTCAAGAGTGAGAGAAGAAGAAGTGACAAGAGAACTGAGGAAAAAAGTAAAAACCAAGAAGATAACCAAGATATAATGAATAAACCCTTCAGTCCCCAAGAACTTGAATGCGCAATAAGAAACCTTAAGAAAAGGAAGGCACCGGGACCTGATCGGATAACAAATGAAATGATAGTACATTTAAGGCTGGGTTGACGTGGGAGCCAAGGTTATTTTGAAAATATCTAGCTTCAAATCTTCAACCTTCTGATCCGTAGGCAAGCGCCCAGCTGCTACACCATGGCAACCCCCCAGAAAGGATATAAGTGGTAATAAAGGGAACATTTAAAATTTATAATCAGGAACTAAAAATGACATAAATTATTTCACGATGAAGCGTGCAGATAAATACATAATAACTCTTGACCCTCTCGGATTGTGGAAGTCTATCGTTACAAGCAGTAGCACACAACACTGGCCATGTTTCTCTGTCAAGTGTATATTAATTTTTCCTGTCCATTTCTGGATGTTTTCATTCCAGGTTCATCCTTGGCCCCCTCTTCTTCGACCCCCCAACCCAAATCCCCTAACTAATGTTCCTTGAAGTACACTTTGCAATTGAATCATGTTTCACCACTTGCCCAAACCAAGCTAGCTTGCAATATTTCACCACTTGCCCAAACCAAGCTAGCTTGCAATGTTTCACCACTTGCCCAAACCAAGCTAGCTTGCAATGTTTCACCTCTTGCCCAAACCAAGCTAGCTTGCAATGTTTCACCACTTGCCCAAACCAAGCTAGCTTGCAATATTTCACCTCTTGCCCAAACCAAGCTAGCTTGCAATGTTTCACCACTTGCCCAAACCAAGCTAGCTTGCAATGTTTCACCTCTTGCCCAAACCAAGCTAGCTTGCAATGTTTCACCACTTGCCCAAACCAAGCTAGCTTGCAATGTTTCACCACTTGCCCAAACCAAGTTAGCTTGCAATGTTTCACCACTTCCAGAAAAGGCTTCAGCAAATGTGTTTTGTCTCTTACATTTTGGTTAGTTTTGTGTTCTACGTAGTTATTTTGTAAAATTCATCTAAAGCATTTATGTTCGAAAGCCTGAACACTTCCTTCCATTTCTGCAGTGAGAGTTTAACTCTCACATCAGTGTACAAAAAACAGACAATACCAGTGGTTTGTGTATACTGACTTTTACTGCTACACTGATTTTGCTCTTCCATATCGCATTCAGGTGGGGCTTCATGGCTGTTGCCATATCAAGTCTTGTCCTGATCTCTTGGATACAGCTGCCACCGTTACATAGGTGGGAGCCGAGGAATTTAAAGGTTTCAACTTCTTCTAGTTTTTTTGCATGAAAATATGAATCTTAAAATGTGGCCTGTCGGTCTTTGAGAACAAATATAAGCACAGCAGTGAGAAATAGCTCTATTTAATTTATTTCCAAGAGGTTTTAGTTCATATAGTCTTGCACAACCCATTCAATCTTGATCAATCCCCCTCACCCCTCCCCCAACTTATTTATTCCCCCAAAAATGTGGTAAAGTAAAGGACCACTTTCCCCGCCTTTAAGGATATTAGGCACATAGGGCTAGGCTTATGTTTTATCGACTAATCAGAATTCTTTGACTTGTGTAAATAAAATACAGTACTGACAAACAAATACAATGACCTCGGCATAAAATAGGACAAAATATAAACTCACTGTGTAGAAATCAACATTTATAGCATGCATAGTTTATTCAAACTCTTTTCATTTCTAAAGTTAAATTTTAATACAAATATAATAATTTTCACATTTTTTTCTTTTTAAATTTCTTTTTTAAGAGGTTCACTGAAGTTAAATTTAGTCGCTACAATTCAAAAAGGATATCTAAAAAGTTGACCTTATTTTTGTTGGCTAAAACTGGTAGCTAGTAAAACCTTAATCTTAGACAGTGTCTTTAGCGGATGTCAATGCCTTCATTGAGAATGTGTATTCTATTGGTATGGCTAAAACCTTGGCTTTAGATTCTCTCTTGCCTGCACAAGATTAAAATGGTGACTTACATTTTTTCTTCTTTAACTGATATCCAGTACAACCTTCATCAACCTGAAGGCATGAACAAGGTTTCTTTGCTTTTCTTTTACTTACAGCCTTTATACCTTGGACAGTCTTCAGTCAATTAGCAGGTTTACTTTGGATAATCATCTTTTGTTAGCTTGTTATCTTTAGATTTTCATCAATTGTTAGCAGGTAAACTTTAGAAAATCATAAGTTTTTTAGCAGGTAAACTTTAGATAATCATCTTTTGTTAGCAGGTAAACTTTAGATTATCATCAATTGCTAGCAGGTAAACTTTAGATAACCATCAATTGCTAGCAGGTAAACTTTAAATAACCATCAATTGCTAGCAGGTAAACTTTAGATAACCATCATTTGCTAGCAGATGAAACTTTTACCTTAGATAATCATCATGGGCTAGCAGGTAAACTTTAGATAACCATCAGTTGCTAGCAGGTAAACTTTAGATAACCATCAATTGCTAGCAGGTAAACTTTAAATAATCATCAGTTGCTAGCAGGTAAACTTTAGATAATCATCAATTGCTAGCATGTAAACTTTAGATAACTATCAATTGCTAGCAGTGTAAAACCTTGACCTTAGATAATCATCAAGTACTAGCAGGTAAAACATTGACCTCAGATAATCATCAATTGCTAGCAGGTAAAACTTTGACCTTAGATAATCATCAATTGCTAGCAGGTAAAACATTGACCTTAGATAATCATCAAGTCCTAGCAGGTAAAACCTTGTCATAGACTTGGTATTCCAGTGGTAGCCAGAAAACCTTTCATGTTAGAATCCAGTATATCTTCCATTGCTGTCTAAACCTTCATCTTTCATTATGTCAACACAAATTTTGAACCTCAGGTTGTTATATCTCAAGAGCCAGGATAAACTTTGACAAATATAACATTTATTGCCCGAGGCACACAGCTAAAATCTTGTCCTTAGAGAGATCCTAAAAGGCAAAACCGCTTTGACATCAAAATTATACATATGTAAAAGCAAGAAGGCATCACAGCAATTTAGGAGAGAGAAAAAATGTTGTCAATAAGGCATTATGAGACATCTTAATAAGTGTCTTGTTTGTAAACTTTGACAAAACTGATGAATGTTGATGATTATAAAAATATTTGCTGTATATGAATTATCTCTGTCTAAATTCCAAAACATCTATGTTATTTGCTTGTAATGGGTGTGATTCTAAAAAGTTTTCATTCTTCTTTGTCGCTTGGTGTGTGTTGCCTGGACATTACAGTCTTTCTGGCTGTTGGTTTTGTTAAGTAAATATCAAACTGTCCCTCCCTGATTTTATATTATAAAGGCATTAAAATGGGACATCGATTTTTGTTGTCAATACATTTTTTTAATCATCAGTACAGCATAAAAGCGGTTCATATATAAAATGTTATTTTTTAAAAGCAGTTCACAGATCAAATGGTTTGTAAATAATGAAAGAGTTATCTGTATTCTCTAGTGAAATAAAGTTGTCGGCTGGCTGAACGGTTAGAACATAGGGCTATCAAGCGGGAGATCCAAGTTTGAATCCTCGGTAAGGCTGGGGATTTTTCTGTCGGGGGCAAAATAAAATCCTCAACCGCACAGTCATGGCGACAGCACTAGCCATGAGGTCGTAAATCCTCAGGCTCATAGACCCCCCTGCCTACAACCGCAAAAGTGGTAAAATGAAGGCAGTAATTAGCAGTAAAATTGTCATGCTGCAGTTTCCAGATTTTTTTTAAACCATTATTTTGTTGTTTTTCTATTTTAAACTAACTTGCTGTACTTGGACATGCAAATAAAACTGTATTCTGGACGAATTAAGTTTGTAAATTATAATAAATGTATAATAAATTGTTTAAGTTTCAACAAAGAAGGAATATACATAGCTAATGGTATTCTATTTGTGTTTTAATTATGTGTGTAATTTTAAAAAAAAAATTGTAAACTGAGCAATTCATTTTGAAAACATTGACAAAATTAAATAAAATGTTAAAAAAAAAAAAACATGAAGCCAGAAAAATTTCTTATTGTGAGTATTTAACAATGCTAGCGAAACAAATACTTTTAGAAAAAAAAAAAGCCTCTCCATTCTGCTAAAAGAATAGTTGAATACTTTTGGTTTTGCACTGCATTGTGTCAGCTCATACATTTAAAACGAATAATATCAAAGGCAAAAGTTGATGAATAATTAGTAAAAGGTTACAAGCTTAGATAAGTTGGGTTACAAACAGATAGATATTGCAGATTGTGAGATAGGTAGATGCCTATAATAAATCACTGCCTAGCCATAGCTTGAGCTCCAGGAACTTGTACCTCCTGAGCTTCTTGGACCAAAGCACATAAAGGGCAGCAGCAGATTAAAGCTAGGTCACCAAAAGTAGATCCAGCTATTGCCTTCTGCTCGCGGATTTTGCCACGAATCTTGACTGCAGCAACAATGTTGACTATAGGAATGCAGTAAGCAAAGCCACATCCAAAACATGACTCTCCAACTGCTTCAGCATTCTTACCAAATGTGTAGCAGGGAACGAAGTAAGCGACGATGCAGACCCCAATGTTATCAAAGCATCCAAAAACTGCGTGTTGCCAAGCACCTGACATGATGAACTAGTACGAGGTTGGTGAAAGAGGCACTGGATAAAATGGTTCAGAAAGTTGACAAGATGAAGTTTACAGAGCGCTGTCTCCAATGAAGAAATGTATTAGTCTATAACTGGTTACTAACTTGTTTAATTTATTATAAAACTGTTAACACGTTTATCCAGCTATTCAAAAACAGTGTCTGGTTTTCTTGTGACTTCTGAACAAAGACTGGAGCTTCTTGTAGTCTCAATCTAAGCTGGTTCTTATGTGCAGAAGTGATGTCTGTTGTCGATACTGTGCAAGTAGCAGTTCACTTCTGCCAGTGCAGGGCAAAAATCTTAGTAGAAAATGTCCAGTGAAATTTATAAAAAGGAGACTTGCTGTCTGAACTGCCAATTTTTAGTCTGAAATGATGCAAAAGTGTATATTAGTGAATACAATAAGCAAATAATATAATATATTTTGTGTTTTTTTTAAATTAATTTCCATTAAATGCTGGGGTTGGCTCTGCAACGACCTGTAAAGGATACGCAACTAACTTTTAACTTTCTCTCTATTGTGAGAGCGGCCTTGGTGGAATGGCTAGACGCACACCTGCAAATCAGAAGGTTGTAGGTTCGGGTCTTTGTTTAAAAGTGACTTTGGCTTCCATGTCGACTCAGCCTTTAATGGGTGCCAAGTAAAATCTTGGGTGTAAAGGCGGTCAGTGTGATGTTGATCACATCACCCACAGTGTGCCGATTGGTCTATACAATGTAGGACAAACCCTATATGTCCAAACAACCTGAAGGCATGGAGAAGTGTCCTTCTCTTTACTTTCTCTCTGTAGGTGTGAATCTATCGGCCCCCGTCCGTAGACCCATGCGAGTCTGTGTAATGTCTGTAGTTGTGAATCTATCTGCCCCCGTCAGTAGATCCATGCGAGTCTGTGTAATGTCTGTAGGTTTGAATCTATCTGCCCCCGTCAGTAGACCCATGCGAGTCTGTGTAATGTCTGTAGTTGTGAATCTATCTGCCCCCGTCAGTAGACCCATGCGAGTCTGTGTAATGTCTGTAGGTGTGAATCTATCTGCCCCCGTCAGTAGACCCATGCGAGTCTGTGTAATGTCTGTAGGTTTGAATCTATCTGCCCCCGTCAGTAGACCCATGAGAGTCTGTTTAATGTCTGTAGGCATGAATCTATCTGCCCCCGTCAGTAGACCCATGCGAGTCTGTGTAATGTCTGTAGGTGTGAATCTATCTGCCCCCGTCAGTAGACCCATGCGAGTCTGTGTAATGTCTGTAGTTGTGAATCTATCTGCCCCCGTCAGTAGATCCATGCGAGTCTGTGTAATGTCTGTAGGTGTGAATCTATCTGCCCCCACCATCAGTAGATCCATGCGAGTCTGTGTAATGTCTGTAGGAATGAATCTATCAGCCCCCGTCAGTAGACATATGCGAGTCTGTGTAATGTCTGTGGGTAGGAATCTATCTGCCCCCGTCAGTAGACCCATGCGAGTCTGTGTAATGTCTGTCGGTGTGAATATATCTGCCCCCACCATCAGTAGATCCATGCGAGTCTGTGTAATGTCTGTAGGAATGAATCTATCTGCCCCCGTCAGTAGACCCATGCGAGTCTGTGTAATGTCTGTGGGTATGAATCTATCTGCCCCCATCAGTAGACCCATACGAGTCTGTGTAATGTCTGTAGTTGTGAATCTATCTGCCCCCGTCAGTAGACCCATGCGAGTCTGTGTAATGTCTGTGGGTATGAATCTATCTGCCCCCGTCAGTAGACCCATGCGAGTCTGTGTAATGTCTGTGGGTATGAATCTATCTGCCCCCGTCAGTAGACCCATACGAGTCTGTGTAATGTCTGTAGTTGTGAATCTATCTGCCCCCGTCAGTAGACCCATGCGAGTCTGTGTAATGTCTGTGGGTATGAATCTATCTGCCCCCGTCAGTAGACCCATACGAGTCTGTGTAATGTCTGTAGGTATGAATCTATCTGCCCCCGTCAGTAGACCCATGCGAGTCTGTGTAATGTCTGTGGGTATGAATCTATCTGCCCCCGTCAGTAGATCCATGCGAGTCTGTGTAATGTCTGTAGTTGTGAATCTATCTGCCCCCGTCAGTAGACCCATGCGAGTCTGTGTAATGTCTGTGGGTATGAATCTATCTGCCCCCATCAGTAGACCCATACGAGTCTGTGTAATGTCTGTAGTTGTGAATCTATCTGCCCCCGTCAGTAGACCCATGCGAGTCTGTGTAATTTCTGTAGGTATGGATCTATCTGCCCCCGTGAGTAGACCCATGCGAGTCTGTGTAATGTCTGTAGGTATGAATCTATCTGCCCCTTCAGTAGATCCATGCGAGTCTGTGTAATGTCTGTAGGTATGAATCTATCTGCCCCTGTCAGTAGACCTATGCGAGTCTGTGTAATGTCTGTAGGTGTAAATCAATCTGCCCCCGTCAGTAGACCCATGCGAGTCTGTGTAATGACTGTAGGTGTGAATCTATCTGCCCCCGTCAATAGATCCTTGCGAGTCTGTGTAATGTCTGTAGGTGTAAATCTATCTGACCCGTTAGTAGACAAATGCGATTCTGTGTAATGTCTGCTTCATTGTGTGAAAAGGTGAACTTTGCGATTTGTAACATCTGATCCAGACTTAATTAAAGAATTTCTAGGAACCATCACCAGCATCATTAGAGCTAGCATCGAGATCTATACAGTTAGCAGCGAGATCTATACAGTTAGCAGCGAGGTCTATACAGTAAGTATCGAGATCTATACAGTTAGTAGTGAGATCTATACAGTTAACAGCAAGATCTATACAGTTAGTAGCGAGATCTATACAGTTAACAGCCAGGTCTATACAGTTAGCACTGAGATCTATACAGTTAGCAGCGAGATCTATACAGTAAGTATCGAGATCTATACAGTTAGCAGTGAGATCTATACAGTTAGCAGCGAGATCTATACAGTAAGTATCGAGATCTATACAGTTAGCAGTGAGATCTATACAGTTAGCAGCGAGATCTATACAGTAATTATCGAGATCTATACAGTTAGCAGCGAGATCTATACAGTTAACAGCCAGGTCTATACAGTTAGCAGCGAGATCTGTACAGTTAACAGCCAGGTCTATACAGTTAGCAGCAAGATCTATACAGTTAGTAGTGAGATCTGTACAGTTAACAGCCAGGTCTATACAGTTAGCAGCAAGATCTATACAGTTAACAGCCAGGTCTATACAGTTAGCAGCGAGGTCTGTACAGTTAACAGCCAGGTCTATACAGTTAGTAGTGAGATCTGTACAGTTAACAGCCAGGTCTATACAGTTAGCAGCAAGATCTATACAGTTAGTAGTGAGATCTGTACAGTTAACAGCCAGGTCTATACAGTTAGCAGCGAGATCTGTACAGTTAACAGCCAGGTCTATACAGTTAGTAGTGAGATCTATACAGTTAGTAGCGAGATCTATACAGTTAGCAGAGAGGACTATACAGTTAGCAGCGAGATCTATAAAGTTAGTAGCGAGATCTATACAGTTAGCAGAGAGGACTATACAGTTAGTAGCGAGATCTATAAAGTTAGTAGCGAGATCTATACAGTTAGCAGAGAGGACTATACAGTTAGCAGCGAGATCTATAAAGTTAGTAGCGAGATCTATACAGTTAGCAGAGAGGACTATACAGTTAGTAGCGAGATCTATAAAGTTAGTAGCGAGATCTATACAGTTAGTAGTGAGATCTATACAGTTGGCAGCGAGATATATACAGTTAGTAGCCAGATCTATACAGTTGACAGCGAGATCTATACAGTTAGTAGCGAGATCTATACAGTTGGCAGCAAAATCTATACAGTTAGTAGCCAGATCCATACAGTTAGTAGCGAGATCTATACAGTTAGTAGCCAGATCTATACAGTTAGTAGCCAGATCTATTCAGTTAGTAGCGAGATCTATACAGTTAGTAGCCAGATCTATACAGTTAGTAGCGAGGTCTATACAGTTAGTAGCCAGATCTATACAGTTAGCAGCGAGATCTATACAGTTAACAGCAAGATCTATACAGTTAGCAGAGAGGACTATACAGTTAGCAGCGAGATCTATACAGTTGGCAGCGAGATCTATACAGTTAACAGCAAGATCTATACAGTTAGCAGAGAGGACTTTACAGTTAGCAGCGAGATCTATACAGTTAGCATCGAGATCTATACAGTTAACAGCAAGATCTATACAGTTAGCAGAGAGGACTATACAGTTAGCAGCGAGATCTATACAGTTAGCAGCGAGATCTATACAGTTAAAAGCAAGACCTATACAGTTAGCAGAGAGGACTATACAGTTAGCAGAGAGGACTATACAGTTAACAGAGAGGACTATACAGTTAGCAGAGAGGACTATACAGTTAGCAGAGAGGACTATACAGTTAGCAGAGAGGACTATACAGTTAGTAGCGAGGACAATACAGTTAGCAGCCAGGACTATACAGTTAGTAGCAGCGAGGAGTATAACAGTTAGAACAAACTTTATCTATGTGATGATTCACAGAAGAAGACACGCAGGCCCGTCTTCATGATGATGCAGGTCCAATGATGACCCGTCTTTCACATGGGTGGTAAAATGCATGCACAAACTAGTGCACGCATTAACAAACACCCACTTATTATCAAAGATTCACAAATTGGGCACGCAGGCCCGTCTTCATTCGGCCCTTCATACACACACCTAACACAAACACACTGAAAATACATACATACATGCACGCACACACACAACACCCACATACACGCGCTCATACATACAGACATAAAACACGCATACATACACACATACATACACACACCTACATACACACACACATAAATACATACACACACACACACACACATACATACATACATACATACATACATACATACATACATACATATACATACATACATACATACATACATACATACATACATACATACATACATACATACATACATACATACAATACATACATACACACATACATGCATGCATGCACATGCACACACACATACATACATACATACATACATACATACATACATACATACATACATACATACATACATACATACATACATACATACATACATACATACATACATACATACATACATACATACATACATACATACACACCACACACACAGAAACACATACATACAGATACACACATACACCCACAGACACACCCACAGATACACACGCAGACACTTAAACACATACATGCACACAGATACGCAAACACACACAAACACGCAGACACACAGACTTGCACACACACACACAAACACAAGCACACACACTGACACACAGACACACATGTGCACAAAAACACACAGACACACACAACCCAAAGGCGCATGCGCACATACATACACGCAGACCCACACACACTCACGCGCGCGCAGACACACTGGCAGATACTCACGCAGACACACACACACACACACACACATAGACATAGACACACGCAGACATGCATATACACAGGCACATATACAGGCACACGCACACACATAGACACACGAGCGAAAAAAAACACATTCATAGACACATGCAAACACACACGCAGACACACCTGCAGACACAATCAGAGAGAGAAATCGAGATCAGAGAAGAATAAAGGGCCTTTTCAGGCCATTAAATATTAAGCACTCGCGCCTGTCTTTGATTCTCCAGTAGTCTTTCAGATCCATTAACGTCATTTAGTTCTCTTTTCTCTTATACGTGGACGATGCTAGGATATGAGAGAGACAGAAAGAGAGAAAGCGGGAGAGAGAGAGAGAGAGAGAGAGAGAGAGAGAGAGAGAGAGAGAGAGAGAGAGAGAGAGAGTGAAAGAGAGCCAGAGAAAGTGTGCGTGTTTGCTAGACTAGAACAAAAGCGAGCACGCGCACTTTGGCGCCACACTTGTAGACGCCGCCCAATAACGGAAGTCACACGGACGCCATTTTGAAATTAATTATCCAAAATAAGGTCTGATGGTTGAGAGGGTTCCACTTTTGGGGTGGCTAGCCGCAGGCAGATATAGCGGATAAACAGAATATGGATAATAAACAGGATTTCTTCTTGCATAAGAAATAAATGGAAAAAAAAACTTTAGTAGAACTCTGAGAAGAACCATTGTGAAGTATATTTTGGAAGAAAAGAATTATGCAAAGCTGAATTGTAAACAGAGTGTTTGCAAAGTCTCACTGTACGTTGTACGCAAATCAGATAGGAAAAACGAAGTTCAGGACGTGAATGGTGTCACCGCTAGTTCTAAACAAGTGTTGGCAATGGCACCGATGGCATCTGACAATACGAAGAGATGTGCCCATTCATGTCATGAATCTCGCTGTGGAAATTTCCGACACCTGTTATAATGAATATGTCATGAGTACTTCCAGCTTTTCCATAACAGCGTTAGACCATATCAGAGACTATTGTAGCTCATTTAATGACTTTGTTAGCACTTTGTTTTTTCCATGACGTTATGTAGTTCGTATTTCACATTTGTTCTGCCTACAAAGTGTAGTAAGACTTCACAAACACCCAGTAACTAGAAATAATTATATAGTAATTCTCTCTCTCTCTCTCTCTCTCTCTCTCTCTCTCTCTCTCTCTCTCTCTCTCTCTCTCTCTCTCTCTCTCTCCTCTCTCCCTCTCTCTCTCTCTCTCACATACACACTCACCCACAAAACAGCAGTTATTCATAGACAGACAGCTAGGACAGAAGGTACACAAATAAACGGCCAGAGCGTTGCACACAACCAGACAGCCAGACAAGTAAATGTGTATACAGATTGAGCGCAGACAGACATAAAGAGTAACGATTGTACATTGAAACGAAAGACAGACAGACAGTTAGGCAGACCGACCGACCGACCGACCGACCGACCGACCGACCGACCGACCGACCGACCGACCGACCGACCGACCGACCGACAGACAGACAGACAGACAGACAGACAGACAGACAGACAGACAGACAGACAGACAGACAGACAGACAGACAGACAGACAGACAGACAGACAGACAGACAGACAGACAGACAGACAGACAGACAGACAGACAGACAGATAGATAGATAGATAGATAGATAGATAGATAGATAGATAGATAGATAGATAGATAGATAGATAGATAGATAGATAGATAGATAGATAGATAGATAGATAGATAGATAGATAGATAGATAGATAGACAGATAGATATTCGCTTGGACTGGATCACTTGGAAAGTATGCCTTTTCTGCTGCCATTTCACTTTCTTTTTGTCTCCTTTATATTGTATTCTGCATTTTGAAAAAGTCCTTGTCTTTAAAGCCACAGTTTTAAAACCGAGAAAAACAATCCCACAAAATTCTCATATAGTCAAACCACAAATTCATTTAACACAAATCGCAAGAATTATTCGGGATAGCTTGAGTTATAAATAGGTATGCATATAATTATCAATACACTAACAATGAAATTTAAAACTTCAACGGCCAAAAAGCAATCCAAAAATTGAAACACTGTTAACGAAACAAATCAAACAACTCGGCAACCTAATCGTGCAGAAACTCAACGCAAATCCATTGAAAGGAAACAAAACCAAAATGTAGAGAGAGCTCAAGCTAAAAGACAACTGACCTTCTTTCTAACTAGCTCGCATCGTCCCGGTGCTAGCGCTTGTAGTGTGTACCAGCTTTCTGGCTGCTGTTTTTAGACCCAAGGACATCGGAGTAGCGCTGAGCTGTGTAATGTTGGATTTTGACGCTGGCTTTCAAGAAGATGGCAAGCCAGCGGTTCCGATAACCATTGTATCAAAAATACAAGATAATTTAACTAAAAAAATATGAGGGGAAATGTAAAAATGTATCTTTCAGTGGAAATTCTTTGAAATCTGTGTAATTATTTTGTATGGTATTCCGCGAAGTGGGATGGCGGTGCAAGATTCCAGTAATGCACATGTTTGCTAACTCCTATTTTGGTGAGTGTCAGATCATTTGAAGAATCATTTAAAGCAATGACTGAATGAGCCAAGAATTAACATCACTGTGCTGGGTGTATACCACACATGTACAGCAGCGAACGAAGAGCAGCCTGATGATACCCGTTTAACCTGGTTAAAAGTCCCCTAGTTATTTTCGCTGAAATACTGGTTCTTGGATAGGTTGTGGGTGAGGAGAGAGAGAGTGGGGTAAAGAGAGGAGGGGAGAGAGAATGGGAAAGAGAGAGAAGACGACAGAAAGAAGTGAGAAAGAAGAGGGGTTGAGAGACAGAGGTTGTAAGAAAAGTAAGTGAGAGAGAGTTTCCACCCTCCCCACTTAATGCAAGCCACTAAATAAAACACACACATACACACACAAAGAGAGAGAAAGACCCCCAAACCAGATCCATTATATCACAAATCAGAACCTGCAAACCAGAAACCCCAAACCAGAGACTACAAACCAGAAAGCAAAAACTGCAAACTACAAAACATATGCAATAACTCAAAACCAAAGACACCAAACCAGAAACTACAAACTAAAAACTACAAACTAGATAACAGAACTAAAAAAAAAAAAAACAAAAACTATCCATCCACTATCTATGTGGATACTAAATAAACTACAGTTCACAAATCATAACCATAAACTACCAATAAGAATTCGCAATCTAGAAACCACGTTCGACACACCACACTCCACAGACCACAATCGACAAATTACAATCGACACACCACAGTCGGCAAACCAAAGTCGACAAATCCCAATCGACAAACCCCAATCGACAAATTACAATCGACAGATCACGGTCGACAAACCGCAAAGCACAAACTACAATCCACCAACTACAAATCACAACGCACGGTCCATAAAATCACAAACTAGAATACACAAATCACAAACTAAATTCCACAAACCACAAACTAAATTCCACAAACCACAAACTAAATTCCACAAACCACAAACTGGACGTAAATTTGCCTAAGAAAACGACTTCTTCTTCTTTTGTCAAAATCTGCTTGTGCCGCAGTCTATCAGATGATCGACAACCGAGCCAGGGCGCGCTCAGTCGCTTCATACGCCGTGATGTTATGAAGTCTCAAGTTGTCCGTGACTCCTTCAATCCATCTTCTTCTTGGTCTTCCCCTGCCTCTTGGTGTTTCGATTTTCATGTTGTATGCTCTTGATGCTAACATCGTTGGTTCTATTCTCATTAGGTGACCAAACCATTTCATTCTTTGCTTCTCAATAATTTTAACGATGGGTATGGTTCCAATAGTTCTCGTAATCACATCGTTTCTCACTCTATCTCTTCTGGTTTTATTCGCAGCCATTCTCAAACATCTCATTTCACAGGTGGTTAGTCTTCTTTCGTGTTCTTTTGTTGATGTCCAAGTCTGACATTGATAACCTAATGTCGGTATAAAGAAAACCACAACAGCTAAAAAATACCGGAGTTGGCTCTGCAGCGTCTTGTGAAAGATATGCAATTTTTTTTAATAAATAAATATTGAGAAATCCCTTCATAGGAATCAAATTTTAGTCGTAGTTATGTTTTCTTCTTCTTCTTCTCTTTTGTCATGTCATTATCCATCTCTGGCATTGGTGAGACAGGATTGTCAAGAAGATTGTGTCATGGAGTGCTCATCTAGTTTCTATTGATACATGTTTGTTTCTTAGTAGCAATGCCATTTGCCCAATGAATTGGTTTGCTTTGTTACATCTGTCATCAGTCTCATCTTCTGTTTTGCCAGCTGATGATATTATTCTTCCTATGTATTTAAATTTCTTGGTTTGTTTCAGAACGTGTTTTGTAAGCCGTATGTTTATTGTTTTGTCTGCTTTTGCTATGATCATTACCTCTGTTTTGTTGGCGTTAGTTTTCATGTTAAGCTTTTTGCAAATTTAGTTAAAATATTTTATATTGTCTTGCAGTTCAGTTTCTGAAGTAGGAACCAGTGCTTGGCCATCTTTGATACAACTGTGATATATTTGAAAAAAGATCTTTTCTTCTCTTTCGCCGGCTGTAAATTACGGCAGACAATTCTGGTTATTCGTCCACCTTTAGACTTTGTCTTGTCCCCAGAACCTGAGTGTTGCGTGCACAAGTTTTACATATCTGGCTTATATGTGTGCAGACTGATGGTTCCTCGTCTCTCAGGCAGATACACTCCGACTTTAAAGGAAGCTCTTATTTAGTCGTTTCTTACTACATGCTTACTGGGAAGGCAGTAGGTCTATACTTACTGGGAAGGCAGTGGGTCTATACTTACTGGGAAGGCAGTTGGTCTATGCTTACTGGGAAGGCAGTGTGTCTATACTTACTGGGAAGGCAGTGGGTCTATGCTTACTGGGAAGGCAGTGTGTCTATACTTATTGGGAAGGCAGTGTGTCTATACTTACCGGGAAGGCAGTGGATCTATACTTACTAGGAAGGCAGTGGGTCTATACTTACTAGGAAGGCAGTGGGTCTATACTTACTGGGAAGGCAGTAGGTCTATACTTACTGGGAAGGCAGTGGGTCTATACTTACTGGGAAGGCAGTGTGTCTATACTTACTGGGAAGGCAGTCGGTCTATACTTACTGAGAAGGCAGTGGGTCTATACCTACTGGGAAGGCAGTGTGTCTATGCTTACTGGGAAGGCAGTGTGTCTATACTTATTGAGAAGGCAGTGGGTCTATACTTAGTGGAAAGGCAATGTTTCTATACTTAGTGGAAAGGCAGTAGGTATATACTTACTGGGAAGGCAGTGGGTCTATGCTTACTGGGAAGGCAGTGGGTCTATACTTACTGGGAAGGCAGTGGGTCTATACTTACTGGAAAGGCAGTAGGTCTATACTTACTGGGAAGGCAGTGGGTCTATACTTACTGGGAAGGCAGTGGGTCTATACTTACTGGGAAGGCAGTGGGTCTATGCTTACTGGGAAGGCAGTGGGTCTATGCTTACTGGGAAGGCAGTGGGTCTATGCTTACTGGGAAAGCAGTGGGTCTATGCTTACTGGGAAGGCATTGTGTCTATGCTTACTGGGAAGGTAGTGGGTCTATACTTACTGGAAAGGCAGTGGGTCTATGCTTACTGGGAATGCAGTGGGTCTATTCTTACTGGAAAGGCAGTGGATCTATGCTTACAGGGAAGGCAGTGGGTCTATGCTTACTGGAAAGGCAGTGTGTCTATACTTACTGGGAAGGCAGTAGGTCTATACTTACTGGGAAGGCAGTGGGTCTATGCTTACTGTGAAGGCAGTGGGTCTATGCTTACTGGGAAGGCAGTGGGTCTTTACTTACTGGGAAGGCAATGTGTCTATACTTACTGGGTAGGCAGTGGGTCTATTCTTACTGGGAAGGCAGTGGGTCTATACTTACTGGGAAGGCAGTGTGTCTATATTTACTGGGAAGGCAGTGTGTCTATACTTACTGGGAAGGCAGTGGGTCTATACTTACTGGGAAGGCAGTGGGTCTATACTTACTGGGAAGGCAGTGTGTCTATACTTACTGGGAAGGCAATGTGTCTATACTTACTGGGTAGGCAGTGTGTCTATACTTACTGGGAAGGCAGTGTGTCTATACTTACTGGGAAGGCAGTGGGTCTATACTTACTGGGAAGGCAGTGGGTCTATACTTACTGGGAAGGCAGTGGGTCTATACTTACTGGGAAGGCAGTGGGTCTATACTTACTGGGAAGGCAGTAGGTCTATACTTACTGGGAAGGTAGTGGGTCTATACTTACTAGGAAGGCAGTGGGTCTATGCTTACTGGGAAGGCAGTGGGTCTTTACTTACTGGGAAGGCAGTAGGTCTATACTTACTGGGTAGGCAGTGGGTCTATGCTTACTGGGAACGCAGTGTGTCTGTTCTTGTTTTCCCCCACAGCGGGAGGCCCTGAACCCACACACTGACTTTGAATAATATGAAATGAGTTCGACTAGTCCGACTACAAAAGTATTGGGGGAAAGGGGGTTTCAGCCTCTTGGTGTTGGTGTAGACCAGGGCCATGTGCAAATAAATCGGACAGCTTGAGGGAAGGTTATTTATACACATAAAGAGAGAGAAAGAGAAAGTGCAAAATATATATACATAACGAGAGAAAGGAGAAGAAGAAGGAATTAATGAAAGAATAATGACAGTGTTAATCAAACAGCCAGCTGGTTGGAACCCGACATATATTTTTTTTTTTTTTTAATGGTCAGAGTTGGGAAGACTGACTGAATGACGGACTTTCTACCCCACCAGGACATAACACAAGCGACAAACACCCGATGACACAAAGTGCCACCATGTGGATGAGGATCGCAGTGGAGAGGTCCCAGAAACCGTGTTCAGACAATCGGCCACATTCATGGCCTGTCTATATTGCGGCCCCTGGCAAAAGCCAGGGTGGGGCTTCAAACAACAACAAATTTAGTCCTTGGACGAAACACCTATAGCTAGGTACGTTTTTAGTTGGGGAGAGGTAGGGGACACCATTTATCCATGTATGCCCGAGACTCTCCACAATATGTATGTGCTAAAATGAAAAAAAAAGGGGGGGGGGGGAAGAGATTTTACCCTGCATTCCACAGAGCTCAAATCTAGGTCATTTCTCTGGAATCGTGGCCACGCCAGCCAGCTTGCACGGCTAGAACTAGAACAAGGGTAGGCACGCTCACGATCAGACAAACTAACAGACAAGCGCTACAACATTCAGTGCTGTATGCTGCGCCTGCGGCGTGCATCGTCGGATCTTCTACACTCAACGTTAGGCGCCAGGTTTCGCTACAGTGGTTCTCACACTCTACGTGTATGGGGCTTTCTTTCCCCCAGGAAAGGGGGAAAAAAGGAGCCGGCACTCATCATAAAGGGTCTAATAAAAGGTGGTGGTGTCAGGCCGTGTAAGATTAGGATTTAGTAAGGCGACCGCATAAGATAGCACCGTTAGGTGGACGGCATAACGTTTGATCTAACAGATGGAAGCTTTTAGAGGCGGCATTTTGAAGACTACATTAGACAGCATATCTACAGCACGGGAATGACTGGCACGAACACAGTCTACCTATCTATTGTCTTTATCTACCTAACGCTGTTTGGCTTCGCAGACACACAGACACACACTCACAGACACACACACACGCAGACATGCATAGAAACAGGCACATATACAGATATACGCACACACACACTGACACATAGAGATACACGCAGACACACATTCATAGACACACATGCAGACACACACGCAGATATAGACGCAGACACACCCAGAGAGAGAAAGATCAGAGAAGAATGATGGGCCTTTTTAGGCCATTACAATTATGCACTCCCGCCTGTCTTTGATTCTCCAGTTGTAGTCGTTCAACTCCCTTAACGTCATTTAGTTCTCATTTCTCTTATATGTGGATGATGCGAGGATATGAGAGAGACAGAAAGAGGGGAGAGAGAGAGAGTCAGAGAGAAAGAGAGTGTGTGCATGTTTGCTAGACTAGAACAAAAGCCTGCACGCACACTTTGACGCCTCACTTGTAGACGCCGCCCAATAACGGAAGTCACACGGACGCCATTTTGAAATTAATTATCCAAAATTTAGTCTAATGGCTGAGAGGGTGCCACTTTTTGGGGTGGCTGGCCGCAGGCAGATATGGCTTGATAGGCAGATTATGAATTTCAAAAAAAAAAAAAAAAAAACATTTTTTCTTAAATAAGAAATATTTGAAACAAAAAAACCTTAGTAGAACTCTGAAAACTCTATACTATGTATAGAAGTATCAAGATGTTGTTGATGATGACAATGATGATATGATGATGGTGGTGGTGAGATGAAGCTAGGTTAAACGTTTCAGAACTACTGTTTCCCCACCGTTTGCGCTGTGCTGGAGAGGTTAGGAATAAATGTCTTGTTCAGACGAAGCGGCGTCGTCCATGAAGCCGCATGGTTGAGGAAGGCGTGCAGGGCGGGAAGGCATCAATGATAAGGATAATAATTTCTCCCTCACGAGGTCGGTGCCAAGGTTGTTGTTTTTTTCGTCCTTGAACAAGGCCAACCAGTGCCTGGGAGCAGGGCCGTCTTAAGACAAGTGCCTGCTGGACACTTGCCCAGGTATCCCCCAGGGTTACCATATTGGCATTTTTTATGCCAGATTCCAAAAATCTGGCATATTTGAAATTGAACAGGCATAAGATAATGAACTGGCATATTTGGTCTCATTTGGGTTTTTCCTGGCAATACAGACCTACAGTTAACATCTTTATTCCAGTTTGACTTTGTTGTGATGTCCTGGTATGGACTAATAGAGATTAGAGCCATTTATTATTGTAATTGTTGTCTTCCTAAATGGATCGTGACTTCGATAAACCAAGGTCCTCTGTAATTTGTGTTAATCTACTAGAATAAATGCGGGATATAAAACCAAAACCCACCACTGATACCAAGTGATTCAGACTGTTTAGAAACTACTTGAGGACAGAAAATAGAGAGGATTTAGACCTAGTTCTATCTGTGATAGATTTTATTTCTTCTACCAATGGCCACGTCATCTAAAAAATGGAAAGCATCTTATGACATTGCAAGTATAATAGTACCTGGAATAAAACATACCCACGGATTAAAAGATCTTCAGACGATCAGAATGCAGCATACTGTAAACTGTCAGTCAGTGCACTTCTGCACCCAAGAATTAGTAGCATATCAAATTATGAAAAATCCGAATATCACTGGATGAAAACTCTGTCAAAAAGCCAGTCACAGCTTATTAAAACAATGACTCCTTGGCAAAGTAATGATAAAGTTAAAGACAGCAGAGTGCAACTTGCTGTAGGCATGAAAGCCATTGTGCAATACACACAAATGGTCATTCTAAGTTAATTATAATAGCGCATGGTCGGGGGAGTTCATTGGAGGCACATACTTGTTCATAAATAAATGTTCATGCCTAATTAAAAAAACAAAAACACATTATATCGGCCTTGCACTTTAGGGATGACCTATTGATGATTTTTTGGACAAAAAAAAATGCCATCATTTTGATGAGTTGCAAAAAAGTGACCCATTGAGAAAATGATTTTAAAATTTACATTCAAAAGGTTTACGCTGATCTTTCACTGGTTCCAGTAAGGATGGGAGTAAAGAATTAAAAACTAGAGCTTTTTTGGAAGTAAGTAAAGTTACCTTTTGGATTTTTTGGCTATTTGCGAATGATTTGGTAAAAATGAAAATTTTTTTTCTGGCAACCCCGGACCCCAACGAGGCGACCCTTGCTAATTGTGCAGGGGCAGGTGACTTTTTATAAAAAAATATATTTCACGTTTAAAAAATTTAATAATATTTTCGAACAGTGTAAAAAAGGGAAAAGAAAAATTTAAATTTTCGTCCAAAAGCACAGTGAAGATAAAATCTGTTCTTTAATTTGGAAGAAAACGAAAAAATGTCCCCAGATAAATGGGGTGTCAAAAAAAAACAATAAAGAGAAGATATTAAAATGTCAAAACTTTGAAAACTAG
>CAJHNH020002899.1:75000-90062 GCA_905116865.2 Candidula unifasciata | reverse complement strand
AAAATAAAATGTACCAACGGGTTTTGGGTTTTTAAAACACTTTCCGAAACATTTTTTGGGAAAAAAACCAGGGAAAAATTTTCATTTTTTAGTTACAAAAACCAAAAATGGGTTTCACGGGGAGGGGCGTTTTTCTGCCTTTTACGGGTGTGGATCACGGGGACGGGCACTTTTGGTGCTCACTGGGTACCTGAAGAAACATTTAATTCTCCTGGACCGTTGGTCATATCAAACACTAAAACTTTTTCCCAGATGTTAAGTGTTGAGGTACAGAGATAAGACTGACCAAGCAGACCGACTGACTGGAAATTTGCACACCATTTGTTGGTGTCAGATATTTATCTCCTATCCAGACCATTAGGAGTAGATAACTCCGGCTAATTGTGCTTAATTCCCCCTGAGGTTACCTAAACTGGAGTGCCGGTCAGATCGTCAATATTGACACAGTGAGCTGAAAGTGTTGGCAGAAGAATTGACAAAGTCTGATTTTATTGTGATGACAGGTGAAGTAGATTGGAGGTTTGACTTGGCCTATTAGCTTTGACCAGCTTAATTGAACCTGTAGAATGTGACCGTGGGAATTTAAACAAGTGTTGTACAGCCCTGACTGACAGCGAATAAACTTACCCACAGGGAGGAGCTGTGATATCCTTGAATGAGAATGATTTTAGGCGTAATGTAGGAGGAGCTTAATAAAAGTTATAAAGTGGTGAACTCTAGGTCTGGTAAATGAGACTCTGTCAAGCACATGCCATCTGTTGGGTTTAACCTAAGCTTGAGACAGAAATTTTGGCAGTTTGGTTTCATTTTCCAGGTAAGATCGAAATTAGGTTCAAATCTATATTTTTTTATAGAAATCTAACTGTCTTTTTTGCTCAAGTGTGTGTCTTCATCACTTTGTAATACTCCTAGGCGAACATTTCTTCGTTCTCGTAGGGCACTGTCACATTGCTTTATATCCTATTTGATAGTGTCATGAATGTTCTTTCGTGCACATGTGTTTCAATGTTGTAAAACTTAAATGTTGGTGTGACCATTGAAATTTAATGAACTATCATGTTTTTGAAATCACAAGCGTGAAGATAACTTTGGCAATCTTTTCACGTGTGGTTAATGTGAATCTGTATTACATACAGCTAACACACTGAAATGTGTTTAACTCTCGGGAGGCTAATGCGGAGATTGATCCCGGAGAGTAAATCCACGAGATTTGTTATTTGATTCGCCCCAGAACTATTGTTAGCATTCTGGGCGCGTCGATTGTTCCAAGCATAGATTCCAGAACTGGTTCTGTCCGACTGAGTGTCATGTGAGTCTGTACGAGAGATGGCACCTGACGTAGAAGACTTGACTATCATTACAGGACTCGTGTAGAGGAAGGCAGAAGATGTAACAGTTGGAATGTGAGACATAAGCCCTTCCAAATTGGACAGGAGTGAATGTGAACATGAGGGAGAGATGAAATGTTTTATTTAAATAAACATGCTTGATGTTATTATAATATACATGCTTAGTGTACATCTAGAGCAGATACTACAAATATGCGCTTGTTTCTTTATCACAGTTCCCACATTGGGCAGGGACTAGTAGGCATCCATTATTTGCCGACCGTCTGAGTGTATCGACCTGCATGAAAGCAGTGAGGACGACAAACTGGAAAGATAGGCAGTGTTCTCAAGCCGAGAACAAGTCCGAAGGTGAAAAAGTGTGTACTTTCTCCTACTAGAAACTAGAAGCTAAGTTATGTACAACTTTAATGTCATCTATAAATTCATCCCAACTCTACTAGCCTAAAACAAGTTCATTTTAATTTCGATTTATTCAAATAACCCACGTGGGCGCGCGACAATTGGAGATCTCGTCTGGGACTTATAACATCATGTAACCGTTGTGTCGCTCTCTAGAATTAAAACCTGACACAAGTGGCGTCCCGCCAGCGATAAAACCCGGCAGACCTTAGACTAACGAAAAAAGTTTAATTTCATAGATTTAATTTTAACTCTTCATCCAGTTCTTAGACTAAAATCATACTTAGTAATTGGTAACTGGGAAGATTAGAATTATAATAACTGTAAAAGTAATTAATTGATGAAATCATATGAGTTAACTGTCTATCATTGAACATTTCATGAACATTGATCAATGTGTAATCTATAGTGCTTAGTTAGAGTTGATGAATTGATGATTTTTTTTTTTTTTGCTTGCATGTTTCATTTGATATAGATTGTAGAACATATTACTTGCTGACATCATATCATTGAGGTTAATAATTAGTGACTGAGTGTAACATCGCTTTGATCATTTATAGGCTTATCCTTTTGCTGCTATAGTATTCTATAGGCTGTTATTCTGGTAGGCTGGTTTGCATCATATACATCTTTGTGCGGCTGTCATAGTCTATTCTGGTGCCCAGTTCACTGTACTTTGCTCTTACATATCCTTCTTATCCTGACTGGAGGAAGTATCATATTTATCTCTGGATAGACCTGATAGATAGAATGGACTTACGTACCGAGCACCAAAAAGATGTAAGGAAATTCGGGATAGCTGAAGGTAGAGTAGGAGCACAGTTAGAAACATATATTAAATGCCAGATGAATACTTTTGATTATATGGTTGCCCGTAATGCTGCAGAGAAAAAGCGCCAGTTGGAGAGAGAAGAATATAATAGGCAGGAAGAGCTTAGGAAAGAAGAGTATGAAAGAGAGGAACAGCTAAGGGAAGTAGAGTATGAAAGAGATATACAGCTTATAAGAGAAGATTTAGAAAGAGAGATAGAGTGTATTCAGAAAGGATTTGCTGAAAGGATGCGGCGTAAAAGTGAAGAAATTCATCGAAAACTGCTACTTGAGAGGGCAGAAAAGATAGGATAAAACAGCGAGCAGAAAACATTAGCGTTGAGGAAACTGCGAGTATATGCGAGGAAAAACCAATACCTCAGGCTGAAACTCAAGCAGGTATGGTGGGGGCTTACTATCTAACCATTGAGGTGTGCACTCCTTGGCCAACTTCAATAGCTAAGGAAGAAAACATAAAAACCGAATGACAGTATCTCACACCTCTTATTCCTACAGAGAGAAGAGGCAACAAGAAGAACTCTTCTTTAGGGATAACCAGATCTACATTGCTGGACCCCTTAACTTCCATTCTTAAGCCTAAAAGGAAAAGATGGAACAAGAAGCAGAAATCTTCTAGAGGGACCAGATCTACATTGCTGGAACCCCTTACTCCCATTATCTCAGATGAGATAAATGAGAGCGAACCTGACAGTAGTCACAAGCGTGATAACGGTTGTAACCGTATACATAGCGATTCGACTGGCACACCAGCCATTAATGAGGATGAGGGCAAAGACTTACCCAACTCCCATATCCCCTTTGGTCCCTTCATGGAAGAAGAGGAATTAAAGCAGACTGATGTAGGGAATAACGCTGAACCTGGGTCCCCTATTTCCTTGGATGCGGCCGCATGCCTAATGAAATGTGTTAGTTCTGACTTTACACCCACAGGAGTTGACTGCGATGGCGGCAACACACCTCCTGATTTGCTTTCACTGGACTTGGCATATGAAAGCCAGACCAAGGTGAATATAGCTTCTGAGGAGGGGAGTTCTCTGGACGTCTTGAAGATCTTAGAGACTCAACATAAACAGGACATTTCTGCAAGTCCTGTGCGCTCTGATAATGGACAGACAGAAGTGTTTGCCATTATCGAAGAAGAAAATACTTCTTCTGAGCAGGGAGAAAACATATCTCTGCCTTGTACAGCTGGGGCGACAGGGAAACTTCAGATGAAGGACCTGGAAGCCGAACAAGCCAAGAGTAAAAGGGAACCCCAACACTCTGGTCTTGAAGTACTCTTTGCTTCGAAGGAAGTGACAGGAGTATCTCAGCTGATGGTGGAAACTTCATTGCGAAGAAATTCCACACTACAGTCTACAGGAAACCATGAGTTTCTTAATGATTTGACTGAACCCCCTGACTTGATTTCGTGCTTTGATTCTGGACGGATCTTTTTTAAAGAGAATTCCACCCTGACAATTTGGGAAGGGAAAGACAGAATGCACTGAAGAGGAAACAAATGGACACTCTTCAGATAAATTGTTAGTGGTAAGTGGCACTCACTTCGTGGTATCACGATGAGTGAAGATATCCCTCGTTTTACGAGGAGATTTGTAACAGATTTTTCAAAGATCTGTAGACTGAGGAGAAGAGGATCCAACCTGACTGCAACTAATCCTTTTAGTAGAACACTTCAGGCTCTCCCTAGGCAGATAGGGCGCAGCTAAGTGAGGAAACGCACAGAGGTTGTCAGTCAACGGCGCAGGGGAGTCCCGTTGACAAAGTATGGATCTTTTATTATCCGATGGAAGGAGGAACCTCCGGACAAAGGGACATTACCGAGCGACCGCTTGGAATACCCGCTCAAACCAGGATCAATGACGGTATTGAATTATCCTGGACGAAAAGACACGGGATGTCTGTAGATGAGTGCAGGACTTTCCACTGCCATAAAGAATACTGGAAACAGAAAACTTATGGGCAGTTAAGCAAAGGAGGACTTGAAATTCTTGGAAGCCACAGAGCGTGCAGATGTGCGGTCAGGGTGACCGAACTTAAGGGAGAGGCTCTGTGACAATACGCTCGGTGACTTCAGAATGTCTTTCCTATAGTTTCGTCCTTTTTAGGACGAATTTTTTTTTGTCATTTGAAGCCCTACTCTGGCTTTTGCGAGGGGTCGCAATATAGGCAGGCCATACATATGGCCAAATGTCTGAACGCGGTTTCTGGGACCTCTCCACGGCGATCCTCATCTGCATGGTGGCACTTTGTGTCATCGGGTGTTTGTCGCTTGTGTGATGTCCTGGTGGGGTAGAAAGTCAGTCAGTCAGTCAATGTCTTTCCTCAACCTACTTTTATTTCTTTGTATTTTGAAAGTATGAAGAAAAATAGGGATTTGGATACATCCCTAATCTAAGAAGACGACCATATCAAACACTAAAACTTTTCCCAGACGTTAAGTGTTGAGGTACAGAGATAAGACTAACCAAGCAGACTTACTGACTGGAGATTTGCACACCATTTGTTGGTGTCAGATATTTATCTCCTAGCCAGACCATTAGGAGTAGATAACTCCGGCTAATTGTGCTTAATTTCCCCTGAGGTTACCTAACTTGAGGGCAGGCCCCACGGTCACTATTGACATGGTGAGCAGAAAGTGTTAACAGAAGAATTGGCAAAGTCTGATTTTACGGTCGGGTGGAGTAGTTAGCAAACCACTTGACAGGTGAAGTAGACTGGAGGTGTGACTTGGCCTATTAGCTTTGACCAGCTTAATTGAACCTGTAGAATGTGACCGTGGGAATTTAAACAATTGTTGTACAGCCCTGACTGACAGCGAATAAACTTACCCACAGGGAGGAGCTGTGATATCCTTGAATGAGAATGGTTTTAGGCGTAATGTAGGAGGAGCTTAATAAAAGTTATAAAGTGGTGAACTCTAGGTCTGGTAAATGAGACTCTGTCAAGCACATGCCATCTGTTGGGCTTAACCTAAGCTTGAGACAGAACCTTTGGCATCGTAGTTTCATTTTCCAGGTAAGAACGAAATTAGTTTCAAAACCTTTATTTTATTTATGATAGAGACCTAACTGTCTTTTTACTTAAGTGTGTGTCTTCATTACTTTGTAATACTCCTAGGCGGACATTTTCCATTCTCGTAGGGCACTGTCACATTGCTTTATTTCATATTTGATAGTGTCATGAATGTTTTTTTCGTGCACGTGTGTTTCAATGTTGTAAAACCTAAATGTTGCTGTTGCCATTGAAATTTAATGAACTATCATGTTTTTGAAAACACAAGCGTGAAGATAACTTTGGCAATCTTGTCACGTGTGGTTAATGTGAATCTGTATTACATACAGCTAACACAGTGAAATGTGTTTAACTCTCGGGAGGCTAATGCGGAGATTGATCCCGGAGAGTAAATCCACGAGATTTGTTATTTGATTCGCCCCAGAACTATTGTAGCATTCTGGGCGCGTCTATTGTTCCAAGCATGGATTCCAGAACTGGTTCTGTCTGACTGAGTGTCATTTGATTCTGTACGAGAGATGGCATCTGACGTAGAAGACTTGACTATCATTACAGGACTCGTGTAGAGGAAGGCAGAATATGTAACAGTTGGAATGTGAGACATAAGCCCTTCCAAATTGGACAGGAGTGAATGTGAGCATGAGGGAGAGATGAAATGTTTTATTTAAATAAACATGCTTGATGTTATTATAATATACATGCTTAGTGTACATCTAGAGCAGATACTACAAATATGCGCTTGTTTCTTCATTCTCCAGTTCCCACATTGGGCAGGGACTAGTAAGCATCCATTCATTGCTGACCGTCTGAGTTTAACGACCTGCTTGAAGCAGTGAGGACGACAAACTGGGAAAGAATAGACAGGGTCTCAAGCCGAGAACTGTCCAAAGGTTGTTACTTTTCAATACCTTTATGATTTTATCATTCACATCATTTCAACTCTACTAGCCCAAACAAGTTCATTTCAATTTCGATTTATTCAAATAAATCATGTTTGATGTTGTTACAAAATAGTTGAGTAAATTGTGTACTTAGGTTCAAGTGTCTTTGTGCATATTAGTTTACTTCAGCTAACAAATATTTTAATCACTTGATGGGAGCTTTTAAGTAATGCCAGGAGAGGAGAACAGTCGGAGGGGTTAACTGAGCACCTGGATTATATCACAGTGGGTGTATCCAGATATCTATCTATCCCTTCTCCTACTCCTGTGGATACAAGTACAGCAACTTTCATTTCATGGAACGAGCCACTCGCTGTTTTCTTGGCTATCCAGGACTGTCTAGGATCAACATAGCTTAGATAATAGTCCAGTTTCTCACGTGGGTGGGCATTGTTAAGGTTCAAACCCACACCCTCACTATATCAGTGTATTTACCCACGTGGGCGCGCGACACTGATTAACTTGCTCTGGCCCTGCGAAGGCAATAACAACTAGATGTTTCACCAGTGACACCAAGCTAACTTCGATGTCGATAATTAGTTGAATCGGGTTGAGTTAATTTGAGAACTGACATCATAGCACAAAGTCCATTCCCCGTTGTTGTTTATTTCCTGCGCCTTGGTGATCCTTTTGCTCTTTGTCCCCCCCCCTCCCCCCAGTGATATTTAGTAACGGTATGCGAATTTGTTACAAATATGCAAATCTCCCTTGGAATAATTTGAAAAAATAATGTTGTCCTACCATAATTTGAAGGGAAAAATTACTATTGTAGTCATCATTGAGGTATAACAGAAAGAACAGTAAACATGAAAACAACTTACCTGGTTATTGTTTTGCTGGTTACACCAAAAGGCTATTGGCTGCGGAAATCTTTTTGAAAAATCTTTATCCACACACTGAGTTGGGTATCGCACATTAGAAATCTACAATTTATGACGGAAGAAAAAAAAATTAATCTCAGAACTTGATAAATAAGTAATACATCCCGTGTTTAAAAAAAATCTACAACTTGCGTTTCTTTAGATTATATGGTGACCGGCTATGTTATCTAAATTGGAAGCGACCTATTATCTACATAAATTAAACGTAACTAGTTTAATATTAGTGTGGAAATGTGAAACATGTCTAGACAACTAATAGTGTGGAAATGTGAAACATGTCTAGACAACTAACAATGTGGAAATGTGAAACATGTCTAGACAACTAATAGTGTGGAAATGTGAAACATGTCTAGACAACTAATAGTGTGGAAATGTGAAACATGTCTAGACAACTAATAGTGTGGAAATGTGAAACATTTCTAGACAACTAATAGTGTGGAAATGTGAAACATGTCTAGACAACTAATAGTGTGGAAATGTGAAACCCGTCTAGACAACTAATAGTGTGGAAATGTGAAACATTTCTAGACAACTAATAGTGTGGAAATGTGAAACATGTCAGACAACTAATAGTGCGGAAATGTGAAACCTGTCTAGACAACTAATAGTGTGGAAATGTGAAACCTGTCTAGACAACAAATAGTGTGGAAATGTGAAACATGTCTAGACAACTAACAGCACCAACAGATACGAGTAAAATAGATGGGGATATACTGACCATCACATCTGCAGAAAGCGGATCATGGTGCCGTTAAACAAGTACTGCAATGGGAAACAAATGAGTTGAGACAATCATGACGTCCAAGATAAACCATAAGACCTATGTGGATGAGCGATGTTCATAGACTTCAACAGATTCTAGTGCGACTTCGAAGAAAACAACTTTAAAAAGTCGCCTTCCACGACATGCTTCTAAGAGAAGCCGTTGGTTGCTTCATTGTCCTCACAGTAGGATCGCGGCATCCACAACAAGAAGTTGGTCACACGCCATGTTGCGTTGAATTTGACAATGGTATTACCAGTTCAGAAACTTAAAGTCTAGAGGACATTAATTATTATTTCAGTTCCAAAATCTCTCAGTGCTTCGATTTCTTCCAGTGAGATGTTGTCTGGCCCGGGTGCTTTTCCTTTCTTCCTATGATGTATTGCATCCTCAACTTCTGCAGTCATTATTGATGGACCATCATTGTTGGTCTGCAGTTCTACATCTGGTCTATTATCATCATACAATGCCCCTATTTACTCTGTCCATCTGCTAATTATATTACTATGTCCTATAATTAGGTCACCATCATTTGATTTTAAACATCAAGTGCTGTTACGTGTCATCTTTCCTGTTAACATATTTATTTATCACCGGGTTTTATTCCACGTGTTTTTGTCTCTCTCCAAAGAACGGCTAGCCACCTCGTCGAGAGCCTCGCACAAAGCATGAACTTCGTAGCTTCAGTGACTGACCGCTGAACTCTAGTGTGTATTTCAGGGGGTGCGTCTTATTGAATGTGTCTAGAGTCAGGATTGCCCAACTCAATTCTGACGACTCTGTCTGTAGAAAGCAATACCGTTAATATAAGTATATTTGCAAGAACAACAGGGACTTACATTGCCTGCTGCCGTTGTGTTAAAAGGAATGTAGACATCCGGGGAAATCGTTTTCACATACCAGTCGAACGATCGACATTTGAGCTTTTCTCTGAGAGCTTTCATCTCACTGACGTCACCAAAATCAATTTCCTGTGAAATGAACATTATTATGACTCATTATTACGTAATCAAACACACAGAATGTACATTTGCCTCATTAGGAAATTAAAATTACCCCCCCCCCCCCCCACCACCTACCCCCCCCCCCCCCAAAAAAAAAAAAAACAGCTTTCGAATTACTGTTTTTTTCGGGGGGGGGGGGGGGGGAGAGAACACATACCTCTTAAACAAATGCGTTGAGAAAAACGTTGAACACACACTTCATTAGAATGATGCCTAAGCAGCTGCAATCGTTTAGGCTATATCTTATCTATAGAAGCCATCATAATCATCATCATCATGTAGCAGGTCTTTGCAGAAGGTAGCTCTCATCACCGTCAGCCTGAAAGAAAATCGGTCTCTCGCCAGTTCTCCCGCCTCATGTACTTTAATACTGAAGGAGTCACTTATATCCTGTGCCCATCTTCGTGTAGCTCAGCTCCTGCCCCCCGCAAGTCCTAGTACCATGCCTTCTGTTATTATTTTTTTTTTTCAATCCGTCGTGGTGCTTGATATTACCAAAATAGTTCAGCTTCTGAGTCAGGATGCTTTTTATTAGCAAATCTTCATTAATGTTTAGACCTTTCAAGATGTCATTATTTCTCATCTTCTTTGCCAAAGATATTATGATAATCTTTCTATAGCGTTTGAGCTCAAAGGCCCCTGTTCTCTTTCTTAATGACTGGGAGATAGTCCACGATTCACATCCGTATGCTGCTACAGGGAAGATGCATGCCTTTAAAATCCTAATTTTGATCTCCTTGCTGAAGCTTAACCATAGCCTTTATAGGCTATTTAATCTGTGCATTGCTATGGCCATCCCGTTGAAATTGTTGTATTATAGAGCCTAGATATTCAAAGTGTGTGACATTTTCAATTTCTTCATCATTTTTTTTTTTTTTTTTGTGACACCAGTTTTATCTGTTGACATATTTTCCGTTTTCTTTAAATTCAAGATCAGATTTTGATTGTCACTGTGCTTTTGGACAGACAATATTCAATTTTCTATTCCCTTTACTCTGTTCGAAAGAGGGACTGTGTCATCTGCGTAGCGAAGTTCCAGAATCGGGTTGCCACCAACTTTGAGCGGATCAAGACAAAAAAATTACTTCGTTTAAAATATTGCTCTTTATCCATAGAGAATAACAGTAACAGCGTAGCCCATCGAATCCCCACCGATTGGTTATCTACACCAGGATGGATGATTTTGCGAGTTTCTGTAAGCACGTTTTTCTTTATGTATGTATTGTGTATTAATTTTATTTATTATCTTGTTGTTGTTGTTTTTTTTTTAAATATGTCAAATCAGGCTCACAGTCTGTTTCTTTATTCCATTTCATCATGTGCAATAGTTTTGATATTATGGATGGAATTCAGGACAGCACCCTGTAGTTATCCCACCAATGTTTGCTAAAGGGTTACTCCTTGATGTCCATGAATGACAGATCAAACATTTACGTAAAGGAGAACGGAATCCCCCAATGTGGGCTGTTATCACCAACAATATTCTCAATCCTGGCTAATTATCTTAACAAGGTAATGAAAGACGCAAGTTTAAGCCTGACACAGTTTCCTGATGCTTTTTATTTAATTTGACAAATCAGTGAAGACAGCAAGAAACAGCTGAATGGAAAATACATAAAAATTACGAAATCACACACCATCCTTTAGCTTTTCACAGCTGAACAAACTACCATAATGAAAGCCTTTAAGGAAGCAGCATAAAACTCTGCATCCCCCTCCCGCCCCCCCCCCCTCATGGAAACAGACAATAATGACGGATTCTCTTTGATATGTACACGCACTAGGAGACTATCCCAAAGGAAGTAAATCAATCATTAAAGAGAAGATATTAACACTAGCCACAACTTAGGAATACTTAATGCTAGATCACCATACCATGTGTTCTAGTACATAAAGGCATAGCCGGTAATGAAATGGTAGCAATTTTTTGCACAAAAATGTACCAGCAGCCTGTAAGGAAGGGAATTTCCACATGGGTTTCCTAGCGACGTTATTAAGCCAAAGATAGCCTAAATGGGGATTACGTGAGAACATGAAGACTCGCGAAAGCACGGGATATTTGAACAGTGCTCGTATAACAGCACAAAGAACCCAGAACGAGTGTTTGAATGACGAAACAATGGTCTTGTCAGTTAGTGTTTCGCAGCCAAAGCGAAAAGTTGTATTCGAGAGGATAATGTGTTATTTTATAATTGAAACGTAAAGGAAAGTTTGAATCCACGAGATGACAGCTACCCAAAGTTTAATCATGTCGACACCTCACGTGATGGTGAAACGACACCGATTAGTGTAAAACATAGTTCTAGCACTATAGACCCAACAAGCCTAAGTCTTTGAAAAAGTGGTACTTTACTTTATAGACTGTGTGTATACATACATCTACATATGTATGTGTGTGTGAGAAACAAACAAATATACAAAGAAAGAAAGAAAGAAAGAAAGAAAGAAAGAAAGAAAGAAAGAAAGAAAGAAAGAAAGAAAGAAAGAAAGAAAGAAAGAAAGAAAGAAAGAAAGAAAGAAAGAAAGAAAGAAAGAAAGAAAAAAGAAAGAAAGAAAGAAAAGAAAGAAAGAAAGAAAGAAAGAAAGAAAGAAAAAGAAAGAAAGAAAGAAAAGAAAGAAAGAAAGAAAGAAAGAAAGAAAGAAAGAAGAAAGAAAAAGAAAGAAAGAAAGAAAGAAAGAAGAAAGAAAGAAAGAAAGGATAAGAGAAAAAGAAAGAAAGAAAAAGAAAGAAAAGAAAGAAAGAAAGAAAGAAAGAAAGAAAGAAAGAAAAAAAGAAAGAAAGAAAGAAAGAAAGAAAGAAAGAAAGAAAGAAAGAAAGAAAGAAAGAAAGAAAGAAAGAAAGAAAGAAAGAAAGAAAGAAAGAAAGAAAGAAAAGAAAGAAAGAAAGAAATAAAGAAAGAAAGAAAGAAAGAAAGAAAGAAAGAAAGAAAGAAAGAAAGAAAGAAAGAAAGAAAGAAAGAAAGAAAGAAAGAAAGAAAGGAAAAAACAGAAAAAAAGAAAGAAAGAGTAAGAAAGAAAGAAAGAAAGAATGAAACAAAGAAAAAGAGCTTAGGGAAGAAAAAAAATAAACAAATAAAGACAGAATGACGCCAAGACAGTAAGAAAGAAAGAAAGAAAGAAAGAAACAGTAAGAAAGAAAGAAGTAAGGAAATAGAAGAAATATGAAAGTGCTTCACTGGAAGGGAACAAACACAAACTAACCGATAATACCGCCTTTAGTCTGTGTTGATAAAACACTTTGTATTCGTCCATCCAGACTTCAGATACTCGAAGACAGTTTCTTTCCAATATGCGCGGCTTGCCTACCCATTTATATATTATATGATGCTTGAACATATGGGCGATGTGTGAACATGGGATTATTTCCAAGCGACCTCCGCACATCCAGGTCTGCGGTAGAGAAAACGGGAAGATAAGTAGACTATGATATTAGCATTGGTGAAAAGAAAGATTAATGAACAAATTAACTCCAAAACTTTGTACTTATGTATCTATACAAATAAAAATGTTAGTACTCTTTAGCTATTAATAACTTATTTCCGTTAAGTTCTTCGCTGATTGCTTTCACATTCTGATACCGCGTTGCATTCGAATACTCGCTTGGTTTTTTTTAAGAGTGTCGCACAAAGACAGAACTGCATAGTTGCAGTGACCCTCACATAGGCATCTTGGTTTGTTATCCGACGATCCGGAATCTTTTCGTTGCCACATTCCCGAACTTTTACTGTTGACCTTATAAATCTGCATAAAGCCTAAAAAAACTATTTTGTTATGGGGACTAAAAGTTGTTTAGAATTGTGAATTTGTAGGAATAAAACAAGCTGAAAGTAATAGTGGTGAGAATAAAAAGAGAGTTGTGGAACGACTGTATGGGAATAAAAAATATGATTAGTGAAGGACTATAATTACAGCATTCCGGAAAGATCCATAGGTTCTCAGATCTTTTCCCTAATAGCTTAACAGGCGCAAAAACCACTAATGAAGCCTGTTCTATCGTTATTAATCAGACGACTCTTGCCCTTGGTGCTCCAGTCTGCACTCCCATATCTACAGCCCATGACACCATCTTCTTAGCGATATGCATGTCACTGGACATCAATGACATCCCCACTGCCCATGTCAGAGAGTAATAATAACCGACTGCCCACAAGATGAATATGTTTATAGGAGCAGCAGTGGTAGCAGTAACAGGTTGGCTGTGTCGTTGTCCAGGTGGTTACACCGTTGGTGTTTTGTGTCTAATCTAAGTTAATTCGAATAGGCATCTTGGCCAGTAAATTCAAAAAGTGTCAACGATGCCTGAGTCAACATTCAGACGAGAATTAGTAGGGTGAAACCTGATGCACACACGTCTGCGTAAATTGAACTGAGTAACGAGAATAAATATAGTGCTTCTCATGTGCCCCGAATATGCACGAGAACTCATTCGGGGAATATATTTGGATAGGTCTCAATGATCAGAAGTTAAGAGAAGAGTTAAGAGGAGCTTGCCTTGCTTGGCTGAGAAGACTTGTGGAGTTTTTTTTTTTTTTTTTCTTGTTGAGCATGCAGTCATTCTACACGCGGGGACGTGATCGTTCCTCGGTGGTGTCTTGTTATCGATTGTGACTCAAAGAAACGAAGGATGATAGTTTATGGCCAGTTCATTATGTAGAATTCCTAGTGGTTGTTCTGAATTGCGAATGTTTGTATCACGGAGACTTAGGAGTTATCGGAAGTCTCTAGTCAGTTCAAGATGGTTGTGTCTGTGTAATATAACATATTATTCGCGGCAAAGCTTAGGAATAGGATAGGAATAAACTCACAGGGAGCAAGTACAGCAGGGATCTACCAGTCATCAGTAGAAGTTATCCTCGTCGACAAACGTTTCGGCCCACGATCTCCTAGACGTTTTCAGAGGTGGGCCCACCTGAGTTTATGAAGCTCAGCGCTGGTACCCTGCTGCACGAAATTACCGGATGGTGTTATTCTTTCGGATAGGAACAAGACGACTTGGTGGTTTGCAGAAGGTACTGTGAGATAAGAAGTCATCGAGGTAGCCTAATTAGTACAGTCAGCATACCTGGAAGACCGAGCGACAAGCTTACGATTGGTATACCGGACACATGTTTGACATTTGTTAGCAGGTGGCAGAGGATCACTGGCAGACAATTCGGACACGATGGACTTTCAAGGGGTGATAAACCCTTTTCCACTAGAAACCCGGACCAGCTCACCGAGGCCCGTCCCCTATGTTGTTTCGTTGCGTCCAAAGCCAGCTCGAGGCCCTCTCGGCTATTTCACCCAGCCGTTTGAGTGTTCGTTTCCGTTCATTACCGCGCAATCCTAGTTCTTTAACCACATTGTAGAGCGAAGTGGAAACGAGACCTCTCGCTGCCACTTCGACGGCAAAGACCTATACTGTGTACGCCTCGTCTCTCCTCAGACCGGCTGCTAAATCACTGTATTTCTCGAGCTTGTACAGGTGATTTTCATCCATATGCGAATTATACGGGACGGTCAGCTCAATCAGGATGAGCTGCCGTTTCTCCGCCGAGTGGAGAACTATGTCAGGTCGCAGGCCGGTCTTCCGGATTAACTCAAGGTACCTTTCATGGCCTGGCAGATCAACCGCCAGTAACCAGTCCCTCGCAGAGTCTAGCACAGATGGAGCGAATGCGTCTCGGTTGACTTTACCTTTTTAAATCTGCCCAGCCTTGAGGAAACGAATGGAGACGATGGTAGAACTGGCTCTAGTGTTAGCTCTCATTCTAGCCTGGTCAACAATAGCTGCTAACTCTTATAGCACCTTGTTGTGTCGCCAGGTATATCGGCCTTGGCCTAGGGCTTTCCTGTACGCGGACAGGACGTGTTCAAGCGTCTGCTTCGCTTTACACAAC
>CAJHNH020002899.1:27500-60000 GCA_905116865.2 Candidula unifasciata | reverse complement strand
GAAAATGGGTATTAATAGGTGTAAAAAAAAAAAGTAAAGTTACCTTTTCACGCCTTTCGGCGCATCGGGCATATGGGCAGAGAGTCCCATATTTTTACAGACCATCTGCACTCTGTGGGTAATGTGGTCAGCATTACGCCGGCTGTCTTTACTTTCCCAGGACAGCCCATCCTGGTACCCATTTTAGGCTGGGTCGACCTGCGACGTCCCATACCACGATAAAAATCCACGCAGCCCACGCAGGTTTCGATCGCGGTATGCTGGCTTACGAGTCGGACTAGCAACGCCTTAGCCACGGACGCCGCTTAATAGGTGTGCTCTCACTATTATAAATGGCATTTACAAATTCTGTTTTTATTTCAGTTCCACAGTCTGCCGAGGTTTAAATTTTTTCCCAATGTGGCGTTGTTTATTCCATGTACAGATTTCTTTCTTCGTGTAGTGTAAGACATCGTCAACTTTTGCAGCCCGTATTGGTGGGCCTTCGTTGTTGTCCTGTGAAACTATTTTTGGTTTATTATAATCATACAGTTGCTCCATGTATTCTGCCAATCTAATAATTATACCACTTGGCCACAATAAATAATAGTTCACCACCATTCGATTTTGAGTACCCAGAGCTTGTGCATGCCTTTTTTTTCCCTGTAAGAAGATGTGTTTATTGGTACATGGAATATGGGTATTTCCCTTGACGTATTCCTACTGCTGTGATTATCTTCTTAAGTTATCTTTCCTCGGCTCCTTTGGATTTGTTTACTTTATCTTTATGTATTCTAGAATATTCCTACTAATAATTCCTTTTTTCTTATCTGTTTAGGAATTAAAAAAAAATTTTTTGGCAGCTCTTTGTTGCAGAGGTATTTATTAATTTTGATGTCTGGTGAATTGACTGGCACAGCATATGTTCATCAATTATCTGTATTATTCCCATGGCATTAAAACTATTTTGCACCTCGACATTGTAATGTTCTTCAACTTCTTTATCACTTTTAAGTACTTGCAAATTTAACTTGACGTTCTGTTTGGAGCCTTTTTTAAAGTCATCAGTTTTAATCTAATCTTTCCTAAAACTGGAAAAGGACGACTATATCAGTATGATACTGGCCTAGTCTTTGCTTCAACCAAACTGTTGCTGAACCTTTCTGAAATCAATACATAATAAGTCTATTTGCGAACATTTTCGCCAAGACTTGTCCAAGTGTACAATCGACGAGGGTGGTGTTTAAATGAGGTGTTGCCAAATGTCATGTTATGTGACCCAGTCCAAACTAATAATTTGCCACATCGTTCATTCACTTCTTCTAGGCAATAATCATCAATTATTGCGGACACTTTTTCATCTCAAACACTTACACTGAAATCACTCATAATCAATACAATGTAAAACTGATTAAACACAGTAACAAAAGTGCACTTATGTGATCTCCAGAGCCTTCTGCAGTTAGTGCATACACCTGTGCCAAGTTTGTATCAACTGATTTGCTTTGGATTTTTTCTAATATCACCCTGTCTAAAACAGTCTACAATCCTGTGAACGTTTTTGCGCACTGTGAATCGCCCAAAACATACCAACACATCCCACCTGAATAAATAGTATTGTGTTAGGTGAATACAACACGCACCCCCCCCCCCCCCCCCCCCCCCCCCCTCCCCCCCCCTCCACCCCCCCCCCCCCCCCCCCCCCCCCCCCCCCCCGCCCCCCCCCCCCCCCACCTCCCGTCTTCCCCCCAAAATCTGGCACTGCACTAATTCTTACTATTTTGATATTCATTCTACCGATTTCGCTCTTGATTTTGTCCATACTTCCATTTCGTACATGTTTTCAACACATTATATGCACCACGTGTAAGCTGTTTATGACATTCAAGTTCTCTTCAGTAGTCCAATGAAGGAGGGGTATCAACCGCAGAATATGACGCTTCCTAACGGAAGAGGTGATTTCTTTAGAGCCACCATAACGGTAGATATCGGAATACACTTTGTAAAAGGCATGAATTACTAGGGAAAATATAGCTAATGTTTCCCCTCGCGTTTCGGGGAAAGAAACGGGTGGTTGGGGGAGGGGGTTGCAATGTTCTCTTACCCACCAAGGGTAAGAAGACGAAAAAGAAGAAGAAGAAAAATAAGAAGAAGAAGAAGAAGAAGAAGAAGAAGAAGAAGAAGAAGAAGAAGAAGAAGAAGAAGAAGAAGAAGAAGAAGAAGAAGAAGAAGAAGAAGAAGAAGAAGAAGAAGAAGAAGAAGAAGAAGAAGAAGAAGAAGAAGAAGAAGAAGAAGAAGAAGAAGAAGAAGAAGAAGAAGAAGAAGAAGAAGAAGAAGAAGAAGAAGAAGAAGAAGAAGAAGAAGAAGAAGAAGAAGAAGAAGAAGAAGAAGAAGAAGAAGAAAGAAGAAGAAGAAGAAGAAGAAGAAGAAGAAGAAGAAGAAGAAGAAGAAGAAGAAGAAGAGAAGAAGAAGAAGAAGAAGAAGAAGAAGAAGAAGAAGAAGAAGAAGAAGAAGAAGAAGAAGAAGAAGAAGAAGAAGAAGAAGAAGAAGAAGAAGAAGAAGAAGAAGAAGAAGAAGAAGAAGAAGAAGAAGAAGAAGAAGAAGAAGAAGAAGAAGAAGAAGAAGAAGAAGAAGAAGAAGAAGAAGAAGAAGAAGAAGAAGAAGAAGAAGAAGAAGAAGAAGAAGAAAGAAGAAGAAGAAGAAGAAGAAAAGAAGAAGAAGAAGAAGAAGAAGAAGAAGAAGAAGAAGAAGAAGAAGAAGAAGAAGAAGAAGAAGAAGAAGAAGAAGAAGAAGAAGAAGAAGAAGAAGAAGAAGAAGAAGAAGAAGAAGGAAAACAGAACAAAAAGAAACAGAACAAAGAGTAGAAGAAGAAGCAGTTTGAACTGACAGTCAACAGGTATACTGCTGGTGAAATAAATATTACAAACGTTTCATTACATTCTTCAAGTTATTATACTATTATAACATTAATAGTGTTTATAGAAAGCGGGAAAAGAGCAGTTATCCTTCGCATAATGAACAAGGCATATCGTACCTCAAAAGTGTCCCATTTGAGAACATCAGATTGCGGAATAGCTACAACAGAATCATCCTCCTTTATTCTCTGCAGTAACGGCTCTAACCAGCCTGGTGAGCAAAGAAGGTTGTCATCAGTTGTTTATTTTTCCATCTTTTTATAAATCAGCAATATTTCAATTAAATGTAATAATTGTCTGCTTTCCTGTATGGGTTCTCAGGCACTACAGAAAACAATTAATGTTAAACTTTGAACATGATGCAGTGAAAAAACTGAAATGTGCATTTTCTTTGCTTTTGTGTTGTTGTTATTGTTTTCATCTTAGTGTGTGGTTGTTAAGTTTTAATTACATTTCATATTGTGTCTAATTTTTCTTTGACATATTTTTCTTGTTGGGTGTAAATTATTAATCCGTATGGTTTTAATTATGCTTGTAGATGCATGGCTACTGCATGAAAAAACATATTGCTAGCCTCAGTTGTGCATTTACTTATGGTAAGGAATTCAATTATACTATCCTGAGTTTTTATGCCGACATGTCAGATGTGTTACATTTCTTCTTTATTTTAATAAATTGTGTAAAAAGATAATGTCATTGAAAACAACGCGTTGTAGGACATTTAATTAATTGAAAAACTAGTGCTCGAAACTGTATAAAGAATTGTATTTTTGCCAATTGGCAATTAACAACACATAGCACCTACATTTGTCTAGAAAAACCACAAAACATCCAGGGGCTGTTGGGGTTGGTTCTGCAACGTTCTGTAAAGGATACGCAACTAATCTTATCTTAAAATGTTGGAGGTGTTTAAAAGCTGTTGTTCGTGGTGCTCACCGACTGCCGCAGCTCCAGCTAGAAATGCTATTTGTGGTCGTAGAGAAGTGAGAGAGATGACAATGACGCTTTTTCGCAAAATAGATGACAAGGAGGTTGCCGGGGACGGGGGGGGGGGGGGGGGGGGGGGGCAGAAGGCATATTTACAAACCAACGGACAAACTATGATTTTTGAGTATTTCATGACTACCTAACGGGTTCGATCCCAGCTGCGGGCCTGGCGCCTTGCGTTGGTTTCGACTGTGGGATCAAGAAAGCCGACCGTTCATAAAGCAATGGCAAACTACTGGACGTAAATTTGCCTAGAAAAACCACCCAACAGCCAGGGGCTATTGGGAATGGTTCTGCAATGTCCTGTAAAGGATACGCAACTAACCAACCATGACTGCTTGCGATAGGTGGTCAAGACAGAGTTACTGAGTTCCATCAAGCCAATATTGACTCGATTGTGTGAAAGACCATTCTGGATATCAGTATTGTAAAGCAGACTGTTAAACGAATGATCACATATGCCCATGGGAAGTGGTATGAGTTAATTATAGGATGCAGGATACCTTTTGATACTTCACAGTGACCATCCAGAAAAACTACAACCTCTCCAGTCACGTGTTGAAAGCCGGTGTTTCGTGCCACCATCAGACCTTTTCTCTCTGGCAGGCGAACTAATTTGACCTTTCCACCGAAGATCCTAATGTAGTTATCTAGAGGCAGTCCAAGAGTGTCTGTTGAAAACAATTCAGAGGAAAGTAAATGATGATGGTGATAGTGGTGCTGATGACGACGATGCTGATGTGGATGATTTCAATATCAATAATAATTGTAGTGGATGCGGCGGTGGTAGTTGTAGTACTACTAGTAGGAGTAGTTCGTGTTGTAGTTCTTGTAGCAGTTATAGTATTATTATTAGAAGTATTATTCATTAAGGTAGTCGTCGTGGTGCAGCGGCTAGACGCTCGTCTCCGGGTCAAAGCGGAATCTGACTTTTTCAAAACATGAAATTGAGTCCCAGGTCGATCAAGCATTGAGCCGGGACCATTTAAACTCATAGGAAGTAAAGGCGACGAAGGGGATGTTGACCACATCAGCCATCAAGTGGTGACTGGTCTATAATTTATGTGTTTAATCCTTTGTGTACTATATGCTGGTATAGTCCTATATGCCCGATACGCTGGTGTAATCCTGTATGCCCTATACGCTGGTGTAGTCCTATGTGCCCTATACGCTAGTGTAGTCATATATGCCCTATACGCTGATGTAGTCCGATATGCCCTATACGCTGGTGTAATCATATATGCCATAAACGATGGTGTAGTCCGATATGCCCTATATGCTGGTGTAATCCTATCTGCCATAGACGTTGGTGTAGTCCTATATGCCATGTTCGCTGATGTAGTCCTATATGCCCTATACGCTGATGTAGTCCGATATGCCCTATACGCTAGTGTAGTCATATATGCCCTATACGCTGATGTAGACCGATATGCCCTATACGCTATACGCTGGTGTAATCCTATATGCCATAGACGATGGTGAAGTCTGATATGCCCTATACGCTGGTGTAATCCTATATGACATAGACGTTGGTGTAGTCCTATATGCCATGTACGCTGGTGTAGTCCTATATGCCCTATACGCAGATGTAGTAAGATATGCCCTATACGCTGGCGTATTCATATGTGCCCTATACGCTGGGGCAGTCCTATATGCCCAGTATGCTGGTATACTCCTATATACCGTATACGATGGTGTAGTCCTATACGCTTAAAGGCGTGGAAAAGGGTCCTTTACTTTATTATTAATTGAGGTCGGAGGTTTTATTCACAGCAGCGCCCTTCGGTTGACAGAGACACATAGGGATCGTCGCCTAATCTACTTTGTCCATGCTTTGTGCGAGCTCACATCAGGAGTCAGCCCTTCTGTGGAACGAGACAGACCCATAAAGGACAGCTACTAGTGCAGTTAATACGATACTTTCAACTATCTTGTAGCCGTTTTAGTGGTATTTTTAGTATCAGTAGTCGTAGGAGATATCGTAGGAGTGGGAGTCTTGGTTGCTGATGTTGTTGTTGCCGCTGTGTTTGTTGATGTTGTTGAATGTGATTCTGTTATACTATGGCTGAGAGGTTAATATATGTAACTAGTTTGCATTTTATGAATGAGTATGTGAGACCACAGTGTAATAATTATGTGAAGCTAGTTAATTAATGAGCATGTGAGACAACAGTGTAATTATTATGTGAAGCTCATTAATTAATGAGTATGTGAGACCACAGTGTAATTATTATGTGAAGCTAATTAATTAATGAGTATGTGAGACCACAATGTAATTATTCTGTGAAGCTAGTTAATTAATGAGTATATGAGACCATAGTGTAAGTAATTATTCTGTTAAGCTCATTAATTAATGAGTATGTGAGACTATAGTGTATTTATTCGGTGGCGCTCATTAATTAATTAGCTTCATATAATATTACACCGTGTTCCCTAATACTCATTAATTAATGAGTATTTGGGAATACTGTGTAATAATATGTGAAGCTCATTAATTAATGAGCATTTGGGAACACAGTGTAATATTATGTGAAGCCCATTAATTAATGAGTATTTGGGAACACAGTGTAATATTATGTGAAGCCCAATAATACTGTGCATTCTTTTTCATACATTTTTACAGCATTCATGGAGTAAGTTGATCAGTTTAGTTTCAAAGAAATCGTTCTGTGACATTTGAATGTGATGGCAACGAAGATTTACAAGTATGCTTGATCAGCGCTTTCCAGAGTTCTCTTCAGTGCCTGAAGGAGCTGCGGGTGGTCAAGGCTGATAACGACGGGTTTTCATTCAGAAGACATTGATTTAAATCTTCGGGTAGTGTGACGTTTCTTTTTTTTTTTTTTCTGTCAGTGACAAAAATAACATCCTTATCTGCACAGTCCATGGTTACAGCATTAGCCAAGCGGACTTAAATCCCCAGACTTACATTCACTCCACCTCCAACCCCAACCCCTTCCCCTTTCCGCCTATACACTAACAGTTGTAAATAGCAAACACTAATTGCGGTAAATAACCTATGCTATGCTGCGATATGTCAGAAAGACCTACCCTACATGGACTGATAGTTACAGTGATGGTAGAAAGTGATAGAATGGTCCTCAGCTTAAAATTGGTGAAGGCAGAAGTAATGGTAGCGGAAGTCAACGCGATAAGATCTTAAGCAGCCTTTCGTCTTTGCCAGGAGCAGTGTCAGCATACAAACTGTAGAAAACTGAATTGTGGAGATGCATGCTCATCGCCTACGCCAGTTTGGCACACAACACTTTTGACTGTTAGACTGTTTTCCAGGACTAGGGATTCAGCATCCCGGAGATTCTCTAGGGGAAACAACTGGCTAGTCTGCCTGTCCGAGTGACCTGGTATCTACAATCCTGGATCTCCATGAGGAACACGTTACGTCATGTTTTAGAAATGGTAATTAATATAATTTCATCAAAGAAAGTTCGATAGAAAAAAAATGAGGTTTTGTATGGTCTTCAGACAGCAACATAAACAATCGCCGCCAAAATGGACACTGGAGTAGATACTGCTCACAAGAGAAATGTCCTTACAAAAATTGTCTCAATAGTTATAAAACAAAGAATTAAGCAATTTACTTTTCAGATCTAGACACAAAGCGAGAAACGAATCACCAAGAAGGCACTGTAATGGACAACAGATGGATTGAGGAAACGATAAGTTCAAAAGAACAGTATCAGAAGTGTTGATAGGGGAATCGAAGAATCCTTTATGGATTCCACTCATGATATCGACGGGATTGCTCGGGATAGAACTAAATTAAGGATTAGAATGTGAGCACTATTGGACATTTGATGGCACAACATAAAGATGATACTAATGATAAGTGTAACACAGACACTGAGATGATTACCTTTCTGAGAAGCGTCGTCTACAAGGACAATCTCAGTGATCAGCTCTTCGGGGCCAGCATCTAGGATACTGAAAACTGCTCTGAACAATGCAGACCACATTTCTTCTGTGAAGATGATAACTATCCCGACCGTAGGCAGATTTGATGTATCGTATGTCAGGTTTTTGCATCTAATTGAAAAGCGTGGAAATGCTGAATAAATTAAAAAAAATTTAAAATGTGTCTCCTGTTCATAAAACACAAAGCTTCACAATGTATTGCCTGGTGCCTTCAACTCATTATGTACCCAGAAACTTGTGGCGTGCGCATTTCACACATATAAGAACTCCACACCACCTCATCCATACTTCGGTCAAACCTACATCTTTTCATAGTTTTAATATTGTAGCCACCCACACAAAAACAGCCCTTTTCTACTTCTTCATAGTTTCATCGTCTATAAACTATATGGGAAAATTGTGGCTTTTTGTCTAATTCTGAAATTTGATCTTGTTCCATGGCGTGAGTTTTTAGTGCTCTTAACAGACCTAGTTTGTTTGTTTTGTACGTATGCACACTGTTGTCTCGTATGCCTCTAATTTGTCATGCAAGCTGAGCATTGCAGTGTTGTTAAAAACCCTACTCTTGTAGTGAAAAATAAACTGGCAGATCAAAAGAGTAAAATTCATTATTGAATCTCTAATTATTCATTAACTATATGAGCTTTCTGTCGGGGCATTAATGATCATATAAGGTTTTAATAGATTATTTTTTTTAAGCACTTAACAAATATCTTTTAAGTACTAATGAGCACTCAGTTACATTTGTGATAAATGGATAGACTGGCTGATGACTTGCATTCACATTCAGCAGCAAATAAGTTATACGCTAACCAATTAATGTTGAATGTTGAAATATGAATCGACATCATAGCACTCGGGACACTCCCTCAAGTGCTTCATCCCCATCTTCAACAGCAAGCAATTAGTTCCAATTCCGATAGCCCCAGTAACAGTCTGATTGTAGATCTGTCACGTCCTTCCCCTCAGTTTTGAAGGTCGGCCAGATCCCCCTTATCATCTCACAGTGCCATTCTCCTCAGACCCTAATAATCTATCTGCGCCTCTTCACTGTTCACTCGTTCCCAAAGGGCCATCACAATATCTAGTTTGTCATACATCAGTTCACCAACAGATGGTGCAGAGCGGCCAATATGTCTGCTGCACAGTTCCCAACATACCGTCATAATATGGCGAACCAATGAAGTAAGAAGTGAGTGACCGTGGTTTAAGGACGTCACAAACTTAGCTTTTACAATGAAGATATGAACGATCTGTGTTTGAAGGACGCCACGAAGTTAGCTTTTACAGTGATATTATTAACAGTCTATGGTTAAAGCGTCCTCGTATGTGGTTTAGGCGTTGCGAACTCGCTTCGTAACGTGAACCCAGCTGCGGGCCTTGAGCCCTGCGTTGGTTTCGACAGTGGTATTGAAAAGCCGAACGTCCAGAAAGCAATTGCACACTCATTCATTCATTCATTCAGTAGCATGTCCCTCGCGGAACCTCGCTGCCATAACAACCCTCCGGAAAACCTTCCTATCATGAGCAAGATGTCCTGCGTCCTATTCGCATTCTGTTTCTTAGTCTGACACAGTGGATTTCCTTGGTAACACAGTCAGGATTAACTCCGTCATCACGATTACTAGTACCGACCCCTGTATCACACTCTTCCCCAGTGTTATCTGATCTGCCTGGCCTGGGGGTCTCGCCACCAGATCTCTTCTGTGTTATGTTTTCTTTCATGATTGTTATGGGTTCTTGGCAAAATTAATTGCACACTACTGGACGTAAATTTGCCTAGAGAAACCACAACAGCCAAAAAGTGCAAGGGTTGGTTCTGCAACGTCCGGTAAAGGATACCCAACTAGCTATGGTTAAATGACACAATGAAGTTAGCCTTTACAGCGAAGATATTAACGTTTGTGGTTGAAGGGCGTCACAAACTTAGCGTTTACAGCAAAGATATTAACAGTTTTTGGTGAAAGACGTCACGAACTTAGCTTCTACTGCTAAGATATTAACTGTCTGTGATTGAAGGACGCAATGAGTTAGCCTTAAGAGATAGAGAGAAATAACAACATGACGTTGAAAAATCGGCATTTATTTAAGTACCATTTATACATTTATCCAAAAATTAATATTAACTTTGTTATTTTATGCATCTTATAATTTAATACGTCCACTCTGTGTTTTAACGGGCAAGTTCCGTTCTTGTGGCCGAGGCTGTCGAAATTGTTTACACAAATAACATTACTAATTAGGAAATGTAAAATGAAAAAAAAAAAAAAAAAAACGATTTTGACTTTATTGTTTACTGAAAATGCTCAGTGAATAAACATTTAGAATGATGTGACTCACTCTGGCATATCCAAGATAATGTCTCTTCTCAGTGCTACTTTCTCACTTGCCAAATGATTGACGCCCCAGTTCTTCAAACCGTTGTCATAGATGACCTTCTCTCTTTCCGTCAGCAGGCTTCTGTTTATGGTCACGCCAGCTCCGCCGTATCCTGGGATATATTTTAAACAGAGACCATAGCTAAAGTTCCTGGTTATATTCTCACAACACCTGTTACAAATCAACATATCTTCTTGTCCTGTCCGAGAACATCCGGTAAAGTGCAGCAGGGGAAGATCCTGGCCTGAGAATCGTGACACAGTTCGGCCCACATTCCGAGATTGTATAGGAATTGTAACAGGCCGAAACAGTCGTCGACGAGGAATCTTTATACTGATGATCGATGGACCCCTGCTGTACATGCTTCCCTGTAGAGTTCCTATTATTATCCACAACTGAGGTATCGGACACTTTTTGCTAGACACAGACGTTTGTATGGACTAATCGAACCGGGTTGGCTATATCAGGGCTATTTAAATAAGTGAACTCAGGGGCTCAAATGTTGAAAACGAGGATCGTCACAGAGTAATGAATCAAACTCCTGGACTAGATGATTAGACGACTGGCATTGATACCACTCACTTGCTAGGTCTTGGCGTATAAGATTTGCCTCGCGGACCGAAGGTTAAATAGCTACAGATTATATGATTAATATAACACTGGCGATTTTATTTTTCTGGGTCCTATTTTAGCCTAGATCGTCCTGGTAGCTCCGATAATTTATATTCTTTCGATACAAAATCCACACCAAGATTTCGACAGGCAAGTATCTAAAAAAGCGCTGAAGGGGCTCCTATCTTAAAAAAAAAGAGGGGGAGGGGTGGGAGGAGGGATACATACATTTACTTCAATTCCATGAATTAGGACAATGACTAGACAAACACGAACGTGGACGAATACTTCTGAAGTATACAGTGGAAGCCATGTTCCCGATTTTCATTTCTTTCTTGAAAGTTGCTTGAAAACTGAATTGGTGCTGCCAGGAGAGGCCAGGGGATCTGGCCGACACTCCGCCCCCTAGGAAAGGGCTAGACAGATATACAACGAAACTGTTACTGGTACCATAGGAATTAGAACTCTTCGCTTTCTGTTGAAGATGTGGAGGAATCGCTTATGGGAATGTCACAAGCGCCTGATGTCCACTCTTGATTGGACATTCAATATTCGAAAACACAGATGACTAACGCTAAATTAACGCTCACTTAACTCAAGAGGAATGCTTACACAGTTTTGCATTTATGCCGATACTTTTGGCATACACGTTAAAGACAAGAAATGACCTGTAAACAAAGCTAATACCTAAGAAAAAACAAGAAAAGTAAAAAAAAAAAGTATGAGCATACATTATTGAAGAAATTGAACCTGCACCAAAGAAACTGTCACAAATACATTTTATAGGGAGATGATTTTTTTCGCTGTTGAATGCTGAATGTTGAATTAAGAATCGATATCACAGCGCTCGGGACACCCCCATAAGCACTCTGTCACCATCATAGCAGCAAGCGAAGAGTAAAAATGCCGATGTTACCAGTAAATGGTTGATGTATATCCGTCTCGCCTTTTCACTGAGTGTCGAGCGTCGACCAGATCCCCTTGTAACTCCTCGCAGTGCCATTCCCATCAGACCTTAAAGATTTATCCATGTCTCGGTACTGTGCACTCGCTCCCAAAGAGCCCTCACAACATCCGGCTTGTTATACATCAGTTCACCACCAAGTGATGCAGAACTGGTCAATATATCTGCCTACGCATTTCCCTATACACCCTCATACCTAAAGAAAATATCCAAAAGATATTTATTTCCTGTGCTTGTTTAATCTGTTGCTGTTCTACCATGATAATCTCATTCGTATGGGCACCGTTATGGTTGGGGTGGTTGAGTCTACGTCCAGTCATATTTGTTTTCAACAAAGACTTTGTCTCCCAGGTAGGTGGACCAGCCTAGATTAAGTACAAGGTTAGTCACTGGAAGTAAAGACGGCCGAGGTGATATTAGCTATATCACTGATCAAGCGTCCATTTGTCTGTAATAATATGAGTCTAGAAGAGTGGCTCTTAACCTTCATAAATACAGCTCCTCATATTGTGGTGGCCCCTAACGGTAATAGTATGTTTGTTTTTCCTTCATAACTTGATTAAATATGTTTGTTTTTTCCCGATGGTCTTAGGTGACCCCTGTGAACGGTTCGTTTTACCTACAATAGGGCCGCGACTCGTCGGCTGAGAACCCCCGGTATATAATCATGTGCCTGACGCGTTACTTCCGCGAAAAGGTGTCCTGTGATATGAGTTAGCCTTAAGAGATAGCGAGAAATAACAGTATGAGGTTGAACAATCTGCATTTATTTAAGTACCATTTAAACATTTATCCGAAAATTAATATTATCTTTTATTTTTATTTTATGTATCTTTTAATTTGATATGTCCGCCCTGTGTTTTAACGGGCAAGCTCCATTCGTGTGGCCGAGGCTGTCGAAAATATTTACACAAATAACATTACAAATTAAGAAATGTAAAAAAAAAAAAAAGATTTTTACTTTATTGTGAATTGGAAATGTATATAGGAGCTGCCGTGGTGTAGCGGCTAGGCGCTGGCCTACAAATCGGAGGGTCATGGGTTCAGGTCCTTACAGAGACCGGACTTTCTTTGAATGACCGTGCCTGTCAGGTCGACACAACCTTAAATGGGTACCTAGTAAACTGTGGGTAGTAAAGGCGGCTGGCGTGATGTTGACCACATCGCCTACTAAGTGCCGGTTGATCTGTAAAATACAGGTTTAGAACTGTATGCCCAATACCCCTAAGGGCGTGGAAAAAAGTCCGTTTACCTTATATATTTTCACAACGCCAGTTGAGTTACGCTATACTGTCTGAAAGTTGTTACAATTAATCCTATTGTTTACTCGTTCATTCCCACACTTTTGTAAATACAACATCTCCTACCCTAGATTTCTACTTTGCATTATTATTCGTTGAATGTTAACTCTTGCAGTGCCAAGAAAACTATACATTATTAATTCTCTCTAAGACTGATACTTTTGATAATCGGTGTTTCGATCTGGGTAGTTTAAAAAGTACCATACTAATGCGGAAGCATTTAAATAATAGTTGGTGCAGGATTGTTTAATATAAAAATTGTAATTGTCAGACACTGGAATAATTTAGCTCAAAAAAAAAAAAAAATAAAGTAAGTTGCATAGTTTCAGTTATAAGGTTATTTATCTGTCTCAAGGGGGGAAAAAAATTTTTTTTAAAGTTTTAAAATTTAAAAGAAAATTAAATCAAGTTACGATTTTCAATTGTAAGTTATTTCAAGTTCAACATTTGCCATAAAAGAAGTTGGAGAACCGCCAAAGACATGGAGAGAAATTTAAATGCATTTGAAAAGAAACAAGTAAAGTAAAGATCCCTTTTCAGGCATTTAGGCCCATCGGGCGCTTGGGAAGAACACCCATAATTTTACAGACCAACCGGCATTAGATGGGTAAAGTAGTCAGCATTACGCCGGCCGTCTTTATTTCCTTAGGAATATGAAAAGAAATGTCTGAGGAAAATGTTGAACATTAAATGGGATGAGTTGAAGATAAATGAAGAAATAAAGGAATTGGCTGTGCAACCATTGGTATCTGCAGGTATTAGACAAAGAAGATGGCTCTACTGTGGGAAGACCTGAGAACAAACGAGTAGAGAACCCATAAACATGCACTGACAAAGGAAATACAGGGTTTGAAGAGCAAAGACGTAAAAAAAATCGATAAGAGAGGTTAAAAATCTTGGACTGGATTCATTCTTGAAATAGAAAGGAATTTACACAGTATAGAACGAAACCATCATCGTCGTCATCATCATCCCGAAACACTACGTATCGTTGGGTCAAGAGTTTCTGTTGAATGTCTGATCAGCTCTCTCCACCTTTGGTGGACAGTTGCAGAATGAAATAGAGAAACAGAATCCGTGTCCTATATGAAATATAATGACACAACAGGACAATGAAGTTGATGCAAAGAGTACAGAAAGGACAAGCGGATCATATCAGCAAGAACTAAGTGGTGCATGTTAAGATACTTGGCACTAAATGTCGCAAAGAGGTGCGATGACTTGACTATATAATTAAAAAAGAAAGCTAACACTGGCATAACTTATTATTTAACTGTAAAATGTGGCAGTATAAATTCATAGTTATCCCTTGCATAGAATAATCAAACTTGACTATTAAGGTCTTCGGTGATCACAGCGTTTGAAAAATAATTATTTGTTTCCTTTCGAAGAGTTTCCCTTTTTAACGCGTTGTTCATTGCATTTTGGTAGAAAATAGCGGAGCAGTGTTCAGTCCACTAAAACTTTATAATCATTTGTTTCTACGCCCAGAAGTGGCAATAAAAGGACACTATTCCACTCCCTGTGAAGAATTCAGTAGGTAGTAAGTAAGTAAGGGACCTTTTTTCACACCTTGAAGCGTATACGGCATATAGGGCTAGACCTATATTTTTTTTATAGACTAATCGGTACAAGATGGGTAATTTTGTCAGTTTATCATGGGATCTGGGAGCCAAGGTCATTTTTCAAAAAAGTCCCTCCGCCAGGGATCGAAATTACGACCTACCGATTCCCAGGCGTGCGTCTAGCCGCTCCGCCACGACGACTCCCTTCGTTATTTAGTGCTAGAGCTATAATTTATATACCAGTCAGTAATCAGCTGATGTGGGTCAAATTCACGTCTACCGCCTTTAATTCCCACTACTTTACATGGTACCCACTCTTAGACTGGGTCGACACTGGAGCTAAGGTCATTAGAGAAAATATATCCGACCCGATGCAGGCTTGATTATTCAGGCCGGCAGGTGGGCGTCCAGTCGCTAGGCAACCTCGACTCCCTGGCATTGTGAAATACTCATCTAAATAATATCACTAATTATATCAGATGTAAGAAAAAACATAGGTGAAATATGCATTATAGTCGGGCATATGAGGTTAATAAATGTACCGTCATCGCCTGGTCGAGCTTTTGGTGGCCACGCAGCTTTCATTAATTGATACAGATTTTGAATATTTTCATCAGTTTTGCCAGCATGTGAAAAGTTCACCTCTCGGAAAATTGCAAACTCGTAGGATGAAAGATCTTTAATCTAAAAATAAAAAAAAAATTATCGAAACATGACAAATGTAGAATAAATTAAAATATGCAAATATGATAGCAAACGAAACAAAACAAACAATATATCTAAGGCAGTTAACATGGCAAAAAAGGTATGAAGACCTCACATGTTTCAGCAAGTCTTAATGCGTAAATACAGCAATGAGGAAACAATCAATCAATCATTAACTGACGTCACTGCACACGGAGTATTCTTATCAGTGCTCGGTCACCTTTCTTAGTAACCAGTAAAGTCTTAAGTCAAGAATTAACATCACAAGACTCGGTGCATTCCAATGCGTCCTTATCTTCAGAAGCCAGCGCAGAGTCCCAATACTGATGGTACCGGTCAGTTTAGTTATTTGTTCGTCTAGCCTTTCCTCCACCCAGATTGCCTCATTCAACTAGTGAAGAGTTCCATATAAGTGGTGCCAGTCGTAAATTGATTAAAAGTTTGCCTGGTTTCCACCTCTCCCCCCCCCCTCCCCCCTTCCACAGCCTCAAAGTCCGCCCTAATAAGAGACGCAGTTTATTTATTTTCTTTTATTTAATTTTCAAACGCCACCCCGGTGTGGTCAAGGGCTTTGTATAACCTAAAGCAGTGTTGCCCAACTTTTCTTGGTCACGTTGCATTTTTCAATTACATTTTTTCTACGGCGCTCTAACCTTAGTAAAAGTATGACTATTCGTGTCTTGGTTACATTAATTATGAAGCTTTTACAATATTTCGCGGCGCCCCTGTGAAGAGGTCGCGGATACCCTGGCGTCTAGGCGCAAAGTGTGAGAATCACTGACATAAGGATTTAACGGAGTTTGTGGGGACTTGCGCCTTGGGAATTCTCATCTCAATGGTGGTACTTTGTGTTACCGCGTGCTTATTACTGGTAGTTCTGTCATTGTAGGGTTGGACGTCAGTTAATCAATTCCCCTAGCGGTCAAAATTGTAATGACTCTTCTGCTGTACTTTTAACTTCATCATGGAGAGCCTTCAGCATTTCCACTTCATCTAAAAGTAGCTCATCGATCAGTGGTGTAGCAACAGCAGCTTATCTTTCGGCCATTTCACTGCCACGTATACAGAATTATCCTAGGCCAACAATCGAGAATATTCTTCTGCACTGCATCTTATTAAGTGATGCAAGGTGCTTTGATGGTAGGACAGCACTTTCTACTTCTCGAAGCAAATATAAAATATCGCAACCTTGCTGTTAACAGATACAACGCAATTTCACACACACACACACATGCATATAGAGGTAAGTAAAGTAAACATTTATATTCATACAGAAAAGGCTTTTGTTTGTTATCTAGAACCGACAGGTTTCTAAAATATCATGTCAATTCAGTCACCATTGAAGTACTGTCTAAGATAACCAAATGGTGTCAGTAAATGTATGAGTTCGTGTTCTCACTAATTTCTCCTGTCTTTTTTTTTTTTTTTATAGATTTAGAACAACTGACACTCACTTTCTGTGTGTGCGTGTGTGTGCTTTTTAAAAAAAAAATTCAAATCTCTGAGAAAGGCACTTCCTTGTAGCCGGAGTTGCTTAACTGCCTTGGGAGCTCAGGGTCAATATATTGTACATTTGTGTTTTTGTGTGTGTGCTCGCGCGCGCGTGTGTGTACCTGTGTGTACGTGAGAGTATGTCTGTGTGTGCCTCTCAGAAAGGGACTTCATTGTAGCCGGTTTTGCTTGGTCGCCTTTGGGAGCTCAGGGTCAATATATGCAGATGTGTGTGTGTGTGTGTGTGTGTGCGTGTGTGTGTGTGTGTGGGTCTATATGTACGTGTGAGTATGTATGTAAATAAAAGTACACACACTCAACATTCTGTCCTTAATCATCTAATAGTAATGACATGTGGTTGCTGGTCATGTTTGCTTCGACCTACTCATCGATTCTTTCTTCTGATAACACATGTCTTCAGTTAATAAAATACGCATTTCCCTCTATCTGCGAGTTGGAGATCCGCTTTAATGGAGAGAGGCCCAGACGTCTTCGGTTTGATTTTTTTTTCTCTTAAAAGAAATTGGAAATGGATGCTAATTCAAACCCAACCCCCCCCCCCTTCCCGCCGCCCATGTTTCTCAACCCCACCCCTCCCCCACCCCCAATGGTACGATAGTAAAGACTGGTGACTGTGAAGCGTATTCCAGGGATCTGGTATTTACGTACATCTGAGCCTAGCTACCAACCCAAACCTACACAATCGGACCACACTATAACAAATGACGGATATAATCATTGTGAGGTTCCACAGAACATTTCACTTACATCTCCCTGACATGATGAACCCGTTCTTATTATTGCGGGAACACAACTATGAGACCACTACGGTCACATGCAGAATATGTTCACGTTTCTGGTCTATCCAAACCCAAAAACTGGTTTCAGTACTTTACGGCAAAGTAAAATTCTCACAATGTTTAAACTATAAATAATGGTTGTCTTAGATTGAGGGAAAAATCATTAAGCCCACGAAAGTTGCGAAAAAAAAACTAGACCACAAATATAGCCAAAGACTGTTGGCAGCTTCATCTAGCTAGCAACAGGTTGAACGTGGTTGAGTTAAAAAAAAATTTTCTTAAAAGGAATTGGAATTGGTTTGAACTTAATATTGCGGTAGAGTTTTAAGTTTTAGGCCCACTGAGGAAATGTATACACCAAGATTAATTCCGGCAGTGCTTGAATGCCAAATGGTGGTTGCAACTAGTTTGGGTCTTGCAGTATTTGTCAGATGCTTTAATGAATTGAAAATGACATTTCTGTTTATTTGTTTTAAAACATATTTATTTGTTTGTTGAGTTGCAATTATAATCAGCCGTACTTTTCTGCTTTTTTTTTTTTTTCCTTTCTTTATTTTTTTAATTCAAATCTTTTTGAACATACTGAATAAGGCCATGCAGTTGCTGTGCGTCTAGTTCGAGTTGCTTAACTGTATCTGTCAATACTCTTGAGAACGTATTCGTGCTGTTCGAGGTAGCAAGATGTGGAAAATACCACTTGGCACTTGAATCGGACGTCGACTTGGTGATGATCGTGTGCCCAAGGAAAAGACAACCTGTATAAGACTGCTACTAAACTTTAAAGAAAGATACAGGTCAAATCACATCACTAGACGTTTGTGAAAATATCAGCTCCAAATCACAAATTGAAATGAAATAATATTCACACACACACACACACACACACACACACACACACATACACACACACACACACACACACAAATATACACACACTCATACAAAAACCGACAGTTTCTTCTGTATATCCACATTTCCAGAGATCCATTTCGATTTTCTATTTGATTATTCATTGTCCATGTTTCTGTACCATTACAGCATTAGAGCATACTTGCTATTCTCATGTTTTTGTGTTTCTTGCTGTCGATAATCTTCGCATCATGCTGAACATAGTTTTCGCCAGTCCTGTTCTATCTAAGATATGCTCTCTGCCCGTTGGCTTTATCCTCGCTATGTCTTGTAACTCTTGCTTACTTTCTGCTAGTAACACTATGTTATCAGCGTATCTCACATTGTTTATTATTATTCTATTAATAATTCAGTCCAGACTATTCTCCTACATTTCCCGTCACAGGGGGAAAATGACTACTAATACAAGGTACTGTGTAAATGATAATATACTCAAACTCAAACAACAATTCAACAACCTTGAAAAGGTACGGAAAACAGTAGATTCCACAGGGAAAGACATGAACTGGAGTTCAGGAGGCAAAGGCTATTACCTAACAGTTAGATGGCCCTTGTTCATGCACCTTAATTTCTACTCTCCAGGATAACATCAAATTATAAAAATTCTAATTCCTAATTAGTGGCAGTCGTAGAAAATGAGTAGAGCGTAGGAAGAGACAAAAGCTACCAGTGAATGTTGCTGCCTCCGAAAACTCGCATACAACATAAATAGGGCGTCCGATGGGAATGCAAACACAAATAAAAATGTTTAGGGCATTATATAACAGACTGTATGGACAAGAGACAAGGAAAAAGAACAGTGAAGATAAAGGTAGAATACATAGCTGTAACATGGAGGAAAACAAATACCTCCATGAAGATTATACACGATTTTACAATGTAAGAATTTAAATTTAAAGGTAACTCGAGAATTCAGGACAAAAACACAAACCACAAATTTGGGCCACAGCTCGGAGGCAGTGTTATGAGCAAAATCTAAAGTAAAGAAGAACAAGAACATGTACGACTATACAATATTTCACACCAGGTACAGGTACTTACATGCATGTTTTGGTGAACCTGCAGGAAAAATGCTTGGCTGTATATTTTCCTCAGGAAAATTAAAGTCAAAACAGTCCAAAACAAAGACGTGCAAACTGCAAGTAACCAGCAGCATAATTTGATTCTCATTGCTTCTGTCTTTCTGCCTACAACACACCTGGAAATAAAAGGTTCAATAGGCAATCTCCCTCTTATATATATATATATATATATATATATATATATATATATATATATATATATATATATATATATAATATATATATATATATATATATATATATATATATATATATATATATATATATATATATATATATATATATATATTATATATATATATATATACCATACACAATTTTGTGCACTCAATCATTAATGCTACAGTATGCGAGTTCAGTCAATCAGTTGCCGCCTCCACAGTGAAGAAAGTCTCCAACGTGCTCTGTCTGTTGTCTAAGTTATGCCCTCTGTCATACTGCTGTTTTCCCATCTTTTGATGTAGCCATACCACTAGTATCAGTGTCTACCTCTTGTTATTTTGCCTCGATTTTTCCCCTTAGAATAGTTTATTAAAGAGTGTTTTTGTTTTTAAAATGGCCACAATTTTTAAAATGTCTCTTTATATTTCCTTCAGCAATTTTCTCTCTCTCTCTCTCTCTCTCTCTCTCTCTCTCTCTCTCTCTCTCTCTCTCTCTCTCTCTCTCTCTCTCTCTCTCTCTCTCTCATATGGTCTTTCCAAAACCTAATTGTTTTTGTTTCCATGAAAACCGACAGTTTCTTCTGTATATCCACATTTCCAGAGATCCATTTCGATTTTCTATTTGATTATTCATTGTCCATGTTTCTGTACTATTACAGCATTAGAGCATACTTGCTATTCTCATGTTTTTGTGTTTCTTGCTGTCGATAATCTTCGCATCATGCTGAACATAGTTTTCGCCAGTCCTGTTCTATCTATAATTTATTACGTGTCCAAAATAGGAGAAACATGTTTATTGTTCTAATATATCTCCCTTTATTATGATGCTCACTATTTTTTTTTTTTTCATTTGTAGTTACCATTTTTTTTTCTCTCTTAATGTTAATCTCAAAATCATACTCTGCTCTCTGCCCGTTGGCTTTATCCTCGCTATGTCTTGTAACTCTTGCTTACTTTCTGCTAGTAACACTATGTTATCAGCGTATCTCACATTGTTTATTATTATTCTATTAATAATTCAGTCCAGACAATTCTCCTACATGTTTAAACATGTTTTATGTATGTACACGCAAAAGGCTTAGGGATAACACACATCGTTGACGTACTGCTCTGTTAATCTCTAATTATGTCGAGGCGATGCTGTTCTGTCTAACTGTATGAATAAATATACTCTGTCTTACCTTTCACGACACATACACTCGACAAAAATGCAGGAAACCTCAACCGTCAAGCAACACTTTAAAAAGTACTCTTAACTTACTGCCCGTGTGTGTTAAATATGTGCACTGAAAAGTCGATACGATTATTCGGTCTTTGGAGCTAATCCCAGCTGATAATCTATCAAAGGGGATTAACGATCGAAAATTGACATTCAACCCAACCAGGAAATCACACTGATAGATAAACAACCGGTGACACAAAGTGCCACCATTCAGATCAAGATCACCCGGAAACATGTCTCCGAAACCCAGGTCCAACCGTTAGGTTATATTAGGGCCCCTACCACTTCTGGGGTTGGGTTTTAAAACAAATAACTGCATGTTATATTTGGGTGGCGATATAGGAAGGGATAAACGATTTGGCAGGGTAAAAATAAATGTATTATAAGATAACAATAAAAACAAAAGCGTTGTACTTAAAAGGATAGTGGCTCACCGGGAATGTCGTCTGATTGTACATCCGTATCGCCCCTCCCCAGAGTGTCGAGCGTAGGCCAGATCCCCTTGTAACTCGCAGTGCCATTCTCCTCAGACCGTAGTGATCTATCTGTTCCTCGGCACTGTTCACTCGCTCCCAAAGGGCCCTAACAATATCCAGCTTGTCATATATCAGTTCCCCACCAAGTGGTGCAGAACCGGCCAGTCTATCCGTCTGCTCATTTCCCATCACACCGGTGTGACCTGGAGAAAATATCAAAAGGATGCTAGCTACCCGGGACCTCTGAAGTGATGCTTGCCACTCTGCATGGAGCATGCCTGTCTCCACCTTTCTCAGCAAGCTCTGTGAGTCAGTTACAATGACGACATGTGTGCACAGCTGATTTTCAAGCCAACGGAAGGCAGCAGTGACTGTCTCCACCTCCATTCTCAAACTAGACGTTGTGATATCATATGCCCGGTTTTGTTGTGCCAAGCGAAGACTTCGCTATGAACCCCCATTCACTTCGTCTGTCCCTCACCACAGAACCATCCGTATATACAATCACATCACTTGGACACAATTAGGCATGTGGAGGCATGATATATTTGGGCGAGGAGAAGCGTTGGTCAAAGTGTTCCAGCAGGAATCCGACTTGTGTAGGGTTCTAATCACTTTAGGTCGTAAGTGCAGGGGTAGGTCGGCTAGTGCTACAAAATCATAAGTTCAACCAACGATTTATGACTGTTCTGACGAGGCGATATGTATTACCTTTATGGCTCCGTGTTAAGAGGCAGACGCAGTGCGAAGGGGTTAACAGCAAAGGCGAATAGGCGTTGCTTAGTGCAACAAAGCCTGGCATATGATATCACAAGCTCTAGTTGGAAAATAGTGGTAAAGGCGTTCACTGCTGCCTTCCGCTGGATTGAGAATCAGGAATACAAGCATGTCACCACTGCAGCTGACTTCTAAATATGTTGAGAAAGGTGGAGACAGCCATGCTTAATGCAAAGTGGCAAGCATCGCTTCAGAGATTCTGGGTAGTTAGTGCCCCCTGGATAATTTTCTCCGGTCATGCCTGTGTGTTGGGAAACTTCTTCTTCTTTGCGTTCACCAGCTGTAAACTCTGGTGGAAAGTTCTGGTTGTTCATCCACTTCTGGACTGCAGTTCTGTTCCAGAACCTGAGTGTTGCGTGTGCATGCGTTTGACAGATCTGACACATTTGAATGTAGACTATTGGTTCTTTGCCTCTCAGGCAGATGCACTCCGACTTTGAAGGAAGCTCCCAATTAGTCGACTCTTACGACATGCTTTTGGGCAGGCAGTGGGTCTATTCTTGTTTTCCCTAAAATAAGGCGCCGGAACCCACACGGGGGTGTTGGGAAACGAGTAGGGAGATAGACTTGCCGGTTCTGCACCACTTAGTGGTAATATGATGTATGACAAGTTAGACGTTGTGAGTACTTTTTGAGAGCGGTGAACACTGTGAACTTACTAAGACATCATTATGGTCTGTGAAGTATGGCGCTGTGGGGAATTACCAGGGGATGTGGCCGACGCTCAGCACTCATGGGAAAGGCGAGACAGATGTACAGTCAGACCATCTGAATTGGAAATCCTCGTTTTCTGTTGAAAATGAGGACAGAGCGCAAATTCGAGTGTCCCGAGTGCTGTGATGTCGATTGCTAATGCAACATGCAATATTCAAAGCGGTTGACACCAACTGAGTAAACATGTTCGTGGTTTCTGCAGCTCAGTATTGACATTTTTTGGTTTCTACGCAGTTGCTACTTCATGAAATATAGATTTTTGAATATTACCACGTAAGTATTTAAACAATTTATCGAAACTTCTAGGTGTAATCAATATTCTGTTGATGCTAACCTATATGACTTTTGTATGTTGTTGCGTTTGTTGTATTTTTGTGTCACATAGATAGCATAATAATAAGTGTCTCAGCCACAAAGTTGTCGTTATTCCGGTGGCCAGCTACCTTCTTCTCTGAAGCCTATGAATTCGATTGATTATATCCTCCTTTGCATGGTGGACGCACTTTAAAAATTGGTCAAATACTTTCATTAGAGGGAACTAGAACTTAATGGCGCTGGGGTGATTGTGACCAAATTTTGCAACGATTAATGACGAATCTTTGAAAATGTTTGTAAGCACGATATGTCCACTGCAGCACAGACCTAATCGGGACGCTTTACTTTTATTTATGTTACTTTGACTGCAGAGTAACTGTTTCTCTCAGCGTTTAAAATATTTTGTCAAGATCCTTTAGAATGTTTGTCTGGTTCCGTGGTTGTCTTCTATTTCTAACATACTTCTGCATAAGATATCGAACTCCAGCTTGCACACACACACACACACACACAGACACAATAAATATATATATATATATATATATATATATATATATATATATATACACACATATTCACCCATATACACATACACACATGCAGACACACACTTACACACACGCGCGCGCATACACACACACACACACTATATATATATATATGTATGTATATACACACATATCCACACATATACACATACACACATTCAGACACAAACTTACACAGACGCGCGCGTGCGCATATACACACACACTTTAAGGATGACAGTACAGTATGATGCAATAATATTCCGGTAAAATTTGTTTACTGCTACATTTGTTTGTTTTTTCAGAAATATAACATGTTTACATGAGAACATATTTCGAGGGGAAGTAATCCATGAAATGAGCATGGCGGATAAACTTACAGGTATAATGTTTGGCTTAAAAAAAGTGAGCTGGCGGCCATTTTCATATGTTAATTAGGTCACGTCGACTGACCTTGGTATATTTTTATGATCTTTGTGTTCACCTTGTCGGGACGAATAATTTGATATACATGTCGCCAGGCTCGCTGGCGGATAAACTTACAGGTATAATGTTTGGCTTGAAAAAAGTGAGCTGGCGGCCATTTTCATATGTTAATTAGGTCACGTCGACTGACCTTGGTATATTTTTATTATCTTTGTGTTCACCTTGTCAGGACGCACAATTTGATATGCATGTCGCCAGGCTCGCTGGCGGATAACCATATAGGTATAATGTTTTGCTTGAAAATAGTGAGCTGGCCGCCATTTTCATATGTTAATTAGGTGCATTATGTATTATATGTTTTTAAAACGTGCATAGACAGTTAGGTCTAACTGTCCCGCTTCTTGCAATATTTCGTTGCTAGGGGATTCGTTCAGAAACAAAAAAGTTATGGCCGTAAAATCAAACATTCAGTCATTTCGTCTCACTGGGTCGCAGCCGGAAGCCATGTTTCACTACAATTTTTCTGTCGTGGTGTCCGCCACTAAAATGTTAATATCTCCGCTTAGAATCGGCTTACAGGCTTAAATGAGGTACCATTATATTTTTAATTTTTATTTTTATCTAGCTGTTATAATTTCGTAAGTGTAAACCCAAAAAATAAAACTTCACTACCATCCCTACTGTAAACAACCCTGCAAGCGTTGCTACAATAGAAAGTGAATTGAAAGGAAAATCGCTTTAACAAAATGTAATTATATTGGATCATTGTGCCGATTTCATTTCTTTAGGAAAAGACAGGTAATTTAATATGACATTATAAATGTGTTTACTGAAGTGATTTCGGGTAAACAATGTTCTTTGTTCTTCCGTCTGGTGAGTACACAAATAAATCAGAAGGTTTTCCGACGCATGAACAGGCCACATATAGCTGTCTATGTGAAAAGCATGGATGTTCCAAATGTAGTCCACACACTTGTAGTGATTGTCCCTGTGATTTGTTTATGGTCATTGCAGAGGCGAGTCGCACCGGAAACTGCAAACGTCTGAATTCAAATGGCATGTCTGTTGGAATCATTGGGATGCGTGGCAAAAGTATATTCTCGCACTTAAATTTCCCATATTAAATTGTACCTTTGATGATATTGAGCATCAGCTTTTTCACTGCAAGCCTGGTACCATTGCAAAAACGTGGCAGATTGATATTTCTGAGAAGAATGATGGTCACGCCAATTTTCAAGGTTAAAACGTGGGGTGGCATGCCTGGCAAATCAAGTGAATTTAAGAACTATTTTGCTGTGGAAGATTTGTTTGAACAAATGTACCTAATTCGGTGACATCAAAGAGTGTTTCTCGTTGCAATTCAAGATCATAAAGGTTGTTTGCAGATCGTTCTGGTGCAGCCAGTCCCAGCTGAACCAGTGCTTTATTAGTTACTGTCAAACATGTGTCCTCAATGCAAACCATGCCTCATTATATACATTTGGTCTCCAAATGCTGTTACGGCGGGGCTGAGGACAAGCTCTCAGTCTCCATGAAATACCCTCAAGGCATGCGTCTCTCAAAGCCTCTGACAGCAAAAGTCCAACTCCTGGCCTTCTCGTGGCGGAGATGTTTAAACTAACAGGAGAAGGGGCGAAAGCGGGACTCTGGCGCTTTAACCAGACGCTTCGGGTAGATGAGGCTCGTCAGTGCGGGAGTGCAGCTCATCTAGGAGAAGGAAAACTCTGACTACACACCTTCACTGCCTTGTTGTCCATTTTTGGGAAAGCGCTTCTGGAGTAAACCCTGAGGAAAAATCCGGAGCTGGAATCCCTAAGGCGGTTTAGCATTGTATACAGTGCTATTCCGGAAATTCCTGCAACGTCCTCATTGCCAAGTTGTACTGGTTTTCGCCTTTCCCTTGGTTTCACCGGCGACGTAGAGAGGGGGTACTTGCTGCCTGGGCAACAGTCTGTACTCCAAATCAAAACGCCCTGGCCTGTGCCCTGGAGAGGTCACTCCCGCGATGCTTAACAATTTCGACACAACACGGGAAACAGCAGTCATCGGTTATAAGCCTTTGCTCAATTGGCGTAGAGCTAGGCGCCAGGGGTTGTTTCCGACGGTGGGAGAAACCATCGTAGTCTCATTGGACAGCTACTACCCGCCTCAGCTGGGCAGCCCCCAGTCAGTAAGGTGTTGTCCCGCCACGATCCGTTTGCCTTGTTGGGTGCACAGGGCTTAGGGGATAACACGACACACGGATTGTAATCCTTGTACCTACACAAAGAAGCCAAAAAAATCAGATTCCCAGCTCTAAAGCTGGGCACATGGAACGTGAAGACCATGACACCTGGTATTCTGGACGATCTGCAGCATAAGAGCGATGTAAGGAAAACTGCAGTCATTAACAATGAACTGTCCCGTTTGAACGTAGACATTGTTACCCTACAGGAAACCCGGCTCTCCTCCTCAGGTAGCACCAAAGAGAAGGACTTCACATTTTTCTGGCAGGGAAAACCATCTTCGGAGTCCATGGAACAAGGCGTAGGCTTTGCGATTAGGAACCGATTGCGCGGAACTGCCACACCACCTACAGGAGGATTAGAAGGGATCCTTAAAATTCAGGTCCAGATAAGAGCTGGACCAGTCACTCTGATAAGTGCCTATGCAACAACCCTGCCCTCTTCTCCCGACTCCAAGGACAAATTTTACGAGGTACTCAGTTCCACACTGAGCGAAGTCCCGGACAAGGAAGCCCTATTCATTTTGGGTGACTTTATTGCAAGAGTGGGCGCTGAACACAGCTCATGGCCATCCTGTATGGGACATTTTGGAGTAGGAAAAATGAATGAAAATGGACAGAGGCTGCTTGGGCTATTCTGTCTTCACAACCTTTGCATCACAAATACTTTTTTTTAATCTGAAGCCCCAGCACAAGGTCTCTTGGAGACATCCCAGATCTAAGCACTGGCACCAGCTTGACATCATCCTCACTAGACGCAGTCACCTTCATCTTGTTAAGGTCACTCGCAGCTATCACAGTGCAGATTGTGACACAGATCACTCCCTTGTGTGCAGCAAAGTGAAGTTAATCCCAAGCAGAATACATCGGGCAAAGAGGCCAGGACGGCCCCGCATTGACACAGGAGAAAGTCCTAATCCTGGAAAAGTAGGAGAATTTATAAAAATCCTGAGCACAGCTCTGCCCCGCCCACCAAACGCGGATGCTAGTGACAGATGGAAACATCTAAAACACGCCCTACATGATTCTGCCATATTCGTGTTGGGTAAGAGGCAAGTTAAATCACTGGACTGGTTTGAGGAACACAAGGAAGAAATGTTGCCAAAAATAGAGGAGAAGAACAAGGCTTTAATGGGATATAAAATCTAGCCGAATATCATAAATCTGCAAGTGCTCAGGTCCATTCGGTCTAGAGTCCAGAAAACTGCACGGCGCTGCGCTAATGATTACTGGATCAAGCTTTGTGAGAGGATACAAACCTCAGCAGCTTCTGGCAACATAGGGGGAATGTATGCTGGCATCAAGAAGGCTATTGGGCCAGTAAAAAGAAAGATTGCCCCTCTCAAATCAACCACGGGCGAAATCATAAAGGATCGGACAGAGCAGCTGGACCGATGGGTTGAGCACTACTCAGAGCTATATGCTACAAGCACCTTTGTATGTGAAGAGGCCTTAAATGCAATGGAGTGTCTGCCAACCATAGGTGAACTAGACACGGAACCCTCCGTCACAGAAATCAGTGAGGCAGTAGATGAGCTTCCTTCAGAGAAAGCCCCAGGAGAGGATGGTATCCCACCTGAGATCCTAAAACGTTTCAAGGATGTTATTCTTCCTGAGCTACACAAGATCTTCTGTCAGTGTTGGCAAGAAAAATCGGTGCCATAGGATATGAGATATGCTAACATTATAACTCTCTATAAAAATAAGGAAGATAAAAGCGACTGCAACAACTATCGCGGTATCTCTCTATTGAATTATGTGAGAAAAGTCTTTGCTCGTGTTTTCCTAAAGAGGTTGCAAATTCTAGCTGACAGAGTATACCCGGAATCACAGTGTGGGTTTAGGGCCCAGAGATCAACAGTTGATATGATCCTCTCCATCAGGCAGCTACAAGAGAAGTGCAGAGAGCAACAGAGGCCACTGCTCGTTGCTTTCATAGATCTCATTAAGGCCTTTGACTATGTCAGCAGAGATGGTCTATTCGGGATCCTTGAAAAATATGGATGCCCACCTATACTACTGAGCCTAATCAAATCCTTTCATGAGAATATGAGGGGGACCATAATATATGAGGATTCATCAACTCGACCCTTCCAGATTCGAAATGGAGTAAAGCAAGGATGTGTTCTGGCTCCCACGCTGTTTGGCATCTTTTTTACCGCATTATGGAGGCCTGCATTTGGGACAGCAACTGAGGGGATATACCTCCGTTCGAGGTCAGATGGCAGTCTTTTTAATCTGTCCAGGCAACGTGCAAGGACGAAGGTGCACACGAGATGCCTCAGAGATTTTCTGTTTGCGGATTATGCAGCCATTGTGGCACATTCAGAGGATGATCTGCAGATCCTGATGAATCGCTTTACAAATGCTTGCAAATAATTCGACTACTATGGAGACAGATAGTGAAATACGGACTGTCACATTTTGAAAGAAACTGAACACAACGAGCTATAGAGAGGAGACACCGGAGAGTAAAACTGCCTCACATCGAGGGAGTATCTGCTTTTGTGTGTAGTCTGTGTGGCAAAGGCTGCCATTCCCGCATCGGACTTTACAGTCAAAGCAGATGCTGTTCCCAAAGCCAGCGGCACATCTCCATAGTCCCCCGGGACTGACGGATGCCATTATTATTTATGAAGGTCCTGATCTTGCTTCGTTTCACGCCAGCGATGTAGAATGTCTTCACTCATGTAGTTTTTGTATTTTTCCCAAAGCTCTTTTGGATTGGATAGGATGCAAGTTGTTAATATTATTGCAAATAATGTGCGTATTTGCTGTGGTCGAGCAGTATTTGAAGCATCAGCGAGTGAAGTGTCCCAATGTGCATCTTTTCAAGAAGATTTAATCCTTGGCAAGCTTCACGGTAAGTAGCACATACTTTATTATAAACTGTTTTCAAATCCTGGAAGGATGTTGATCCCCGTTTGTTGATTAAAAGTAATCGCAAGTAAAAGCATTCTGCATTTTTGGGATGAACAGTGTACAGACGGCCTAAAACATCAGTAGAATATAAATTAGGATGCCCGTCAACAGCTTGACCTTGCTTGCAACGTTGAAACTTTTTAGTTGATGCATTCCACGTGTAGTATGTTGGCAGGTCAGAGTAAAGTGGTGTCTTTGCAAACATATAATCTCTACACAATGAGAAAAACGTCAGTTAACGTGGTTGGCGGTGGTAACAATGCTCGTGCATGTGCGTTTTCTGTAGTGAAGTACACGCACTGTCCATTGTCAAGGTGCACTGCCAAATGAACAACTGCTGGATGTCGTTCATAAATTGGAAATGACAAGATGCGCCATACCGCTTCATTGCTACTAATGTAGCGCCCCAGCTGATATTGTTTGATTTCATCGATAGATGCAGCTGCATGTCCCACTCCAAAGACTTCCATATCGCCTCCTTTGTTGACATATTTGCAAATGTATTTATGTTTGCCATGAAATGTGTCGACTGGCCCGTGTCACCTGCTAACAATGATGATAATGGTTCGGGTGGTGAATGTAATACTGGCAATTTAACTTTTCCACCAGCGCAGCACATACCCGGCGTGTTATTCTTAAATTTGAAGGCACTGCAATGTACGCACAATTTATCCATTTTGCCAATAAACACCTGTGGGTGAAGACTGTAATCATAATTGCTGGTATAATGGAATGCACCAAGATTCAAATCAACATGCAGTGTTCGCCTGGATAAAGTAGTGCGCATTCAAACGGTGTCCAGTCTTGCTTTCCGTTGCTCGACTGTGTCTGATAAACGGACTTAAGCAGTGAGTACTCTATTGGTTTCCAGTCTTGCTTCTCAATGCTCGTCTGACTGAGACGATCTGGCTTCAGCAGTGCGCACTCAAACGTTTTCTATTCTTGCTTTCAGTTGCTGGTCTGATTGATATGAACGGGCTTCAGCAGTGCGCACTCGAATGGTTTCCAGTCTTACCTCACGTTGCTCGTCTGTTTCTGAAGCAATTAATGCCCTTCTATTGCGTATTTTAGGTGTAGATGGGCCAATCGGTTGTCGCTTGGGAGGCATAACTGCAAATTTCCTCAAATGCGTTCCCACTTTGGCGTTCGGACGTGTGTATGTTTATGTAATTTTTAGTTAGTTAGTTAGTCGACAGATTATCCTCATTGCAAGTCGAACCACTCAGTCCATAAGTGCTCGGATTCCCTCCTAGTAAATCCCGCAGCGTGTGGGGGCTTAGGACACCAGTTCTGTGTTGGTTTATTATTTTTATTTGGCTCCTGGCATAGTGTTCTTGTTTGGTCATACCCTGTTTAACTTGCAGCTCTTTCAGTCTGACCATGGTTGCAAATTCAGTTCTCAATTGGTTCATGCAAAGGTCCTAAATCTCGTAAAGCATTTAGTATAAAAGTTTGATCCCTGACTTGCCCGGCTTTCACTGTAGCTTTAACTGCAAGTCTATCCTATTACTCACTGCCTTGTACCTCCAAACTACCTGGCACAAAAATGAATCCAATCCTTGTCAACCGTGAATGCTGTAGATCCATCAGCCACTGTCTTCGAACCAAGACCTTCTCTATCTTCCTAAACCTACTCATCTAGTCACTGGGAAAGCATGCCCCGGTGAAAGTCTGTGTCTCTAGCTATTTTACTGCCTTAGTCACAGCCATGACTTCCATAGTCAGACTACTTCTAGTTACTGTCACGGAATGAACAACCAAAACCTACACAGTGGACTAGTCGTGACGTTGACGCCCCTAGTGGGCAGGTCACATTTCATATTTAAACCCGTCCGGTGGGTATATAGTCCCTCATATTGACATATACCTCTATCTGGTGGAAAACATATTTCTAGACCCTCTGGTTGTTTTGAGAAGTCTACATTTTCAAACTTGCAACTGTAGGATAGATATTCTCTGGAATAATATTCCAAATTACTGAAAGCCTTTTTACTACTTGGGGCACTAATACAGGACTTTTTTCTAGAGACGCCAAGCAAAATCTGGCGGGGTCATTCTTTGCCAGACCTCTGAGGCGTCTAGACGTATTTCAACTCTCTGATTACATCTTTGCGCATTCAAAATACCAGTTTAATCTTTAAAGGATTCCTAAGCTTGGGTAAGTTGATTACGCGTACCATGAAATATGTCTCTATTAAGTTAGCCGCTGCTGCAGGGAGGGAAGATTCAGCTGGGTGACCGCACAGATCTAGGCCGTTCTTGGTGTCCAGACACTCAAGCCCCTAAAATCAAACATTTCCCTTCGCAGGCTAATAGTTTGTGCTCTACATGACCCACGTCATTAAAAAGATATTAAACCCAGCAAGTTACTTATTCTCTAACCAGACAACGGAGTTTGTGTCGACTAGCAGACATATTTAACTGGGTCGCACGTCGGCCAGCTAAGCGCTCTGAGTCAGAGGATATTTTTAGCACAACAACACTGGGCGTGCAGTGGGCAGATTGTGGAGGTATAAAATATGCATGTAAGAACGGAATAAAATGTATGTCTGCGGGTGCAGATAGGAAGGTGGAGAGAGTATGATCTATGTGTAGTAGTTTCTATCTATCACCTCAATGTACCTTGTCTCCTATCTCTTGTAATGACTTACAGACATATAGATTAAGGGGAAATTGTCTCCTGTTCTTGAGAGTTATCCTCTGAGTGACTGAGAAGGGTAAAGGGAAATAGATTGAGCTTGGTGTGTGAATCCTAAGATAAAAACTAATTCTGAGTTCTTTCTTGACAGGATGATACCTCTTTTGAGGTCAGGCAAACGAGTCACAGTCCAGCCAACAATCACCAACACATACCATCCCTATCACCAAACCTACCAAAAATTATACCTATTGTTACCACACTTCAACATGACAGGAGCTTGTGTGTGAGTTCCAGTGGCTGAGAGACAGTTGTTGCAGGCCACATGTGTCATCACTCCAAGGAAGCCTTCTTTCGGAGCTTTGTTGGGCTCCAGCAAAGTTCCTTTGTTCTCATATGTGAGACGTGACAGTGTTTACCAGATCAACCAGAGGAAGAGCAGTCTATTGAGTCAACATTTTCAAATCACCATGGAC
>CAJHNH020002899.1:0-22500 GCA_905116865.2 Candidula unifasciata | reverse complement strand
ACGCGGTCATCGGGGGAAAAAAATTCTTTATAGGGTTTTTGTTGGATACAGATATAAATGATGTTCCCTTTAAAGTTGTAACGCAACTGCATTAAAGTTGTGGATCAACCTACTGCACACAAAGAGGTCAGATCCGTCAAACATATCTGCATACAACATCCATGTCTAGAAATAAGACCAACATCTGGACTTATCTTTCCCGACGGAGTTCACAACCGACAAACGCAGCAGCAGAAAAAAAAGAAGAAAGGAGGAGTCAAAAGAAAGAAATCTTAGGCGTTGAGTTGAGTTGCGTTGAGTTGTGTCAAGAATTGACATCACAGCATTTGGGGCATTTCACTTCGAAGGAAGCCCCACTTAGTCAACTCTACGACAGGGTTATTGAGGATGCACTGGGACTATTATTCTTTTAGCCTTGCTTTAATCATTTTTTTAGCATATAGATATTGATAAAATGAAATCACAGTGCATCATATCTTAGGCATAGCTACAATAGGGCTTTGGACCCATACGGGGAGGAAACAGATTCAGTCACAAAATTGCCACAAACTCGTATGCGTTAAAGTGGAAGAAATCCTATTTGGAAAACAAAAATGTGCCATTTTACTAAGTAAAATGTGATATAATGTGCACGTTCAATATTATCGTAATATTACTGTGTGGAGTCCATATTTTTTTTAAGCAACAACTTTAATCACAAACATGCGAGAGAGAAAATGTAGTTAACATTATTAAAAAAGTAAGACTTTTCCGAGGCCAGTTCCACTGTTGGCTGGTATCCGAACTGTTACATGGCACAATAATAATTGCATTCTTGTTGCTTGAAATTCCTATACAGCGATCAGTGCCTTCAAGCATGATTAGATTATCCTGGTTGAACAAACATTACAATTTAGGTTCGTTTCGATCACTAGTGAAGTAAATATATTTATGCACACAAGAGGTAAATAAAGTAAAGGACCCTTTTCAACTGCTTCAGGTCTTTTGGGCTTAAAGGGTTAGACCTATTTTTTACAGACAAATCATCACTCAGTGTGTGGTGTGGTCAGCATCAAGTCGGCTGCCTTAACTTCCCAAAACTGTACCTGGTACCCATTTAAGGCTCGGTCGACCTGACAGCCAAGGTAATATTTAGAAGTAAAAAAATAATTATTATCTGAGTCTGGGCCCCGAACCCACGACCTTCCGATCCGCAGGTGAGCGTGTACATGACAAGGCTCTATGTGGTGCACTGTCTGGTGGTAGTCTTGACACATGTCCGAACCATTTGGTCTGTGGTCACTTGATGTAGTTTATTACTGGATCTGTTTTTTCAGATATCCTTATTTCTGATCCTGTTTATTCTAGTTACTGTTAGGATTCGCCGTAAACATTTCACTTCTGTAGTTTTGACGTTTCTTTTGTCTTTTTGTTGTTAATAACTAATCAAATTACTTAACTAACTAGCTTGCTAGCTAACTAACTAACTAACTAACTAACTAACTAACTAACTAACTAACTAACTAACTAACTAACTAACTAACTAACTAACTAACTAACTAACTAACCAACTAACTAACTAACTAATTAACTAACTAACTAACTAACTAACTAACTAACTAACTAACTAACTAACTAACCAACTAACTAACTAACCAATTTACTGACTAACTAACTAACTAACTAACTAACTAACTAACCAATTCACTAACTAACTAACTAACTAACTGACAAACTAAGTAACAAACTAACTAACTACTGAACTAACTAGCCAACTAACTAACTAACTAACTAACTAACTAACTAACTAACTAACTAACTAACTAACTAACTAACTAACTAACTAACCAACCAATTCACTGACTAACTAACTAACTACCTAACTAACTAGCCAACTAACTAACTAACTAGCTAGCTAACTAACTAACTAAAAAACTATCTAGCTAACTAGCAAACTAACTAACTAATTACCTAACTAACTAGCTAATTAACTAATCAACCTAACTAACTAATAACCTATCTAACTAACTAACCAACAAACTAACTAACTAAACTACCAAACTAACTAGCTAACTAACCAACTAGCTAGTTACTGTTAAGATTCGCCGTAAGCATTTGACTTCTGTAGTTTTGACGTTTCTTTGTCTTTTTGTTGGTAATGTCTAATCAAATTACTTAACTAACTAACTAACTAACTAACTAACTAACTAACTAACTAACTAACTAACTAACTAACTAACTAACTAACTAACTAACTAACTAACTAACTAACTAACTACTAACTAACTAACTAACTAACTAACTAACTAACTAACTAACTAACTAACTAACTAACTAACTAACTAACTAACTAACTAACTAACTAACTAACTAACTAACTAACTAACTAACTAACTAACTAACTAACTAACTAACTAACTAACTAACTAACTAACTAACTAACTAACTAACTAACTAACTAACTAACTAACTAACTAACTAACTAACTAACTAACTAACTAACTAACTAACTACTAACTAACTAACTAACTAACTAACTAACTAACTAACTAACTAACTAACTAACTAACTAACTAACTAACTAACTAACTAACTAACTAACTAACTAACTAACTAACTAACTAACTAACTAACTAACTAACTAACTAACTAACTAACTAACTAACTAACTAACTAACTAACTAACTAACTAACTAAATAACTAACTAACTAACTAACTAACTAACTAACTAACTAACTAACTAACTAACTAACTAACTAACTAGCTAGCTAACTAACCAAATTACCTAGCTAACTAACTAACTAACTAACTAACTAACTAACTAACTAACTAACTAACTAACTAGCTAGCTAGCTAACTAACCAAATTACCTAGCTAACTATCTAACTAACTAACTAACTAACTAACTAACTAACTAACTAACTAACTAACTAACTAACTAACTAACTAACTAACTAACTAACTAACTAACTAACTAACTAACTAACTAACTAACTAACTAACTAACTAACTAACTAACTAACTAGCTAGCTAGCTAACTAACCAAATTACCTAGCTAACTAACTAACTAACTAACTAACAAACTAACTAACTAATAACCTTTTGGACTAACTAACTAATAAACTAACTAAACTACCAAACTAACTAGCTAGCTAACAAACTAACTAATTAACTATCTAACTATCTAACCAAATAGCTAACTGACTAGCTAGCTAACCAAAAAACAAACCACCTAACTAATTACCTATATATTTAAATAGCCAACTAACTAACTAAACTAACTAACTAATAAACCAGCTAACTAACTAACTGACCAGCTAACTAACTAACTACCTAATTAATTACCTAACCAATTAACTAACTAAACTACGTAACTAATTAACTAACTAATTAACTAACTGCCTAACTAACTAACTGAATAGCTAACTAAATAGCTAACAGACTAATTACTAACTAAATAATTTACCTAACTAACTAACTAACTAATTAACTAACTACCTACATAACTTACAAACTTCTAACCAATTAACTAAATTAACTAACTAACTCATAGGAAAGACGTGCTGTCAGCTCACAAATTACCTTGGAATACGTCCAACTCCTGTCAGCGGTCTGGCATTTATCTGAAATTACCACATTTTTCAGTCTGTTGTCAGCCAAACATTGGCTATCTTGTCGTATCTGCTTCTCTCTCGTTAAGTAGAAGTACTATGAGAATAGACAGCATGCATCATTATTGTTTAAAATGACCCTTTTACACGCCTTAAGTCGTACTGGGCCCGTTTGGTTAGACCTTTATTCAACAGACTTGTTAGATGATGTTATCAAGATTACGTCTGCCACTTTCTCTTCTCAGAATTTTACAAGGTACCTATTTCATGCTGGGTCGACTTGGTAACTTCATTGAACTTTGACCTGAACCCACGAGCCCCGCATCCACAGGCAAGCGTTTAATCGCTGAACCACAGCGGCTGTCACTGTTGTTTGGACATACCATAAAATGAATAAATAAGTCGGTCGTTACATTACAATTTAAGTTCGTTTCGATCACTAGTGAAGTATTTGCCAGCCAATGGGCGACTTTGTCGCCAATGTACATCCGTTTTACAGATCCACCTCATTTATATGCTTGTTGGTTCTTTTCCTTTCGGGAGGAAAGCCACCCTGAGTTTTGCCGGGGGTCCTTAATATAGCGGAGCCTTAAATATGTCAGATGAAATAATTAAATCAGTATGAAAATAAATGGGAATCTATGAAAATTCAGCGTAACCATGCAATCGGAAAGTTTGAAATGAAATCATAAGTGTGCGAGATGGTCAGATTTAATTATCAACTGGTTTACCATCATATCTGTGCTTTTTTTTTTTTTTTTTAGTATTAGGGGCCACATGGCTAATGCTGTCGCTACGACAGTGCAGGTGAGGATTTTTTTCCCCTGGGTATTAAAAAAAAACAGTGTACTGCGGACTTGAACCCTGGTCCCCCGCACGGTAGCCCAGTGTTCTAACCGTTCGGCCAAGCAACCACTCCACCGGAGCAAAAAAAAAGAGAACAAAACTATTTGAGATGTGTGCCCCTACTACTGTGTCCCGATCATAACACAACTCAAAACCATAGGCAATGGTTTTCTCATTGAGAGATATTCCAGATATATTATTGAAACAGCACAATAATGGACATCGCACTTGTCTAACACGGTTAATGTCGCCATCATTGTCTGCGCAGACGACGAGAAAGTCCTTGATGCCCCCCCCCCCCCCCCCCCAATTCCTTTTCAAATCCATCGGCTACTCTCCAACTCATAAAAGGTTGTTTGAAAATTTTGTCTAATATGGTTATTGTTGCAATCATTGCCTGCACAGATATAGAGATAGTCTTGTTTGCTGTACCACGGCCTACTCTATTTATTAGAGAAAGCTTTGGCTGTACGTATCTCGCCGGCGAATGGTTGGTCTTGAATTCCGACTACTGCGCATGGGCATTTACGAACGTTTCTTCAATTAAATGTCACTAAAATGGAAATATTAGTTACTAAGATTTTTCCAACAAATGTCGACACCTATCTCAAACAATGACAGGTAACATTTCAAAACATGATTGGTAAAAATCCGGTATCAAAACAAACATGTCCGGAAAATTTCAGCTAAATCGTTTCAGTAGTTTCCCAGTCTTTATCGCATTTCAGCTGTAAACCATAATTTAATTTTGTCCGACAACCTTCTAAGTGCGAACACTCGAGAAATGTCAAAATGTCTGCGTTGTAGTTCAAATTTTTGTTATGTTTTAGGGATTACAGTTTTAAGTATTGCCATCACAGCACACCAGGCATACCAATACATGGTCCGTCTCCTGCTGCAAATGTCTTAAGTTGTAGATGCTAACTGTTCCCTTTGCACACTTATTATACACATGCCTTCTCTTCCTCTCACACGTCCCTCCTTGCCGGATCCATACTTAATTCCTAGTTCAAACATTCTTGCCCATTTTATTTCATTTAATCACGTGTCTTCTGTGACCACTCGCTCATATATAGTCCTCAGAATATCTCATTAGTCCAGTTTGAGTGTTTCCGTAGATTTCTCTTTTTTAGCCAGAAAATCCGCTCTTTTATTCCCTAGCCCTCCTGCATAGCACAGATAGTATATCCACGTTATTCCCTGCAATGTTTGCGAAATGATGCATGGTATCCACTCATGCCACATTAGTCCCTTTTGAACCTTCTGCAGTGCCGACTGAGAATCCGACACAGTAATTCGCTGGTAACTTTGTTTTCTGCAGTCCAATTCAGAGCTACAATGGTTGCCTCCACTTCCAACCTTATGCTTGACGCTGATTGAAAATTTTGTTCTGCCACCATTTATCCGGGAGTCGCCGTGGCGAAGCGGCTAGTCGCTCGCCGCGGATCGGAATGTCGTGTGTTCGCTCCTTGCCGGAGCCGGACTTTTTTTTCAGAAATGACTTTTGCTCTCAGGTCGACCCAGCCTTGAGTGGGTACCGGGTGCAGTCCCGTGAAATAGAGGCGGCTGATGTGATGCTGACTACATCACTCAACTTGTGCTGATTGGTCTATAAAAAAATGTAGGTCTAGCCTTATATGCCCTATACGCCTAAAGTGTGGGAAAAGAGTCCTTTACTTTACTTACTTACCATAAATCCCTTCATTCTCGGTGAAAATCCCCAGGCAGATCTTACACGCCGATAAACAGAAGATCTATGTACACTACAACATCATCTAGCCAAGACTCTCCATCTATCAGTTATGGAGAAACATGAAGCAACGATAGTCATTGGTTGTAGGTAGAAGTGTCTTGAATTCAGATTACGAATAGGTAATCTTTTTTTAACTTTATCAGTCACAAGCAACTCACATGAGGACTGGCTCTCACTCACGTGCACCAGTCACGCGTGAGTATCCCAGGCTCACTAAACACCTCCACATTGCTTGTCCAGCACGCACACCTGCCAAGGTGTCTAAGGTTTGTTCATAACATCAGTGCACACACTCAGAAGCTCACAGAACAAATGTCTACCATTAAAGGCATAAAGGTTAGCAGATATCCTTTACAAGACGTTGCAGAACCATACCCAGCCGCCCCTGGCTGTTGTGTGGTTTCTCTTGGCAAATTTACGTCCAGTAGTTTGCCATTGCTTTTGGACGGTTGGCCCCCTGACTCTGTGGAGTGGCCTGCATCTAATGTCAACCCACATTGCAGCACTTCCACGTGAGCCTCCCCCACCCCCCCCCCAGCCCCCTATGCACATCAAGAAGATTCTAGTTTATATTAAATCCTGAGCTCCCCATGGTTTCGTGGTTGAAGCTGTGATCCCAGGCACTTGGCTCAGAGGTCCAATGTACATATTACCCTTTATGATCTCAACATGAACTCCAGTGAACATAAATTGTGTGTATGTGTGTGTGTGTGTGTGTGTGTGTGTGTGTGTGTGTGTGTTTGTGTGTGATGTATATATATGTATGTGTGTGTGTTGTCACATACTGCTGGTGTCATGTGCCTTGGTAAGGGTTTACCATGATAAACCAATTAGCACTCTGAAGTAGTTATAAAATGTTGAGATGTTGGCTCCTAATGGTCTAGGCCGAATCCCGCAGCTCCATCCAATGAACATCGAACCTACTTCAGGGGTGGGGCGACGCAAATTATGGCACTACAGAACATAAAATATTCCAAAGCGCAACTTGGTCTGACTTCCTTACTACTTCTATTAAGCCCACAGACTAGACAGTCTCCTATCCTAGTCAAGATAAGAAAGTTAAACATATAGTAAATCAATAAATATTTCACACAATCCACGCAACTAGGAACAGTGAAAGATGAACACTAAACCATGAATGGAAACTCTACAAGACATTCTGTAATCAGTATAGCCAATATACGGAAAAGGCACAAGAATTCAATATCAACGACACTGCGGAGACAAAGACAATTCATATATGACTAGAACAAGGGTTGCTCCCAGTAGCAGCCAAGATCATAATGGCACTAGTGGGGAATCATGGCCCTATGGACTATTCACTTCGGGTTAAGAGTGACCACAACCTCTGGAATATAACTCATGTGCATCCAGGTCCGTCCACTGTAGCCCTTCACTTCCGCATCTGGGATGGTTGGCACCAAGGTACTGTTCGGTCATCAATACCCAAACTGCTGCAACAGTTCACAATGTATAATATTGTCTAATGTCACCAGTCATGTAGACAACAATGGCAGGCAATCTCTGGCTTCTCCCTACAGCTCCCTGGCGATAGATCTCTCCCAATGGTACTGATAGCAACTACCTGGGCGCAGGAACATAAATGTCGTCAGGCGCCATGATAGTTAGCATCTTCTAGCAGCTGGTGGTAAATATTACTGGTGATGTGGATGGATGATGATTATCGATCTGGTCTCCAAGGAGATTAAAATCCCAAGCTTTGGATTGTTCTAGAAAACTCGAATGTTTCTTCAATTTAGACAGAAAAAAACACAGAGGCACACATACACAAAAAGAGTCCTTTCACGATGGAGACTTGATCAAGAATAGTTCTGACACAAGCGTATCTTTCGAAAATGGCGGGGAAAATGCATCCGCCCCAGGCGGTGATCTGACTATAAGACTTTTGGCTATAATCCCCAATGAATCTCTTACCTACAGATTCAAAACTATAACGTTTCCAAGAGAACTGGGACATACAGGAGTACTAAATTCTACCCAAAGACCTATATTTACAAAAGATGGACTATATACCTTTAGAGGTAGGTCTATTTTTAAACTTAGCATCATCTGCATAGATGTGACAGAATCTAGACTACTGCAACACGAAGGGGTGGCGTGGACTGTTACGTGACATGTGTGCATGTGTGTGTGGGGAGACTATATATCCCAGGGGACATAACTCTTTACATATGCATGTATTACTCAAAACAACCGGTCAACATATTTATACATTTGTACATCCTAAGTTTGGTCACACAAGCTAAATCAATGCAACAACACAGGTCACCCCCTGTTTGCTGTGAATCTAGACCCTTGTGGATGATTGTCTCGTCCTCCTTATTGCTTTCATCAGGTATGAGTTACGATCATCTAGGACTAAAATATCCAAAATGCATCATTACAGGAATGACCCAATGTGGGACGTATTCTTTTTCAGAGCCCCTCCCAGATTATCTTCTGGTATCTAAACATAACCTAACGATTGAACGGGCTTTCTGAAACTTCCGCGATAGTGATTGTCATTCAAATGGTGACTGGGTGTTTGTCACTCGTAGTGCGGTCCTGGTGGGGTTACACATCAGTCAGTCAGACATTCAGTCAGTCAATATTCAGATACAAATAGACTTGGCTACCAGGTGAAACTAGCCTACAATATGTATCAAACATTGAGTCAGAGCTATAAAATCGGCCCGTGTGAAGTTGACTGAATCACCCATGAGAGCTGACTGGTCTATTTAAAATGTGGATCTAGCATGACGAAAAAGAAGAAGAAGAAGAAAATAATGATGATGATTTTATCGTGGGGATGGTGATGATGATGACTTAATGGAGAAAAAAAAGTAGACATAACAGAAAAATTTATCATAATAAAATATTGCCATGATCATATTGTTAATAGTAATAACAGCAAGAAAGATATGAAGAAACACAGTGAATAAGATCTCGAGCAACGCTGACTTAGACAGCAAGGAGAAATGCATTGAGAGATCTAAAATGTGTAGAACAAAATACCGATAAGCAATATGCGTGTTTAATCAATTGAAACGTAATAAAAACTCAAAACTAAAGAGATCGTGTTCAAAGAAGTCAGAGTTGTTTATCTATGATTTCCTAGCGGCAACAGATGCATGAGACGGCAAACAACATTAGTTTATAAAATGAACTAAACAGTAACATGGCGTACCGATATAATGGATTTATTTTAACATGGAGATTAAGTTGGATGTTGAAAATGTTGAAATAATGGAATCGGTTACTCGTGTCACCATTAAATGCTTGTATGGGCGGTCAGATTTTTAAACGTTTTCGGAGCATACAGGAAACCGTTTGCACAAGTGTATACATAAAGTGAAAGGTAAAACTAAATATGTTTTAAAAGTTTAAATTTAATGATAGTCTAGTCAATTATGAGACAGTATTTATGATGTTTTCTACATCAGTCGACTTTATTTTGCTACATCAGTCGGATTTACTTTGCTACATCAGTCTACTTTACTTTGCTAGATCAGTCGACTCTACTTTGCTACATCAGTCTGCTTTACTTTGCTACATCAGTAGACTTTTCCACTTTACTTTGCTACATCAGTCTACTTTACTTTGCTACATCAGTCGAGTCTACTTTGCTACATCAGTTGACTTTACTTTGCTACATCAGTCGACTTTACTTTGCTAGATCAGTCGACTCTATACTTTGCTACATCAGTCGACTCTACTTTGCTACATCAGTCGACTTCACTGTGCTATATCAGTCGAATTTACTTTGCTACATCAGTCCACTTTACTTTGCTACATCAGTCGACTTTACTTTGCTACATCAGTTTACTTTGCTACATCAATCGACTTTACTTGCTATAGCAGTCGACTTTACTGTGCTGCACCAGTTTTTTTGCCTCATCAGTTGACTTTACTTTGCTACATCAGTCGAGTTGACTTTGCTACATTATTCGACTTTACTTTTTTTTTTTTTTTTAACACGTTTTCGGCTAGGTTGACTGAAGATATCGAATACATATGATAGTAAAAATATTGAATTTTTTTTTTTGCAGGTTTTAACATATTATCAGCAGGTCGGTGAGTAATTGCACTAGTCATGAAGCCACAGGGGCTTTACATTGAAATTAGTTTGCTATAATATAGGAGAGTTGGTAGCGTAATAGTTAGACATTACAGCAGGTGCCAAGGTTTTGGGTTTGAATTAGCACTGAAGAGGATTACAAGTAAGGTATTGAGAGGGTCCTTTGGGAACGGGTGAACAGTGCAGAGGAGCAGATAGACCATTACGGTCTGAGGAGAATGGCGCTGCGAGGAGTTACCTGGGGATCTGACAGACGCTCAATACTCACGTGAAAGGCGAGACGGATATATAATAGGACGGTTACTGGTACAATCGGAATGGCAACTCTTGGCTTGTTGCTGAAGATGGGGACAGTGCACTGATAGGGGGGGGTCCCATGTGCTGTGATGTCGATTCCTAATTCAACATTCAATATTCAACGGAAGAGGATTTACCAAAAAAGTGTAGTGCTCCTTCTAGGTCAAAGCCGCATCAAATGGTTACCAGTTCTGGGGAACAATAAAGGCAGCAGGCGTAACGTTGATCATATCCCTCACCCACTGTCCAGTGATCTATAAAAAATATGAGTTTAGCTTGACCTGCTCGATGCGGTACAATGGTGAACAGAGTCCTTTACAGTTGCCTAAATCCGCACCAGTCCACCAAAAGATTTGAGGTTGTTTTTTCTGTCACCTTCAAAGGCATTAACCTAAATGTAAAATAGTGTATTCATTTTAGCAAAAATGAATTCATTTTGTGCTTTATTAAACATTGATTTAGCTCTGTAGTAATGTACTTGACGACAGACAACGGAATGTCATAAAATACACTGTGCAATGTATTGTGTCCACAGTATTTAATACGGAAAAACATTGTTTTGAAATAAAGTATGTTTATAAATCAAAATTAACGAACAGATAAGTGATCAATCGTTGGAAAGCTTGGTATGTGTTTTTTTTTAGAGGAATGATGGTGGGCAAGACCAAGGTGCAATAATGATGTTTGGAAAATTAATGTGTTATGTCAATTCAACGCCTTCTCTAATAATGCCTAACAACTAAATCACATGACTTTTTGAAAGGAGTCCCTCGGTAACTGGTTACTAGAAGCCTTTTCCATGTGTTGCATTGTTTGACAGTTTAATGTGCTTACAAAGATCTCTGTTCTGAATTTATTCGTATTACATTTTTTATGGGAAAAATGAAAATCGTCATGTTTAACCAACAAAGGGAATAATTGTGACTAGGTTTATGTGCATCATATAAAATGCCTTAAAATTGCTCGCCACCAAATAGCTCTGAGAAGGTCTCTTGCAGTGTTGATGCGATCACAAGAGACAGACCCAAATACTGTCTCGTCTACCGACCAACTAATGAGGACCCGGTCTCTAATGACCTATAAAGTGGTCTCGCTGTGATGTGAAATAAAGCATAAAAGTCACCTTCAATATCTTCGATCACACGGTGGCTTCAACGGAAATGCAAGCTCTGATACTACGGCCATGAAAAACAGCGCTAAACAATAGTTAGGAGAATACCCCACAACGAACACGACATACCCACGGACAGATTTTCCACAAACGCCTCAGTATTACAGATCAAGCCAAATTCGGTCGCCTTTGCACTGGACATCACAGCACTTACATAAATTAGCCATAAGGCAGCAAATCTCTGCTAGCGTCTTTGTGCTGAACACACCACCAGAATATACCGTGTACGGCTGTCCTCTTCTGGGATTAAACATTGTGTGGCCACATCCAGCAGGCATGACAAAAAAGCTTTGGGGAAACCTCAGAGATCGTATGTTAATGTCTCTACTATGCGCCCTCTCTGTCTGGGACTAAAATTCCAGAAGCACACTCTTACTTGGTTGAACCTCAGCCGCTCTGTTTTTCGCCTAAATCTCCTGGCTCCTGCACTTCTATTTCTCTGCTATTTTCTCTCACCATTTCCTCGTTTTATCCTCTTTACTCTCTTTCTTCGCTGCTCTCTGAAGATGACGTCAAGCTCAGATGTGCTCCATAGCTCCGGCTTTTGTTTCAATAATGGAAAAACAAACGTAATGGTTTTTTCCAAGAAAGGAATAGTGCCTATATGTATGTATATATATATATATATATATATATATATATATATATATATATATATATATATATATATATATATATATATATATATATATATTTAAAGTCAAGGGCGCTATTTATGCACATGGACAATCATCCGATGGAAGATGTTTCACAGAGATAAAGAATGGAATAGAACAGGCCAAAACTGCATTTTACCAAATAAAGAATATTTTGTGCAATAAATCAGCTCTCCAAATACCACCACTTTCAAGAACAACCCATGTACAGCCGACTACAGAAACCCCAGAAGGCTAGACTAAAGAGAACTTGCTTTATTAAGAACGCAAATGCCAAGCTTGCTGTCCTTAAACTCCCTCCCATAATACCAAATGTTCCACTTAAACCTTACAACGACTGCCCCGCTTGGCTTAGGGATAGCCTACCAACAGTCAGAACCACTGTAACAGGGGTCTCCTCCAAATCATCAATGAGCAGCACTGATATGAAATCAACTACAGAAGGAGAGATCAATAGACTTTACCCACACCAGAGTTGGATTCGAGTGTATACAGATGGTTCAGCCAAGAGAGCAGTAAGAGACGGAGGAGGAGGAATATACATAGAATGCCCAAATGGTTTAAAAATCAACCATGCTGTACCAACAGGTTCATATTCCTCCAATTACAGAGCAGAGGCAGAAGCACTTCTAGCGGCATGTTCTTTCCTGAATGGACAACAGCACAGCAAATATAGCAGAGTGGTCTTTCTGACTGATGCTATGTCAGTTCTACAAGCAATTGTTACCCCAAAAGACACTCAGTTTGTAGACTTGACGCAACAGCTGATTTACTTAGGCTCTTCAGTAGAACAATCTGTACTGCAGTGGATTCCAGGTCACTGTGGCTTGGAAGGCAATGAAATAGCGGACAGATTGGCCAGAAGCGGCAGTGACATGGTACAACCAAATAGCGACTTAACCCACCAAGAGATGAAAACACTAATACAATCTAGTATCCAAGAAAGGTGGCTGGATACCCACACCAGATTTTCTCCCCAAGACTCACTTCATCGCCTCTCTAGAGAGGGACAGTCTATTATATTCAGACTAAGGACAGGGCACAACAGATTTCGTCAACATATGTTCAAATTTTTCGGTGTAGGAAATACGGAGACGTGTCCCTGCAGCGTGGCACCCGAAAATGCTGAGCATGTGCTCCAACACTGTCAACAGTATGCTGACAACAGAGACGCAATCTGGCCTGTTCCAACCACAATGAAGACAAAACTGTATGGTACACAAGAGGATATGGATTGCACGATAGCTTTCATAAAGGCTACCGGCCTCCTGATATAAGTTTTCTGACAGAAGGATCGAAGAAGAAGAAGGAGGTTAGGAAAATAATTCTCGTATGTTATATATTATCAGTTTTAACATTCGGCTGTGAAGCCCAAACAATTAATAAACACGCTAAACATTATCTTGAGATGTGGTATTACAGAAGAATCTTCAAAATTCGTTTGACAGTAAGAAGATCAACCGAGATGTTTTGAAAGAGGCGATTGTTCGAAGACAACTTATCACAAACATCATAAGGAGACACTAGTCATATTTTGGTCGTGTTATGAGAAGAGGGAAAATGGAACATGTTTTGACCACTGAAAAGACCTAGGGAATATGAGACAAAAGAAGACAGCATGAGAAGGTTATTTACAGTCTTTTATCATGGCACGTAGGGGTGTCACACACTAGCTGATACACGCAGCTGCGGATCGCAGATTGTGGAGATTCATGATCGCCCAAGCCAGTCAGCAAGGAACTTGATGATATATTTGATGTAAACCCTGCATTAAAAAAAAATTTTTTTGATTCCCTTTCAAGGATGGCAAGCCCTGGAAATTCAAATCAACTTAAAAACAATTATAACCCATCAATGGGAACTCGACCATGACCGTCATGTTTACAGGCATTTATTCTAACTGATTTTGGCTTTATGCAACAATAATAATTGTAATCAATATTTCTACCTTAATTTTCTATTTTCAGGTTATTGTAAGCTGACATAGTCAGATAATGAAAAGCATACTATTCTGCGGTATACTGATACTAAGCATTTCCATATTTTGGACCATTTCTACGGTCCTGTTTCTGAGTTCTAGCTCTAGCGAACATTTAACTCAGCTGTGGAATATAAACAAGCGCGTAAGTAGCCAATGTCTAAAACAGGGATGAATATAGCCATGCTATTACAACAAGAAGCAATTATAGCGTAGACGTTCAACTGACAGCAACTTTGGTTAAAACATTATGTAGTGGCTTGGCGAGTGGTTTCCTTTATCCCTATTAAACTGCTCATTGACAGTTGTGTTGATTAGCTAGTTAGCTAGCTGAATAGTTAGTTAGTCAGTTATGTTGTTATTCATTAAGATAGTTATACAGTTGGTTAATAGGTATATATATGTATATATATATATATATATATATATATATATATATATATATATACATACAGATATATAAATAGATACAAATATATATATATATAGTTAGCCGGTTGTACATATAATAGTTAGTAGTTATACACTTAGTTAGTCAGTATAAAGTCAGTTAGATTTATAATTAGATTCACGATTAGTCAGTTATACAGTTAGTTATATATTGTTTCGCTTGGTTAGACAGTTATAACTTTAGATAGTAATATATTTTGTCGCTTGGTTAGACAGTTATACAGTTCGTTAGTTATACAGTTAGTCACTTGATTAGTATTTATACATTTAGATAGTTATATAGTTAGTCACTTGGTTAGTCAGTTATAAATTCGTTAGTTATGCAGTTAATCACTTGGCTAGTCAGTTATAAAGTGTGGTAATTATACAGTTAGTCAGTTGGTTAGTCAGTTATAAAACATCTTTATTTATGCAGTTAGTCCCTTGGTTAATAGGTATAATGTTAGTTATATAGTTTGTCACTTACGCTGTTAGTTAGTCAGTGATATAGCAGTAAGTAATATATTATATTATTAGTCTAGTTTCTCTACAGATCATTGCATATCAAACCACTCAGTCCATAAGCGATTGGATCTCTCACCAAGTAAATCCCCAAGCGTGTAGTGGCTGACAGTAAATGTTCTGAGTTGCTTTGTTTTTCTTCGGTGGCTTCCCGCACACTACTCCTGTTGGTCTCATCTCTTTTCACTCTCTGGTCTTGCAGTCTGGGTATAGTTGCAGATTCACAATCGTCACTTGCTTTACGCAGGCAAGATATTTCTAGTGCAATCCTCGGTACCATTTTGTTCGCAAGCCTAATTCATTGTTAATACACGAGCATATACACCGAAGTACTAAAGTTAATCTTATCAGAATGATATTTGTGTGGTCAACACTATGCTGTAAGTGCTAAACGTGGACACCTACATCCTCTAATGAACGTTAAACTGTGACAAGAGAGATAAAATCCCTTAGAAGAGCTGCAGGAATTTCAAGGAAAGACAAAATACGAAATCAAGCAAATGCTAGAAATAAAGCCAGTCTTATAGGCTATCAAAGAAAAACACATGGTTTGGACACCTAACAAGAATGTCCTGATACTATCTGCAACAGCGAGCCACATTAAAATGTTAAAACTTACAGAGCGAGCGGAAAACCTCAAAAAACAGAGCGATAGCTTTAAAAACAGCCTTACAGAAATAACCATCAATCTTAATAGTGCTCTTGAAAGAGCTCATCAACGAACGTTACATGTGCCCCTCCCCCCCCCCCCCCCCCCCCCCCCGCCCCCTCCTCCCCCCCGGTCCTGACACTTCATTGAGGTACAAGGTGGACAAGAAGAAGAAGAAGAAGAAGAAGAAGAAGAAGAAGAAGAAGAAGAAGAAGAAGAAGAAGAAGAAGAAGAAGAAAAAGAAGAAGAAGGAGAAGAAGAAGAGGAAGAAGAAGAAGAAGAAGTTCACGTTGTGTACAGTTATTTATGGATCTAAATACCTGCTTGGCAATGCTGCGAAGAACGAAAAGCAACCGACTGTCTTCAAATAGAACATGTATTTTCCCATTTCTTAACAACTAACGCCTCTGCGGGAGAAGGCCCATATTATCCCATAGCAGGAACATGCATTATCTGTCCTTATATACTAAATAACAATACATTATGTTTTGATTAGCGATTCCTTTCCTTACTAGACAATTCCATAAACAGTACATAGATTACAGTGTATCGATTGTGATGAGGTTGTTCAGTTTAGTGGTATCGGCATCGGAAAATGCGTCTGATTCTGGGATTTGAGCAATAATCATGTTCCTAGGAGACTAGTTGCTCATAAAGCTAACAAAAAAACTTTTTAGTGTGGCATAAGGGGGAAAGGGAAAGGGGGGGGGGGGCGCATTACTTCTTTATAAAACGATTTTTATGTTGTGATGACTCACATACATATTTAATAATGAATTGTATCAAATATTTTATATGGCTAAAAATTATATAATAAATTTTGCGTGTGCTACGGAAAGAAAAGGTGCCGTTATTCTATACTAGCTGTACTCGGCCCAATCTAACTGCAAAAGAAAGAAAACAGAAAGCATATAATATGGTTAATTTCACAATCATTGCCTGCGCAGACAGTCTGGTTTGCTGATTCTAGAAGACGCTACACGTAATTGTATCCTTATGTAAGTAGTCGTTTAATGTATATTATAAAGACTAAACAAAAAATATGGTTATTTCTTCATCACAAGCTAACGCTTTTTGTATCTTTGAAAGAGCTCAAAGTAAAGTTTACTACTGTACGTCTAATTGAAAAAAAAAATTAACAATAAAATGAAACTTGCACACAAAGAGAGAGAGAGAGAGAGAGAGAGAGAGAGAGAGGGGGGGGGGGGAGAGAGAGAGAGAGAGAGAGAGAGAGAGAGAGAGAGAGAGAGAGAGAGGTAGCGCATCTTTAAAATATCAATAATTAAAAATTAAAACTGTAAAATCATGTTTTAAGCTCTTTCAGTTAACCATTTATGTCATTAACCCCCTCCCTCACCCTTCCAATTCTAGCAACTGTTCCTCTCTCCCTGTCTGATGGATGTGAAATTCACCATAACATTTAAAAAAAAATTAACCTTAGCCTCCGTTTACACCCATACTAAAATGGGTAGCAGGAATTGTAATTAGAAGTAAATGCAGCCAGCGTAATATTTACCACATCACCCTTCCAGTACCAGTACTACTAATAAAAAAAATGTCCCTATTGTCTGTTTTACTACATGTCTAGGTCTGTGAAGACAGGGTCTCGTGAGCCAGAGAAGCCGCATGGCTAGTGCTGTCAAAACTGAATGTTCAGGTTAGGAGGTTTAATTGTGCCCCCGACCGAAAAACCCTATCACCTTACAGGGGATCGAACCCGAATCTCCAGCGTGACGAACCCGCAGTTCTAACCACCTGGCTAACCACAACAATTACTATCATATTTCTGAGGTCAACAGTCACAGTTCGGGAACGTGACAACGAAAAAGTATTCGGTTCATCGGGAAAAAAAAAAACAAGATGTCGATGTGATCGTCACTGAAACTATGGAGCTCGTGCTTTGTGTGACAGTCTTTTATAAGGAAGAATACACGTGCGTATTCTTATGCAACGTTGTGTCAGAATGTCATGGCAATCCGTTAAGAACTTTCGACAGGCACCTTCATGCAGATTTCTGAGGTCAACAGTCAAAGTTCGCCTAAAAAAGAAAACCCTGCCGGAACGAAGCAACGAAAAAAAAAAATACCGGATCGTCGGAAAACGAAACCAAGATTTCGATGTGATGGTCGCTAGTGCTATGCAGTTCTTGCTTTGTGTTTCTTTTGTTCGTGATTTCGCGCTTTAAAAAAATATGAAAGCACGTGCGCATTCGAATGCAAAGGTGTGTCAAAATTTGAAAGCAACCAGCGAAGAACTTTCGTAGATTAGCTATTACTAACAAACCGATATTAAAATTGTTATTTATATAGATAACAAACGTTAGCCACGTCCCTATGCAGACACAATTTTTCGTTTCTTCGAAGCCCCACTCTAGCTGTTGCTCGAGGCCCTAATTACAACCCAATCTGCGGTCGAACGGTGTTTCTGAGACCTCTCCAGTGTGATTCTCATTCTAATGGTGACACTTTGTGTCACAGGGTGTTTATCGCTCTGATGTGATGGTCTGGTGGGGGTAAACGGTCAGGTCAAGTCAATTCTATATAATTTACATTACTTACAGGCACGTGTTGGCGTCTGTGGCTTAGTCAATGCCGGGGTTCCGGGTTCGATCCCAGCTGCGGACCTTGCGCCTTACATTGGTTTGGACAGTGGCATTGAGAAGCTGACCGTTTAGTAGCAATGGCAAACTACTGGATGTAAAAATACCTAAAAAAAACTACAACAGCCACACACACAAAAAAATGCTTGTATTAGTTCTGCAACGTCCTGTTAAGGATACGCAACTAACTTTTTTTTACAGGCCAGTGACGCACTGTCCACTGGATATTTTTTTCTAGGTAATGACGGTGTGTTGAGAAACGAGCAGGCAGATAAGACTGACCGGTCCTGCATCATTTGTTGGTGAATTTAATTATGTCACGTCCTTACACGTCAAGCAATGAAGGTTACATCTGGCTGTTGCTCTAATTATTACTTCATTAGTGGCTGAACGTTGTAGCTGGGATTAATTGTGATGGTCTGCTGTCCATAGTAAGGATTTTTGTTATCTTCAGATGGCTGCCTGGAGTTGACAAACATTTCGATCGATCGGGCGTATGATGCTAGACCGCTAGACACTCGGTGTGTGGTGCCGTCAACATCACTCAGGCCGCCTCTGTTTTCTGGGACTTTACCTGGTACATATTTGAAGCTCTATCAATCTAATGCCACGTTAATTTTAACGAAAATTATTCTACTCAATGCGGATTTAACCCCTGAGATTTGGGCTGAAAGGCAACAGCCTAGACGCTACACCGCCACGGCTAACATTGTAATTGATATTCCAGATTGTCTTCTTAACCTTTGAATTAGCATGAACGAGGAGCAAACGCCCGTAATTTATTTTCAGAAAAGTATATTATACGTGAGAGTGTAAGCACTTGCAGGACAGGGGGGCAGAAGACATACACGGTCCGATTATTAAGTAATGAGACTGATTTTATAATGGCCAAGACAAAAATTCCATCTATGAATTAAAGCATGGAATCCAAACAGGCAACATTCATCTATAATTTCCAACTTTTCATCGCCGCCCTATCAGAAGACAACAAAGAAGCTCCCCTTTTGTTAACCTAGTCAAAGATGCATTGTTACGTCATCAGCATAGAGCAAAAGATCTCACATTATATTCAGTTTAAAAATCACAAAAAGCACCATTGCGACATTTGAATTGATGCGACAGGTTTATGGGGTTAATTGTTTATCTCGTGCACAGATTTGCAGCTGGTATACACGATTCAAAAGTGGTGTGGATATGATTGCTAATGCAACTAAACCAGGACGCCCTACTTATGTTCGTAATGAGGATCTCATTGCAAACTTTCCAGAACGGATACAAGACGATCGTTGTTCGACTGTGAGGATGATGGTAGATGAATTTGGTGTTAATACAGAGACTGTTCGTAAAATTTTAGTGAAAGATTTGGGAAAGGAAAAAGCTGCTTGTCGGTTTGTATTAAAAACCTGGCAATTTTTTTCTTTATGACACTGCACCGGCTCAAAGGGTGGTAGTTGTACAGGAATTTTTAACTCCCAAAACAGGTGCGTGTCCTCAACCATCCTCTCCATTTCCCAGATTTGCCTCACTTTGACTATTTTCTTTTCCCAAAATGCCATTGAAAGGACGCTTCTTTGCCATATTGATGGCATCCAAAGGGCCGTAAAGTCGATTTTAAGAGCCATAACGAAAGAAGAACTGCAGTGGTCTTTCCAGTGTTTTTAGGATCGTTCCACTTGCTGTATCAATGCATAAGTGGCTTACTGTGAATAAAATACAGGATATATCTTCAACTGTTGACAATTTTTTTTTTTTTAAGAATTAGTCTCATTACTTAATTGACGGAATTAGTAATCATCTTTGTCTTTTTTTTTAAGTATCCAGAAACCATGAGCTGTTAACACTTTGGCTGTGTACAATGTAAAACGCAGCTCTTCAGCCTTGATGTAATAATAGATACCATGAATCTGGGAGAAATGTGGCTTTTCTGCCTACCCCCAGGTGTGAACCTGGACCACAAGGATTTCATCACCCTGTTACAGGGAAGTCAGGTTTAGCCAACTGCGCTAGCGAGCCGTGCGTCTCCGTCTTTAAACAACTATATGTATGTGTGTGGTTGTGTGGACGAATGTATATGCGCAGATGATATGATGTGTACGTGTGTTTCATTTGTGTGTGTTTGTGTTTGTTATTTGAACAAGTCTAAGTTCAGATACACACATAATAATTCTATATATACATACACATATTGTTATACTACAGTCTTCCCCGACAGAGCCACAGTCCTAATGCATCCGAATGCAGGGAATTTATGAAAACCGTTAAACAACTAGTACCAAGCACATGTAGACTAACAGTATAATGTATATTATGTTCCTCGGCATCTGTGGCGTTGCGAACAGGCTATCTAATGCCGGGTGCCGGGTTCGATTCCAGCTGTAGAGCGTTTGTCCTGCGTTGGTTTCGCCAGTGGTACCCAGCGCTGACAGTTCAGCCAGCAAGGACAAAAAAAAAAAAAAAACGAAGGGTTGGTTCTGCAACGCCCTGTAGAAGGATACGTGACCAGCTATAAGGGAAACAGAATACACCATGATTTTAAGACTAGACGCAACAACATAGATCTAATTATACAGTTCAGAGAGAAAAAAAAACTATCCTCCTATAATGCTAATGCTTCAAGCGGCTGATGTTAACAGCTGTTGAAAAAACAAAATCGATGTAGAGATTGAACCTGGATGCAAACAGACCACGTCAACAAGATTAAGGTAAAACAAACCATATAGCAGTGGCAGCACGTCACTGCACATTATAACTATGTGCTCCCACACACAAACACACATCAAACACACATACATAGACATATACACATGCCTAAGTGCAGCGGCTAGATGCTTTCCGATGGATCCGAAGGTCTTGTGTTCAAACGCGCAAAGAACCGGATTTTTTTTCAAATGTGACCTTGGCTACCAGGTCGACCCAGTCTCAAGTGGTTGCCAGGTAAAGTCCTGAGAAGTAAAGGCGAACGACGTCACGTTGACCACATCTTCAACTGTTCTATGAAACATGAGCCTAGTCTCATATGCCCGAAACGATAAACGTAACTTCTACTTTTTACTTGTATGTATGTATGTATGTATGTATGTATGTATGTATGTATGTATGTATGTATGTATGTATGTATGTATGTATGTATGTATGTATGTATGTATGTATGTATGTATGTATGTATGTATGTATGTATGTATGTATGTATGTATGTATGTATGTATGTATGTATGTATGTATGTATGTATGTATGTATGTATGTATGTATGTATGTATGTATGTATGTATGTATGTATGTATGTATGTATGTATGTATGTATGTATGTATGTATGTATGTATGTATGTATGTATGTATGTATGTATGTATGTATGTGTGTATGTATGTATGCATGTATGTATGTATGTATGTATGTATGTATGTATGTATGTATGTATGTATGTATGTTTGTATGTATGTATTAGTTAGTTAGTTAGTTAGTTAGTTGGGTTATCCTCATTGCACTCCGGACATGTCCATAGGTGCTCAGATCCTCCCCTCAGTATGAAGCCCAACGTCCGATGGCTAATAGTACCAGTTCTATGTTGATTAACAAGTCTTCTGGCGTAGCTGGTGTGCGTCTCGTTTTTTGCTGTGCCGATCTTAATTCCCAAGTCTGCCATTCTGGCGAGTGATGTGGATTTTGTATGTATGTATGTATGTATGTATGTATGTATGTATGTATGTATGTATGTATGTATGTATGTATGTATGTATGTATGTATGTATGTATGTATGTATGTATGTATGTATGTATGTATGTATGTATGTATGTATGTATGTATGTATGTATGTATGTATGTATGTATGTATGTATGTATGTATGTATGTATGTATGTATGTATGTATGTATGTATGTATGTATGTATGTATGTATGTATGTATGTATGTATGTTTGTATGTGAGTATGT
>CAJHNH020002898.1:25000-90077 GCA_905116865.2 Candidula unifasciata | reverse complement strand
CATTTTACTGATGGGGGATTATCTAGATCTTTGGCTTTTTTCTCACTTTACTGATGGGATATTACCTATATCTTTGGGGGTTTTTTTTCTCCTTTTTTACTGAGGTGAATATATCCTAGTCTTTGGGTTTTTCTCTCACTTAAAAAAGTAGATTTTCCCTAGATCTTATATCCTATGATCTTTTGGCTTTTCTTTCACTTTACTGATGTTGAGAACAATTCATTAGAATCTTTGGCTTTTCTCTCACCTTTAACTCGCCAGTGTGAGACCCCCCGCATCTGCCTTAAATCTTTGATTTTTCTTATACTTTACTGATGGTGAGATATATCCTAGGATCTTTGGCTTCTTTCTCAATTTACTGATGGTGAGATATATCCTAGGATCTTTGGCTTCTTTCTCAATTTACTGATGGTGAGATATATCCTAGGATCTTTGGCTTTTCTCTCACTTTACTGATAATGAGATATCCCAGGATCTTTGGTTTTTTCTTTCTTTACTAATGGTGAGACATCTTAAGATCTTTGGCTTTTCATTCATCGTCGTGAAACCCTTGTATTACTTGGTGTTATAAGCCTTTAGTAGAAAATATTTTTTTTTTTTTTTTTTTGGTGGGCCAATTCTTCATTTGTAGCTCATATCCTCAGTAATATCAACTCCAAGCAGTCTGCTGTCAAGTTACTTACAACTAAAATGGAAGTATTTAGGATTTTAAAATTTGGTTTATTATCCTGAAGCCATAGAATTCAGCAGAAATACAAACAAACATTTCAGAAAACCAAAAATCTCCATGGAATGAGGACGACTAGCATCATTAGAGAGAACGGTGGAGTAAGACCGTGGTGAATTATAATGACAGACAAAGAATGGGAGTTTGTAGCGAAATCCAATGAAAAATCTTTAGTGCAGGACAGCTAAAACAACATCTAGCATGAGAGTGGAGGTGGAGGCGGTAACTGCAGACTTCCGGTGTTGTAACTGTAATAGACTCTGAAAGCATGCTGAAACAGGGGAAGACAGGAAGGCGCCAAGCAGAGTGGCAAGCTTTACTGCGAAGGTCACGGGTAGTGAGCATACTTTGGATCTTTTCTCCAAGCCACCGTGCGTGGTGGGGAATGATCAGGCAGATAGATTGGCTGGAGCTGCATCATTAGGGGTGGGGTGGGGAAGGGAGGGGGAGTTAAATTGACATATGACAAGGCAGATGTGATTTGGGATTCAGGACCCTTTGGGATAGAGCAACGTAGAAGCGAAACACGATTATTATAGCCTTGAGAGAATGAGGCACCAACGTGTAAATAGAGGGTCTGACCTGCTCACTAAACTTAGATGGAAGGTCAGAAGGATACATAACCAAACTACGACTGCTACTATTAGTATTGAATCTCTGCGCTGGCTGCTGATAATGAGGACGGAGCATGCATGGAAATGCCCCGAGTGCTGCGATGTCAGTTCTCGACTCACAACTAAGATGGTTAGGGTAAACTGCATATTAGATCTTTCAAGCAGAACATCGGGGTGGAAGGCAAAGGACGGATAAATGGTGCAGCTGTACATTGCAAAAATATAAACAAACTCATCACCTAGAAGTGCAAGACAAATAGTGAAAACCAAAACACTGGGTTGCAACCTAGTATCAGTGAGACGACATAAGAAGAAGGATATATGGCATCTGTCGGGCACCAAAGATGAGAATTACCTCCTGTGATATTTCAGAGGCTAGTTCTCGGACAACCAGCTCCTTGTCTTGTTCAGTGTCTCGAGTTTCATTGTACGTCATCATCGATTCCCTGTAATAGATTCATTTACTTATAGGCACCCAAAGTTGTTTGTTCGGTTGCCCATGCAGGACTCTGTCTATCTGTAAGTCTATCTGACTGGCTATCTGTTCATCCATCCAGCAATCCATCTATTTACCATCCGTATCTCTCTATTCATCCATACATTTACCAATCACTTTCTTTCAATATCCATGCACCCATCCACCCACATCTATCTATCTAATCTATCTATCTAATCTATCTATCTATCTATCTATCTATCTATCTATCTATCTATCTATCTATCTATCTATCTATCTATCTATCTATCTATCTATCTATCTATCTATCTATCTATCTATCTATCTATCTATCTATCTATCTATCTATCTATCTATCTATCTATCTATCTATCTATCTATCTATCTATCTATCTATCTATCTATCTATCTATCTATCTATCTATCTATCTATCTATCTATCTATCTATCTATCTATCTATTATCTATCTATCTATCTATCTATCTATCTATCTATCTATCTATCTATCTATCTATCTATCTATCTATCTATCTATCTATCTATCTATCTATCTATCTATCTATCTATCTATCTATCTATCTATCTATCTATCTATCTATCTATCTATCTATCTATCTATCTATCTATCTATCTATCTGTCTATCTGTAAGTCTATCTGACTGGCTATCTGTTCATCCATCCATCAATCCATCTATTTACCATCCGTATCTCTCTATTCATCCATACATTTACCAATCACTTTCTTTCAATATCCATGCACCCATCCACCCACATCTATCTATCTAATCTATCTATCTAATCTATCTATCTATCTATCTATCTATCTATCTATCTATCTATCTATCTATCTATCTATCTATCTATCTATCTATCTATCTATCTATCTATCTATCTATCTATCTATCTATCTATCTATCTATCTATCTATCTATCTATCTATCTATCTATCTATCTATCTATCTATCTATCTATCTATCTGTCTGTCTGTCTGTCTGTCTGTCTGTCTGTCTGTCTGTCTGTCTGTCTGTCTGTCTGTCTGTCTGTCTGTCTGTCTGTCTGTCTGTCTGTCTGTCTGTCTGTCTGTCTGTCTGTCTGTCTGTCTGTCTGTCTGTCTGTCTGTCTGTCTGTCTGTCTGTCTGTCTGTCTGTCTGTCTGTCTGTCTGTCTGTCTGTCTGTCTGTCTGTCTGTCTGTCTGTCTGTCTGTCTGTCTGTCTGTCTGTCTGTCTGTCTGTCTGTCTGTCTGTCTGTCTGTCCTGTCTATCTATCTGTCTGTCTATCTATCTTTCTATCTATCTATCTATCTATCTATCTATCTGTCTGTCTGTCTGTCTGTCTGTCTGTCTGTCTGTCTGTCTGTCTGTCTGTCTGTCTGTCTGTCTGTCTGTCTGTCTGTCTGTCTGTCTGTCTATCTATCTATCTATCTATCTATCTATCTATCTATCTATCTATCTATCTATCTATCTATCTATCTATCTATCTATCTATCTATCTATCTATCTATCTATCTATCTATCTATCTATCTATCTATCTATCTATCTATCTATCTATCTATCTATCTATCTATCTATCTATCTATCTATCTATCTATCTATCTATCTATCTATCTATCTATCTATCTATCTATCTATCTATCTATCTATCTATCTATCTATCTATCTATCTATCTATCTATCTATCTATCTATCTATCTATCTGTCTATCTATCTATCTATCTACCGTATGTCACTATCGGAGACCCTCTCAGTTAATTCCCTGCCAGGTGCAGGAGTTGATAGATTAACTGCTACACTGCATGTGTTCAGTACCAACTCTAGAATTCAAAGAACCACTGTGCACATCGGTATCAATGACATCATGATGACAAGATCATTAGTGCATCACAATTATCTACATTATTGGTCCTGCTGCGAAGCAAATTCTCAAAATCATCCGTTTTGTGCCTTGCATTTTTGAACCCTGCTATTGGTTCCAGCGCCGTATGACAGACGCTGCAAATTTAACATTGCAGAAATTCTGTGTGGAACATGATGTCTACTTCATAAACCACACACCATACTTTACTTCATCGTCTGGTGCTCCCAAGAAAAGACTGTGCCGGGACCAAATCCACAGCTCTCGGTTAGAAAATAGTGTTTTTCCGAAGAATTTAAAATATCCTCAGCGCACACAGTACCCAGCGCCAGTTACTTGAGCAAACAGAACACCATCCATGCCTGTTGCAACTGCTGCTCATAATCTACAAAACAGTATCTTCGCTCCAACGACAAACCTGCTTTTACCCCAAATGCACACTCCAGTGCATACCACACAAATCCCATTCCTGATGGTGGATTGTACGATGCTTCATTTCCTCCATTGTCGTATAAGCAGCCTCCATCTGTCAAACACAAGGAAGCATCATCAAACAAGCCTGTTATGTCCCAGAATCCTGCTGCCAAAGAAAGACTTACTAGAGATGATTATGTTAGTAAACAATCACCGTATAGTCATGCACAGCCTGTCTATCCCTGGAACCCTGAACTTCAGTATCTTATCCAGTTGAATCCTGCAGATCTTCATCAAGCTTTTATGATGTCGCTATAAACGGAGACACTCTCCTGTCCCACCAAGGAACAGTATTTAATAAATACCTTTTGTTGAAATTGTTTCACTATTACTGTATAAATGATATTTTCAGCGCAAAACTTAATGTTCAAAAATCACAGTGAGTGGCTTAGCAAGGATGGCCTGCGAATAAGGCATCTTAAAATTTACCATTTACTCGGCAAACTGCCCGAGCTGTCGGTTAGACTTAACAATCAGTTTCATATTTTTAGAGTCACTGAAAGTCGTCTAAACAACAAAATTAATGATAAAGAAACCACTATCAGGGGATTTAAATTAATTCTCAAAGATGCAACAACAAAATTAGAGACAGGCATAGCAGTGTACATTTCAAACTGTATGAAATATTCCCATAGATGTGATTTTGAATCTATATATATGTCCAACTCTTCAGAATCGTGCGGGCATCACCTCACTCCTGCCTGTGTCCCCTAGAACAAGTTCCTGGTCAAGACGTCATATCAACTGCTGTCGTCCACTTCTGAAATGGCCAAACTTTATAAACCGATTCAATCGATGTGTATTATCATTATCGAGCCGGTCACCTTTACTTCCCAGAACAAATAAAAACATCCATGTTAGGGTGGGTGGGCGTTGAGACACCCATGGTTGAATATTCATAAATGTTGCATTGACTAGACACTATACTAGGCTTCTGAGAATGTGATGTTCAGCGCAAAGATTCTACAAATCGCAATGCCAATAAACAGTCGGGCAAGCGGTTAATTAATGTTTAAAATGTTACCTCTTTATTGACCTCAACGTTGTGAGGTTTTAACGGGGTGAACTGAGAGACAAATAAAATCAATTTATAAACATTAGCAGGAGGACAACAACAACAGCAGCAGCATCAAAAACAGAACAGAAACACCAACAAGAAACAATAACCCGTACTTGTATGTGTGCAAGCCCCAATTCGACGTTGTCTCCAAGTCAGGCAATAACACCAGGGCTGTAATGTAATATTTTATCGTGTGTAGATTTATTCATTAATTAAATCATTCATTCATTGTCATTTTTTTTCATAACGTTATATGTCACATAGGGTTCGTAGTCTATTATTTCATTCTGTTCTATCTTTCGTAATCACTTCGATATCAAAAATGAAATCTAGTCCAACAGCCTTGGCTTCTCGCAACAACGTTCGTCTTAGCGGTTCTCGTGGACGACCTCGTTTCCCTAATACCTTCATTTCCATTTTTAGCCTAACTGGTGATTCTCAGCTCGCCTCCTCTCATAACGTGTCCAATATAGCGCAGAAAGCCAACGAAGTCTACAAACCGTAGAAGCAAGATTCCTTTGATCTGGCCCAATTGAGGCCGATGTCTCTGTTCCACGCTGCGGGCAAAATAATCTTCTCGGCTATGGCACGCAGACTCATGCAGTACTTCATCATTCATCATCACCAGTTTTCTTTATGCCTAGTGGTACTGGAGGCTTCAGAGATAACTTTCCATGCTTTCCTGTCCTGTGCAATCTTCAGTGCCGTTTTCCATGTCAGAGATGCTGTACTCAGGTCACACCAAATCGTTCGTCTCCATGTTGTTTTTTGGCTCCCATTTTATCTTCATCCACTGGTATCCACGAGAGAGCTATTTGGCAGGTATATCCTAGATTCATTCTCAAAACGTGGCGAAGCCATTTCCATCTTCTCTTGGTTATCATACTGTCTAGAGTTTCTTGGTTTTGACATGAAATAGCTTAGTGTTTGAGATTGTATCTGTCCAGAAAATGTTGATAATTCTACGTAGACAAAATAATGCTCTTGTAGAGACAGAGTTTCGTTCCTCTTCAGTAACTGTTGGATTTCCAGATTTGCCTCATCCTTCCAAAAGCAGCTCTAGCTTTGTTCAGGCGTGGCTGTATGTCTTCCAAGATATGTTAACTGTTCTACATTTTCAAGTGTTTGGTTATTTATGGTAACTGGTTGCTGGTTTGGACTGTTTGTCATGATCTTAGTTTTCCTTGTATTCATTCTCAGTAACACCATGTCTGCTGTGCTGTGTAGTTTGTTACTTTTCTCTTGTATATGTTCATGTTAATGTGATGTTAAACAACTGGATGAAGGGGTTGAAAGAGCTTCAATCTCGCTGTAGAACGTCGTGGGAGATGGGCCTCGGTAGACTGGTCCGAGCTCCTAGTGGAAAAAGAACTTTACATCCCTTATAGCCAAGGAAGGTGATTAAGTCTGCCAATGTCTTTCTGCCAATTGTTAAAGTCTAACATCTGTCCGATGAACTAGCCGTACATCTGTCACTCAGGTCGTCAAGGTAGACGGCGTATTTATCCCGCAGCGATAATATACAACACTAAAACTCACAATATCTATTGCAAAGTCACCATTTTGTCATGTCCGAATATCCATTAAGTGCAGCAGGATATGTCCGAGGCTTGGAGTCAGGAGCCCACCCTTCGAGATTGTCTAGGAGGATAATAGGCCGACAATTGTCGACGAGGGACTCGCCCACTGAAGAACGATAGGCTCTTTATATGCATGCTACCTCTGTTAGTTAGTTAGTTATTCCTCTTGTGCCAAAGATGGCGCATAGGGCAGAGGTCATAGCTTTCCACGTCTGTCGGTTCTTTGCCACTTGATGTAGGTCTTGAGTGCGACTGAGACCTATGGTTGAGCTCTCCCTTGTGATGGTTCTACGGAGAGTTTCTTTTGGTCTTCCCTGTTTTCTTTTATCCTCTGGTGACCATATGAAGGCTTGGTGGGGAAGTCTCTGTATGTCCATTCTGAGTACGTGACCGATGTAATTCCAGCGACGCTTTCTAATAAAACCAGACACATATTTTTTTTTGTTTTGTTTCCTGTCTTATAGATGTATTGGACCTAAAGTCCGACCAGTGAACATTCAATAGCTTTCGGAGGCATCTATTCTCGAAAGCGACTAGTTTCTTATCGATTTGATACTGATGATTCCCAACTCTCACAACCATAAGTTAGCACTGGGATCACACAGGAATTGAAGACCTTAAGTTTCGTGTTTGTTGCTGAGTGATCTTGACTTCCAAATGTTTGACAGTTTTGTTAAAGGAACTTGATGCTAACGCGATTCGAGTCGTTATTTCTGATGTTGTATCTCCCGCAGAGGTTATCTTGCTCCCTAAGTATGTGAAGCTGGTGATTTTTTTTCAAGAACAATATCCTTTAGTTTGATGTCTTCGACTCGTTGGTAAGATCGATGATTTTCGTTTTGGCTGCGTTGACCTGAAGGCCGATTTGGCTTGAAATATTCTGGAGGCGGTCCATTTTTTTCCTGAGCTTCTAGATGTGTTGTGCTCAGGAGTGCTAGGTCGTCAGCAAAGTCAAGATCTTCGAGAACTTTGTCGACCCATTTGATGCCTAGATGTGTGTCCTGTGTGCATTTGCGCATGACCCAATCGAGTGCTATTCCGAAAAGCATCGGTGACAAGACACATCCTTGTTTCACGCCTGTTTCTACTGGGAACCAATCAGAGTTACCAGATTCCGTTCTAACAAGGCAGCGGGAATCGGTGTAGAAGGCCTTTATAATATTGACATATTTATCTTGGAAACCATAGATTGTGAGTAGCTTCCAGAGTGTAGGGCGGTGTATGCTGTCAAAGGCCTTCTGAAAATCAACAAAGTTGATGATGAGTTGGGATTGAAACTCTACTGACTCTTCTACGATGGTTCTGAGTGTGAATATATGGTCGATGCATGACCGGTTCGGTCTGAATCCTGCTTGTTCTTCTCGGAGTCTTGCATCTATTGGCTTTTTCAGTCTCTGCATTAGCATGCTGCAGAACAGTTTTCCTGGTACGGAGAGTAGGGTGATACCACGCCAGTTGTTGCAGTCTGCTAAATCACCTTTTTTGGGCAGTTTGAATATAACACCTTCTTTCCACTGTTGCGGTGGGGATTCATTTAGCCAAACATCATTGAACAGCTGTAGCAAATATTGTAAGGTGTTTTCGTCTGCTGCCTTTAACATTTCAGCTGAGATTTCATCTGCGCCAGTAGCCTTGTTCTTCTTTAGTTGCTACCTCTGTGGAGTTCTTATTATTATAAAACATATAGATTGATACTGAATGTTGCTAGGTGAGTACCAAAAAAAATTGTAAAGCTAGATAGGTGTTAAATGATGCCGTGTATTCATTTAAATAATAAAACTAGCTTGATGCTAACTGTGGCTAAAAGAATCATAATATAAATTCAAAAGCTAGATGATTTCTGAATGTTGCTGACCGAACGTACACACAAATTATAAAGCTTGCTTCAGAAAATGACGACAACCGCCAGTCTGCGCTCTAAATTATTCAGCTAACTGATTGCTAAATGTTGCTGGGTACTAATACAAATTGCAAGGCTAGGTGGGTGTTTTTTGTTGCTAAGTATTATTAATAATTATAAAGCTAACTCATTGCTAAATGTTGCTAACCGAGCTCTTAAATACATTTTAGGGCTAGGTGATTGCTAAATGTTGCTAACCGTGGACAAAAAAGAAATTATAAAGCTTGCTTCAGAAAATGCCGAGAGGAAACCCGCGCTCGGAATAAGCAAACATCATTGGGATGTTGTGCTTAGCTCCCCTCACCCCGATCTACACACTTCAGATGTCAATGTCAGCTATCAATTACTGCTTTTAGTTTACCACTTTTGCGGTGTAGGCAGACCGGTCTTTGAGCCTAAGGATTTACGGCCGAATGGCTAGTGCTGTCGCCACGACTGTGCAGGTAAGGATTTTATTTTGCCCCTGACATGAAGAAATTCCCAGCCTTACTGAGGTTTAGCGTTCTAACCGTTCGGCCAGCCGCTACTTGATGTCAGTGTAAAAGGTAATAATTGAGCAGACCAGCTGGCAAGTATTGCATCACTGTATAGGGCAAGATGTATGGACAGAGTAGATATCATCAGCGGCCTACTAGACTTCCAGATAGTAACATTAAGACGATTGCGTGGACTCGGAATGAAGCCTGGTGAAGCTTGTCGGTGCCTTCTTCAAGGTCAAGAAAAGAGGCATCTTGTGGTGACTACTGTTTCAGAGGTATGAACATTATTAGGAATGCCCAATGTGCAATGACAACTTGAAATAACATTTCATTACGAACATACAGCTTGTTCGGTAAGAAATTTTGCTATATTATATCCGGTGCCCATCTTTGTGCTGCTCGGCCCCTGCTTTTTTGTCCTGAATCATATCATTAAATACGGCGCTTACAAATTCAACCTGGTGTTTGATATGGCGAAATATATGTTATTTTCAGTGCAATAAAAGTGCAGATTGTTACATAGACAACGGGAAGGTATTGTGTTGATATTCAATGTCGTGACTGAAACGACATCTTACCGTGATATGGTAGAGGTTGTTCAATCCCAAAAAGAGTGTCAAAGTGTTCAAATAGTGCCACCGACCTATTCAGAGCATATTTTGTCAGTGTCTCATCCAAGTCATTAGAAAATAAATTCAGCTGTTGAGCGTGTAAGAACAAAGTTTTACATCAATTAGTAGTAATATGAGTTACATATGAAATACTTAGTGTGCAACTAATTACCTCTCCTACCATTAACTAACGACTGAGTACATTTCTATTGTCCAAGTGTTTTGGGTTGGCATTTCTGTCGCATGCCTTATGTATTCAATGCGTGCGTATGATATTGGCTTTCCTAAGACTACGTACGGTCTGTGCCATGTTTTTCATGTTATTTTTTGTTTTATTTGTACTTTTGACCGAGGGACAGTGGTGTGTGATTTTCGTTGGCACACAAACTGAGCCACTATCGGGTGGCCCGTTTGCTTTGAAGTTATAACTGTGAAGACCTGATTGTCTTAACGACATATGAGACATTCATTTATACCGGTGGTCTGCAAACCTTTTCAGGTGACATCATCCTTTAGTAAATAGAACGACCGCCCCCGCGCCCCCCGCGCCCCCACCCCATTTACCACACAACACAATATGATAAAAAGGAGTACAACAAAAGAAAGTGAAAATTCTGTGCACTGTTATCAAGAACTTAGAGAAAACGCGCACATAATTCAAAGTCTCCAATCACAAAAGAAACAACCACTGACAACTGGTAATTCAGTGTCTGAATGTCATTGTGATGGCTGGCAAGGTTTTGTTGTAGTGAAATGTGCTGGTTTTATTTCGGACAAGGCAAAACGGAAATCACTCTCCACGTCCAGTTGGCAACAATGTTTTGTTTTCATGACTTAACTGTTAAAGCTAAAAATCTATACTGTCAAGTGTACAAATGAACTCACTTTCAGTTATCGCGGTCTTGAAATATTATCTCGCCCCCCCCCCCCCCACCTCCCCCTCCGACCCCCGACCAGAATGGAGACCAAGGGTTTATACAATCCAATGTCTGTAGTGGCATGTCATGTCGTTTTGTATCATGTCGTGTCATGTCGTTTCGTATCATATCATGTCGTGTCATGTCATGTCATGTCGTGTCGTGTCATGTCGTGTCATATTATGATGTGTCATGCTACGTCATGTAGTGTCATGTCATGTCGTATCCTGTCATGTCGTGTCATGTTACATTATTTTTGTGTCATGTTGCATCCTGTCATTTCGTATCCTGTCATGTCGTGTCATGTTATATTATTTTTGTGTCAGGTCATGTCATGTCGTGTCATGTTGATGATGTCTGTCATGTCATAGTCGTGTCATGTTATGTGTCGTGTCATGTCGTATCGTGTCATTACGTCATGTTAGTGTCCTGTCGTGTCATGTCGTGTCGTGTCGTGTCGTATCATATCATGTCATGTCGAGTCATGTCATGTGGTGTCATATCATGTCATGTCGTGTCGTATCATGTCGTGTCATGTCATGTCCTGTCGTGTCATGTTTTTGTTATGTTTGTCATGTTATGTCGTGTCCATGTTATGTGCATCTGTCATGTATCATGTCATGTCGTGTCGTATCATGTCGTGTCGTGTCGTGTCATGTCGTGTCGTGTCATGTCGTGTCGTGTCATGTCGTGTCGTGTCATGTCGTGTCGTGTTATGTCGTGTCATGTTATGTCGTGTCATGTTTACGTCATGTCATGTTATGTCGTGTCATGTCGTGTCGTGTCATGTCCTGTCATGTCATGTCGTGTCCTGTTATGTCGTGTCATGTCGTGTCATGTCGTGTCATGTTATGTCGTGTCATGTCGTGTCGTGTCATGTCGTGTCGTGTTATGTCGTGTCATGTTATGTCGTGTCATGTTATGTCGTGTCATGTTACGTCATGTCATGTTATGTCGTGTCATGTCGTGTCATGTCCTGTCATGTCATGTCGTGTCATGTTATGTCGTGTCATGTCGTGTCGTGTTATGTCGTGTCATGTTATGTGGTGTCATGTTACGTCATGTCATGTTATGTCGTGTCATGTCGTGTCGTGTCATGTCGTGTCATGTCGTGTCGGGTCATGTCCTGTCATGTCGTGTCATGTCGTTTCGTGTCATGTCATGTCGTGTCATGTCGTGTCATGTCATGTCGTGTCATGTCGTGTCGTGTCATGTCCTGTCATGTCATGTTGTGTCATGTTATGTCGTGTCGTGTTATGTCGTGTCATGTTACGTCATGTAGTTTCCTGCTATATCGTGTCATGTTATATTTTTTTTTTCATGTTGCATCGTGTCATGTCCTATCATGTCATGTCTTTTCCTGTCATTTCATGTGGTGTCATGTCATGTGGTGTCATTTCATGTGGTGTCATGTCATGTCCTGTCATTTCATGTGGTGTCATGTCATGTCGTGTCATTTTATGTGGTGTCATGTCATGACGTGTCATTTCATGTCGTGTCATGTCATGTCATGTCACGCTTGTCGTTTCATGTCATGTCTTGTGCCATGTGATGTCAAGTTATCACAATTGTCTTCACTACATACTAGACATTACAATACGTGTTTAGTCATTTAATGTAGCTGTCATTCCTAGCCACCTCTCCTGATTGTTCTCACAAGAAGTTGATTTCCCATTTCTTATCTCTTCTCTTCAGAGATATCATCGGTTGGTGTTCACCATATTTTTGGCAGGCTTCAATACGCTTTACTTCCTAGGTGACGTTATATGTTGAAGTAAGAATAACATCACAGCACCTGGGACACTCCCATAAGCGTTCAGTCCCCATCTTCAGCAGCAAGCTAATAGGTTCTAATTCCGATGGTAGCAGTGACTGATATCAGTTGATGTCATCGAAGTTAATGAAATGTACAGTACATCTTTCATCTAAAGGCTGTATGTAGTTTTCTAGATTAGTTGGTCCAGTTTCAGTGTCTTTCTTTCTTCCTGTATAGGGGCGCCCTCAGTCTCTGCATATATCAAGGCTTTAAGGGCGCTTGCTCGATAATAATTACTGAAGAAGGGGTGACATTCCCCCCCCCCCCCGCCCGCCTCCCCCACCCTCGAATACACCAGTAGACATGCATGGCATCTCTAAGGTTGTCATCACACTCGAAAGGTACTGCAGGGACCAAATTTATGCAGCCATAGACACGTAGGTAAGCAACTGATAGCTCAGCATTCAGACCAAGAAGATATCATCATCTACACAGATGGATTTGTGAAGCGCGGATCAAGGTCAGCATGGGCATACACAGCGCAAAGAAGAGGGGAAACAATACAGGGGGACAGCGGTGCTTACCAGACAACCATGTCAAGCATGACAATGGAAATAGCCGCTGCTTCTAGAGCTTTAGCACAGGTATCCGAGCAAACCGCCACACAGGCAGTTATTGCATCAGGCTCCATGAATATGCTTCAGAAGATTGCAACAGGCAGTATGCGCTCTGAATGGGTAGAAAGCATTGGAAACTAGAACTTACCTACGTAACCTAGATTTACACACCGGCTCATGCGAGCGTAAAGGGAAATGAGCGAGCGGACCAAACTGGCAAGCACTGCACTAAGGATTGTGGGAAAAAGCATGGACAGAGCAGATATGGTCAACGCTGCACAGACTGGGCTAGTCGATAATGTGGAATCCCTGACACTGGCACGTTTGCGTGACATGGGAGAAAGCCTCGTGAAGCACGTCTTTGCCGTCCTGGAGGCCGAGAAAGGAGACAATATAACCAGCTTCTCATGGGAACAATTAGTAGAAGTACGTTGGAGTGGCTGCTGCATCGGAGGAATGCCCAATGTGCAGTGACGTCGAATATGATAACAGAAAATAACATAACATACTGTAGGTAGTCGGCAGTCCGTAACCCAAGTTCAAGGTGTCTCCTTCGTTCTAAAGAACTGCTTGGCTGTCGGGTGAACAGTCGTTAATGAAGGCAGTCAGGTCGTTGTAGGGGCGACACTTGCTGGTGGATGTAATGTCCTAAGTCCCTTCCACAGCTAATAGTGAGGATACTACTGGGTTGACTGTTCATTAACCCCTACACAATGCTTCAGGTCAAAACGGATGCTAAGCACGGCCACTTCTTCTAGCCGTTGCAAAATTTTTTGCTTTTGCCAGACGGTGGCTGTTGCAGTTTTGCTCCATTTGTAGACTGGAAGGATATAGTTTCTTTGACCAGCTTCTTGGTTAAGTGCATGGCAATTATGAGGTGACCTGTTTGCTATGAAGCTGAAACTAAGATTACCAGATTACCCTTAGGCTCCTGAAATAATATTACGGATGAGGGAGAAGGGCCTTAAAGTTGATACCTATGATCCTGACACCTATGCTACAGGTGTCGAAGAATAATAAATCTTGTTGATGGTATGAATAAAGGTTACATTATCTCCCTTCGAGTCTTCGTGCAGTGTGTCTGTGTGTGTGTATTGTTTCTGTATGTGCATGCTATCTGAGTGTGTTTGTTGTCTGTGTATGTGTTGTTTCTATTGCTGTTGTGTTTGCGTGTTTATGCCTATGTGTGATGTTTGTATGCGTGGTGTCTGTGTGTATGCGTTGTGTCTGTGTGTATGCGTTGTGTCTGTGTTTGTGTGCATGACTGTTCTATTTTGTGTCTGTCGTCAGTGCCTGTATATGTAAGTGTGTTTGGGTACGTGTGTTTAGTTGTGTCTTTATGTCCCCCTTGCGTGTATGTCTGCCTCGTATGTGCCTACGTAGTGTGTTTACTTTTAGATGTATATATGTAGGTATGTATTTGCCATCCATAATTTTCTATTTTTACTTTGTATTTATATTTTATAATTATTATGGGCCTAATGAATATCCAAGATTTAAACCAGGTGGCAACGAACCGCCAGACATGGAGAGCTATGACGTCTGCCCTGTGGGCCGCCTTAGGCTCACCTTAGGCTCAAGAGGAAAGACAAACTAATTTATATTTTGACATTTTAAACAATTTCGATATAAGAGCATAGCATGCTTGACATATGCAACAGAACTGATGTATAAACGATAAGTGCTAGAAAGAGCCGAATGTCAGATGGGCCTTCTTGCCCAATCTGAAGCCCTAAAGAAATAAAGTTCGTTCGTTCATGTGCCGTTAGCTCTAACCTACTGGCGAAGCTAGAATAAATGCAACATAATGTAATAAAGGTTAACGTCCACCGTACACGGGGATACGTAATGTCGGGACAGGGGTACCTTCTTCGTTTCACCGATTTCTTTTTAATGACTACAGATATCATAACACACTGGGCGTACCTATAGGTGCTCCGTCTTTCCTAATATGTAGATGCTAATCGTTCCTGTAGCACCTAATTATGCACACGTCGTTCTGTTCCCATCATACGTCTCTCCTTACCGGATCCACTTCTACTTCCTCGTTCACACATCTTTACACATGTTGTTTCATTAAATCTGGTGTCTTTTGTCAACATTCTTTCACATGTTGTCTGCAGAATATCTCCTTTGTCCAGTACAAGTGTTCTCGTAGCTAAGACTTTTGTAGCCAGAGAATCCACTCTTTATTTCCCTCATGCTCCTACACTATCTCCAAATTATTGATTGAAGCAGAGATATACTTGCTCCCTGTATTTACCACTTCTGTAGAGTTTGGATGGGGAGGGAATTCAAGGCTGCTGATTTAAGACCGCATGTCTAGTGCTGCTGCCATGGAATGTGCTGGTAAGGATTTCACTTAAACCCCCCCCCCCCGCCTGTAAAAATGATTCAGGATTCGAACCCTCCTTACGTTTATATGTTTAGCTAAACACTTTTACCCTAGGTTGGTATAGCTATTGAAACTGAAGATAAACTTACAATCCACCGTCTAATGTGACAGAAGGCTTGGCGGACAAGGAAACATGGTCCACTGATCTCACGATGGTCACTGTGAAAGTTGCCTTCAGCCCTGGCTCATCAAAGCAGGGAAATGCATTCCTGGCATACGTCGGGTAGAACTGTGTCGACGTGATGTACCTTCACAAACGATGAAGCCAAACAATAAAGTCTATCACTGCCTTAGTTATTGAATATGTGAACTTATGCAGCAACATTATTACCTTTAACATCAGTGTAATCGTTTTTATTTGACAGATTCTCTGGGTATGTTCAGATTAGAGGTGATAGACGTTGGGTATGTTCGCTAAATTTGTTTAGAGAAAACATGTGACTGGTATGTTCAGACTAGAAGAGACATGTAACGGGTATGTTTAGACTAGAGGAGACATCTGACGGGTATGTTCAGACTAGAAGAGACATGTAACGGGTATGTTCAGACTAGAGGAGACATGTGACGGGTATGTTCAGACTAGAGGAGACATGTGACGGGTGTGTTTAGACTAGAGGAGACATGTGACGGGTGTGTTTAGACTAGAGGAGACATGTGACGGGTGTGTTTAGACTAGAGGAGACATGTGACGGGTGTGTTTAGACTAGAGGAGACATGTGACGGGTGTGTTTAGATTAGAGGAGACATGTGACGGGTGTGTTTAGATTAGAGGAGACATGTGACGGGTGTGTTTAGACTAGAGGAGACATGGGACGGGTATGTCTAGACAAGAAGAAACAAGTGTTGGGTAAGAGGAGAAAAAAATAAGAAAGTTGAATGAAGAAGAATAAAAGTAAGAATTAAACTACCTAGGGTTTGTGAACGACCTACGTTTTTGTTTATGAGAGAGATCGAAAAGATACTTAACAAGAAACAAAAAGCTCATGTATGTATGGGGTCAATATCAGCACGTATACTCACTAATAAGTATGTCTACAACATGTGTACACATCCTACTATATCTTGTATATCTATGCCATATGCACATATGCTCCTCCATCTTGTATGTCTCAAACATAGGCCCATACCCTTTTCCATTAGGTATGTCTTTAACTTGCGCACATATCTTCCTCCGTCAAGTATGTATATAACATGTGCACATGTTCTCCTCCATTATGTGTGTCTACAACATGTGCACATATCCTGTTCATCATGTATGTCTACAACATGTGCACATATCCTCCTCTATCACGTATGTCTATAACATGTGTACATATCCTCCTTCATCACGTATGTCTATAACATGTGTACATATCCTCCTTCATCACGTATGTCTATAACATGTGTACATATCCTCCTTCATCATGTATGTCTATAACATGTGTACATATCCTCCTTTATTACGTGTCTATAACACGTGTACATATCCTCCTTTATCACGTATGTCTTTAACATGTGTACATATCCTCCTCCTACATTTATGTATATGACATGTGTACATATCCTCCTCTATCATGTATGTCTAAAACATGTGTACATATCCTCCTCCATCACGTATGTCTATAACGTGCACATAACCTCCTTCATCATGTATGTCTATAACGTGCACATAACCTCCTCCATCACGTATGTCTATAACGTGCACATAACCTCCTCCATCACGTATGTCTATACCGTGCACATAACCTCCTCCATCACGTATGTCTATAACATGCACATAACCTCCTTCATCATGTATGTCTATAACAATTGTACATATCCTCCTTTATCACTTATGTCTATAACATGTGTACATATCCTCCTTATAACGTATGTTTTTACCATGTCTACAAATCATCCTCCTCCAAAACGTATGTCTACACCATGTGTACATATCTTTCTTCAGCATGTATGTCTATAACATGTGTACATATCCTTCTCCAACATGTATGTCTATAACATGTGTACATATCCTCCTCCATCATGTATGTCTACACCATGTGTACATATCCTCCTCCATCATGTATGTCTATAACATGTGTACATATCCAGCATTATCACGCGCCTATAACATGTGTACATATCCTCCTTTATCATGTATGTTTTTAACATGTGTACATATCATCCTCCTCTATCATGTATGTCTATAACGTGCACATATCCTCCTTCATCATGTATATCTATAACATGTGTACATATCCTCCTTTATCGCGTGTCTATAACATGTGTACATATCCTTCTTTATCACGTATGTTTTTAACATGTGTACATATCCTCCTCCATCATGTATGTCTACACCATGTGTACATATCCTCTTCAATCATGTATGTCTATAACATGTGTGCACATCCTCCTCTATCATGTATGTCCACACAATGTGTACATATCATCCTCCAACATGTATGTCTATAACATGTGTACATATCCTCGTCCATTATGTATGTCTATAACATGTGTACATATCCTCCTCCATCATGTATGTCTGTAACATGTGTACATATCCTCCTCTATCATGTATGTCTGTAACATGTGTACATATCCTCCTCTATCATATATGATGTCCACACCATGTGTACATATCCTCCTCCATCATGTATGTCTACAACATGTGTACATATCCTCCTTCATCATGTATGTCTATAACATATGTGTACATATCCTCCTCTATCATATATGATGTCCACACCATGTGTAAATATCCTCCTTCATCATGTATGTCTATAACATGTTTATATATCCTCCTCCATCACGTATGTCTACACCATGTGTACATATCCTCCTCCATCACGTATGTCTACACCATGTGTACATATCCTCCTCCATCATGTATGTCTATAACATGTGCATATATCCTCCTCCATCACGTATGTCTACACCATGTGTACATATCCTCCTCCATCATGTATGTCTATAACATCTGTACATATCCTCCATTATCACGTATGTTTTTAACATGTGTACATATCATCCTCCTCCATCATGTATGCCTACAACATGTGTACAAACCACTCTCTATACATTTATAAGAATCACAGTATGAGAGACTTACCTAATCTCATTGTTTTTCTTGTAGCTGAAATAATAGATGCCCATAGCCACGTTGTCCATCGATTTGGTAAAGTCCATCGCAATCGAGTACTTCTTTCCTGCCTGTGGAAGATTTCATTATATCCAACAGAACAACTGAAAACAACACTACAATCTTGTTTAAGATTCAGTTAACGTCATCCGATCCGCGTCTTAACTTATGTGTTACGAACAGGGTTCGTAATGTTAAAAAACTAAGTTCTATTCCAGCTGCAAGTACTTCGGCAGCACACCGCGTTGTGGTTATTTGGACTGTAGTACGGAGCGCCGTCCTGTCAGGAAGCAATGGCAAACTAATGAACGTAAAATTGCATACTAAAACCCAATACCCTTTAAAATTCTAAGATTAATTCTACATTGTCCTGTAACAAATAAAATCAAAAACAAGATAGGAAACTAAGGTATTTCAAGAACTTTCACACATGTTACACTCTTTATCAAAACTCGGGGTCTAATACATTAGTGTACATGGTCTAATTTATCTTGCATAGCAGCAGTGATACTAAAATCACAGTTCACTTATGTTGACATACTCTTCTAGTCCTTTGACAAGAAAATTGGCTGAAATTGATGAGCCTCCTATATAAATGTATACGACGAATATACCATACTCTTCGGCACGGACTGAACAAATTATGACATCATTCACAGCTGCGACATGAGCTCTTAACCGTAGACGAGAGCAACTCTCAGTTGGGACATGAACTCTTACCCGTAGACGAGAGCAACTCTCAGTTGGGACATGAGCTCTTACCCGTAGACGAGAGCAACTCTCAGTTGGGACATGAACTCTTACCCGAAGACGAGAGCAACTCTCAGTTGGGACATGAACTCTTACCCGTAGACGAGAGCAACTCTGAGTTGGGACATAAACTCCTACTCGTAGACGAGAGCAACTCTCAGTTGGGACATAAACTCTTACCCGTAGACGAGAGCAACTCTCAGCTGGGACATGAACTCTTACCATAGACGAGAACAACTTTCAGCTGCGACATGAACTATTACCCGTAGACGAGAGCAACTCTCAGTTGGGACATGAACTCTTACCCGAAGACGAGAACAACTCTCAGCTGCGACATGAACTATTACCCATCGACAGGAGCAACCCTTAGTTGGGACATGAACTCTTACCTGTAGACGAGAGCAACTCTCAGTTGGGACATGAACTCTTACCCGTATATGAGAGCAACTCTCAGTTAGGACATGAACTCTTACCATAGACAAGAACAACTTTCAGCTGCGACATGAACTCTTACCCGTAGAGGAGAGCAACTCTCAGCTGTGACTTGAACTCCTACCCGTAGACGAGAACAACTCTCAGCTGGGACATGAACTCTTACCATAGACAAGAACAACTTTCAGCTGCGACATGAACTCTTACCCGTAGACATGAGCAACTCTCAGCTGCGACATGAACTCTTACCCGTAGACGAGAACAACTCTCAGTTGGGACATGAACTCTTACCCGAAGACGAGAACAACTCTCAGCTGCGACATGAACTATTACCCATCGACAGGAGCAACCCTTAGTTGGGACATGAACTCTTACCCGTAGACGAGAGCAACTCTCAGTTGGGACATGAACTCTTACCCGTAGACGAGAGCAACTCTCAGTTGGGACATGAACTCTTACCCGTAGACGAGAGCAACTCTCAGTTGGGACATGAACTCTTACCCGAAGACGAGAACAACTCTCAGCTGCGACATGAACTCTTACCCGTAGACGAGAGCAACTCTCAGTTGGGACATGAACTCTTACCATAGACAAGAACAACTTTCAGCTGCGACATGAACTCTTACCCGTAGACGAGAGCAACTCTCAGCTGCGACTTGAACTCTTACCCGTTGACGAGAACAACTCTCAGCTGGGACATGAACTCTTACCATAGACAAGAACAACTTTCAGCTGCGACATGAACTCTTACCCGTAGACGAGAGCAACTCTCAGCTGCGACATGAACTCTTACCCGTAGACGAGAGCAACTCTCAGCTGCGACTTGAACTCTTACCCGTAGACGAGAGCAACTCTCAGTTGGGACATGAACTCTTACCCATAGACGAGAGCAACTCTCAGTTGGGACATGAACTCTTACCCGTAGACGAGAGCAACTCTCAGCTCCGACATGAACTCAAACCCGTAGACGAGAGCAACTCTCATTTGGGACATGAACTCTTACCGGTAGACGAAAGCAACTCTCAGTTGGGACTTGAACTCTTACGCGTAGACGAGAGCAACTCTCAATTTGGACTTGAACTCTTACCCGTAGACGAGAACAACTCTTACTTATGACATGAACTCTTACCCGTAGACGAGAGCAACTCTCAGCTGCGATATAAACTCTTACCCGTAGACGAAAGCAACTCTCAGCTGCTATTTAAACTCTTACTCGCAGACGAGAGCAGCTCTCAGCTGCGACATGAACTCTCACCCGCAGACGAGAGCAACTCTCAGTTGCGACATGAACTCTAACCCGTAGACGAGAACAACTCTCAGCTGGGACATGAACTCTTACCCGTAGACGAGAACAACTCTCAGTTATGACATGAACTCTTACCCGTAGACGAGAACAACTCTCAGTTATGACATGAACTCTTACCCGTAGACGAGAGCAACTCTCAGTTGGGACTTGAACTCTTACCCGTAGACAAGTGCAACTCTCAGTTGGGTCTTGAACTCTTACCCGTAGACGTGAGCAACTCTCATTCACCTGACAATCCAGCCGTGACACCTACTCACCTGCAACGTCTCACTCAACATGATGCTAAACAGCTGCCTCTGTTTATCGGACTGAGAGGAATTGTAGTAGTTCTGCTTGGGCGAGCCATCAGGGATCACTTTGATGCTGGAAGTGTCCACTTTAGGTCCATTCAGATTTAGAACGATATTGTCAGTTGCTGACTCACACTGCACTAGGATCTTAACTTTGCCCTGTGGAGGAGGAACTTTTGACAAACATTTCCCAAGTAAGATTTTATTGATCAAATCTTTATGAAAGTTATTTAAAAAGTCAACAAAAATTAGCAACTAGCGTAATCTTATTTCCTTTTGGCAGCCAAATATCGCACACTAAAATACACATTAAAAAACAAAAAAAAAGCTGTTAAATGTTCTACTAGTACCAACGCTGTGCTATCAGTGTCAGACATGCCCACTCCTAGAGAAGCAATCAACACAAATTGCAACATATGAGATGCTATCTAAAAGAAATTCGACGGGTGAAAGCAAGAATGAAGAAATAAGAACAATAGTAGGCACAGTGCCGTAAATGATTTTAATGACTCCAAAAGCAGCTAGATCGTACTACTTGAGGACAGCGTGGCAAGAGGTCGACCAAGAAAGCTATGGGTGGAGGAAGTAAAAAAAAATTGAACCACTATAGTAAAGCAGTATGATATTTCCCTTAATAAGGCAGCTGGCAAAAGACACTCACGGAATCAAATGCAAGACAGATTAAATATACTTGATACAAGATAGCAACAGCTAGCTCTGAAAATCCCTTAGGGAAAGACCCAGATATTGAGAATGAATCAGGCTAAAATCAATATAGTTTTTCTTCATTTTATCTCACTCCAAGACGTGGTGCCATACACATATCTGGGCTGTAAGTGGATAAAGATGGGGGGGGGGGGGGGCCTCACAGAGATAGTGAAATACGAATAAAAAGACAAGAGAAGCTTTCATAGCACTAGGGAATTTGTGGATGTTAAAAGAAAAAAAAACTATTACTGAACTAAAATGCTTAAATCTAATGATAAATAAGTACTGTGTGTGTGTGTGTGAATAAATATATATATATATATATATATATATATAATTATATACATATATTTACATGTCTTGCTCTTTGCCTCTGTGTGTACGTGTGTGATCTATGTGTGTATATGTTTGTGTGTGTGCATATGTATGTGTACAAGTGTTCAGAGTACAAAGAATCAACTATGTGTGAATTATATATTCAGTGAGAGAAAATAACGTCTGCAAGATACCAGACTGACCTTGCACCTGAATTTTGATGTGTCATGCCCTTGCGTGTTGGGTTGTAGTTCAAGGTCATAATGAAAAGGGACTAGAGTCTTTGGCAGACTATAACTACTGATTGATGCTGGCTTGGTAACTGGTCTTAAGGCAGGCGCTTCTCTCGTGGGAACGGGCGGTGTATTGAGAGTAGTTTCTGAGTTCGTAGTAGCTGTTAAATAAAAAAGTAAAGAAGTAAATGACCTTTTTCCTTGCCTTTGGGCCTATAGAGCTAGACCTATATTTTTATTTACCAATCGGCACAAGATGGGTGATGTGGTCAGCATCAAGCTGGCTGCCTTTACTTTCCGGGATTGCACCCGGTACCCACTCAAGGCTGGGTCGACCTGGGAGCCAATGTCATTTTTGATAAAGTCCGGCTCCGGTGGTAGCTGTTATTGCTTTAAAATCAGCTGCTGTGGGCTAAGGTCCAGCTGTGGCTGATGTGGAACTAGCTGCTGTTGGCTGAGGTCCAGCTGTGGCTGACTTGGAACTAGCTGCTGTTGGCTGAGGTCCAGCTGTGGCTGATCTGGAACTAGCTGCTGTTAGCTGAGGTCCAGCTGTGGCTGATCTGGAACTAGCTGCTGTGGTCTGAGGTCCAGCTGTGGCTGATCTGGAACTAGCTGCTGTGGTCTGAGGTCCAGCTGTGTCTGATCTGCAACTAACTGCTGTTGGTTTAGGTTCAGCTGTGTCAGACTGGAACTAACTGCTGTTGGCTGAGGTCCAGCTGTGGCTGATCTGGAACTAGCTGCTGTTGGCTGAGGTCCAGCTGTGGCTGATCTGGAACTAACTGCTGTTGGCTGAGGTCCAGCTGTGGCTGATCTGGAACTAGCTGCTGTTGGCTGAGGTCCAGCTGTGGCTGATCTGGAAATAACTGCTGTTGGTTAAGGTTCAGCGATTATCTCTTCAGAACTTTTTGTTGTTGGTATTGTTTTGTTTGTTGCTGATATTGATGCTGTAAAAGTAAAACTTATTTTCAACAAGGGAGCTGTGAAACATACCGTTAGCTAAAACAAGTGTCCATTAACACTGTCAGCTGTGAAACATACCGTTAGCTGATACAAGTGTCAATTGACACCGTCAGCTGTGAAACATACCGTTAGCTGAAACAAGTGTCAATTGACACCGTCAGCTGTGAAACATACCGTTAGCTGAAACAAGTGTCCATTAACACTGTCAGCTGTGAAACATACCGTTAGCTGAAACAAGTGTCAATTGACACCGTCAGCTGTGAAACATACCGTTAGCTGAAACAAGTGTCAATTGACACCGTCAGCCGTGAAACATATGGTTAGCTGAAACAAGTGTCCATTGACACCGTCAGCTGTGAAACATATGGTTAGCTGAAAGAAGTGTACATTGACACCGTCAGCCGTGAAACATATGGTTAGCTGAAACAAGTGTACATTAACACTGTCAGCTGTGAAACATACCGTTAGCTGAAACAAGTGTACATTGACACCGTCAGCTGTGAAACATACCGTTAGCTGAAACAAGTGTCAATTGACACTGTCAGCTGTGAAACATATGGTTAGCTGAAACAAGTGTACATTGACACCGTCAGCTGTGAAACATACCGTTAGCTGAAACAAGTGTCAATTGACACTGTCAGCTGTGAAACATATGGTTAGCTGAAACAAGTGTACATTGACACCGTCAGCTGTGAAACATACCGTTAGCTGAAACAAGTGTCAATTGACACTGTCAGCTGTGAAACATATGGTTAGCTGAAAGAAGTGTACATTGACACCGTCAGCTGTGAAACATACCGTTAGCTGAAACAAGTGTACATTAACACTGTCAGCTGTGAAACATACCGTTAGCTGAAGCAAGTGTACATTGACACCGTCAGCTGTGAAACATATGGTTAGCTGAAACAAGTGTCCATTGACACCGTCAGCTGTGAAACATACCGTTAGCTGAAACAAGTGTACATTAACACTGTCAGCTGTGAAACATACCGTTAGCTGAAACAAGTGTACATTGACACCGTCAGCTGTGAAACATACCGTTAGCTGAAACAAGTGTCAATTGACACTGTCAGCTGTGAAACATATGGTTAGCTGAAACAAGTGTACATTGACACCGTCAGCCGTGAAACATACCGTTAGCTGAAACAAGTGTCAATTGACACTGTCAGCTGTGAAACATATGGTTAGCTGAAACAAGTGTACATTGACACCGTCAGCTATGAAACATATGGTTAGCTGAAACAAGTGTACATTAACACTGTCAGCTGTGAAACATATGGTTAGCTGAAACAAGTGTACATTGACACTGTCAGCTGTGAAACATACCGTTAGCTGAAACAAGTGGACATTGACACCGTCAGCTGTGAAACATATGGTTAGCTGAAACAAGTGTACATTGACACCGTCAGCTGTGAAAGAATGTACGAGTGGTCTACACCCTTGTAGTGTCCAGCAGTCGATGGTGGTAAAGTATAGGCCAATATCACATAGTTCAGTCTAGAAATGCAAACACACTTCACTTCGCTATAGTGCAGTACATAATAACCCTAAAATTTTGCTATCTGTCAAGAGCCTGTGTGGTTATGGGACAACTGTAAGTGAAAGCAAAAAAATGACGAACTAGTATTTAGGTGACCGCTTAGCAACTCATTTACCAGTTGGCAGTAATGGACATGGAACAAAGAATGTTGTTCACAATGTTCTAGCGTGTGATCCTGTCGGGGATAGATTATAGACTTGGCATGCTTACCATATCAAAGAGTCAGCTGATGAAACTGGAACGCATACAAGAGATACCCCGGTAGTATGTATGCGATATATACTTGCACTGCCTACTATTGCAGAAAGGCTCAAAGTTCTGTAAGCAAAGGTATATCTCAGAGCACCTTCTGCATGAAGCCCTGGATAGAGCTAAGGGTCACAGACTGAAAAAAGGTAAGTCTTGGATGTCGCAAGCTGAAGACACAATTGGACATGTGTGCAGGCTTGATAAATTTAGGCGAGGAGAGGAGTGGGTCAAAGTGTCCGATAAGCCGGTTGTTGTGAGGGCCCTTTGGGGGCGAGTGAATAGTGCCGAGGAACAGATAGATCATTACGGTCTGAGTAGAATGGCACTGCGAGAAATTAAAGGGAGAGGAGGAGGGGGTGGGGGGAATCTAGCCGACATTCGACACTCAGGGGAGGGGCGAGACGGATATACAATGACACTGTTCCTGGTACCATCGGAATTTTTACTCTTCGCTTGCTGCTGAAGATGGGGACGGAGCGCTTATGGAAGTGTCCCGAGTGCTGTGATGCCGATTCCTTATTCAACATTCAACGTTCAACATTTAACAATACAGTGTTCAACGGCCCACGTGAGTTGTCCGAGTAAGAAAGCATTGTGGACGAATGGAGCTCTAGCCATATGTATTAGGTCGAGAAATACAGTGACTTAGCAGCCGGTATGAGGAGAGACGAAGCGCACACAGTAAGAATCTGGGCCGTCGAAGTAGGCACAAGAGGTCTCGTTTCCACTTTACTCTACAATGTGAACAACAAGGCTTACGAGGTAATGAACGCAAACAGACACTCAAACAATTGGGCGAGGTTGCTGAGAGGGCCTCGAGCTGGCTCTGGGCACAACGGAACGTCGTGGGAGACTGGCCTGGGTGAGCTGGTGCGGGTGTCTAGAGGAAAAGAATGTCTCATCCCTTAAAGTCCATCGTGTCCATTTGTCTGTCAATGTCTCTCTGCCACCTGCCAACGAAGTCCAACATGTGTCCGGTAAACCAAACGTAAGCTTGTCGCTCGGTCGTCCAGGTATGCAGACTGCTTTAATTATGCTACGGCAAAGACTTCTTATCTCACAGGACGTTTTGCGAAGTCACCAACTGGTCTTGTCAATGTCAAAATAACATCCGGTAATACGTGCAGCAGGAGAAACCAACCCTGAGCCTCATGAACTCAGGTGGGCCCACTCTCTGAAAATGTCTAGGAGCTCGTGGGCCGAAACATTTGTCGACGAGAGATCACTTCTACTGATGATTGGTAGACTTCTGCTGTACATGCTCCCCTGTGGAGTTTCTTCTTATTCTTATTCACGGTAAACGGTAGACTGGAGAAAAGCGTCTGAATGAGGGTTATTTGGGGAGACTTGGGCGGATAAATGTGATGTTTGCCTGTTGACTTAAGTTAGCGACGGGTAGTCTGTGCTAACGGGCTAGATTGACAGTGTAACGCGCGTTTATATAGATATTTCATTGTGTATAATGTAGCACAGCTGTCTTCTTTGTTGCGTATGTCGATGTCACACCCAGGTTCGTCTTTAGGTTTGCTACAGGAGGAGTCGATTGGAAGATTATAGACGAGGAGAAAGATGGTCGTGTCGATAGTGGCGATGATGATGATGATGTCTTGCCAGCTGCATGCTTCTCACGTGACTCTGCTTGCATAAAAAGGTGTTTGGAAACAACTATTCTTGTCTATACTGTCTTTATTGTGATACTCCAACAATGTCACAAATAACATCAAATAATATTCTAAATAGCGCTGTGTTCTCTCTATGGCTAAATACTCGTAGGTTCGCGTTGTGTTTTATATCTCTAGTTACTTTGTTAACTGGTTCTAGTTTCTCTAATTGCCACCTGGCTTCTAGTGCTGTCTGGTACTAACGTCTTGATCGTTGACTCTAACATCTCTATAGTGTTCCTAATATGTCTCTGTTCTCCATGGATCCATGTATCTTGTGTGTCGTCTCTGTAGCTCGATGTCTCGTTTCATGTCTGCTCTCCAGTGACTGTCTTCGAGACTCTCTATATGACTGGCTGCTCTCCTTCCAGTGTTGAACAGGCATCGAGGATCATTGAGGCTAGTCGCTCGTCCTCTGAGTCTCAACGACTGAAGGTTTCTAGTGTTGGGCTAACATCTTTACCTCTGAAGGCTACGTTGAGGGTCCATGACTGGCCCCTTCTCTCTCGAGTCTTGTGGACTAAAGAATTGCTAAAGTGCTTTGTTTCTCGTTATCTATACTCGGATGCTGGAATGCTAGGTATTTGTTTTCTTCTCGCTTTGTCTGCTTCTAGAATATTCTAGTACGCTTTAACTTGTTTACTAGTTAGGTTCTCACGTGGGATTGGCTAATTGTATCTCGATTGCATCAGATTTCATCATCCTATTCTACGCAGATATAGTAGTTAAACTGACAATTGAGGTCATAGAAGTTTATAAAAAAACAAGAAGAATTGCGTTTGCTTTGATAGGGCATGACAACAAGGTATATTACTAGTACGACAAGGTTAGGTCACATGATGAAAAGAATGCATTTAAAAACTTCTAGAAAGAAGGCCAAGGCCAGAAAACCTCAGTTTGATGTCACTAGCTTGTTTTGGCGGGAAAAGAAGATTCTAGAAAAGGGGATGTCCAGGCTGCCAAAACTTGTTGATTTCCTAACATTGTAGCTTTGTGCCTCCTAACAAACAAGCTGTGAGCTCACTCTGTTACAATAAATAAAGTGGTTTTCGCTCAGGTACTTAGCTGTGTCTGTTTTTGAGGTGGTTGTCGTTGTCGCCGTTTTGTCTACCAGACGGACGGTAAATGCCTCAAACAAATGAAGTTTTGAGGTGGTTGTCGTTGTCGCCGTATTGTATACCAGACCGACGGTAAATGCCTCAAACAAATGAAGTTTTGAGGTGGTTGTCGTTGTCGCCGTATTGTATACCACACCGACGGTAAATGCCTCAAACAAATGAAGTTTTAAGGCCGCAAGAAGTATCTATTGACTGAGCGGGAAGAGCAAAAAAAAAAAAAAAAACAAAAAAAAAAACAAAGGGGGAGACGAAACAGAAAAGCGGTTAGGACAATAAGTAGTTCACCGCAGAATTGCAAAAAACACAGAATATGTTAGGAAACACAAAGGTTCTTCTACTGCAGAATCCTTGAAGTATTACTACAAGCGGTGAATATGTGAATAATAAGCTAATTATAACATAAAGCTACATAATGTTGAATGTTGAATTGAGAATCGACATCACAACACTCGGGACACCAACATAAGCGCCCCGTCCCCATCTTCAGCCACACGCGAACAGTTAAAATTGCGATGGTACCAGTACCTGTCTGATTGTATCCGTCTTACCTTTCCCCTGAGTATCAAGCGTCGGCCTGATCCCCTTGTAACTCCTCGCAGTTACATTCCCCTCAGACAGCAATGATCTATCTTTTCCCCGGCACTGTTTACTGGCTCCCAAACGGCCCTCACAACATCCATCTTGTCATACATCAGTTCACCACCAAGTGGTGCAGAACCAGCGAGTATATCTGCTTGCTCATTTCCCAAAACACAGGCATGGGCAACCACACAGGCAACACCTAGACATATACCACCCGCATGAACATTCCAATTAAAGCCATCAACACAGACCAGCAGGTGGGTGTACAATGATTATCAAAGATCTTTACCCAAGCATTGAAAGAGACGAATGTACCAGAAGACTGGCACAGATCTGGATTGTGCCAATAGGAGAAATGAGGTCAGCGAGAAAAAAAAAACATGTTTCAAAATAGAGGAATATCTCTCCTTAACCACAAAGAGAACCTTTACATGAAAATTTTGGAAACAAAGATGAAGATATCAATTGCAACCATTCCTAAACAATTTGTAGTTTAGCTTCAGAATGCTGAAATACATGAGTGTGTGTGCCCCCCCCCCTCCCCCTCCCCCAGGGGGGGGGGGGTAGAGTATAAAAATCAATAAGTGACAGACAATCGAATGTTCTGTAAAAACAACTGGAGGATGACAAACTGGTTGCTAATTTTATCTAGGATAGGACAAGCGAAACTGTCACCAATCCTGTTTGTTTTATATATGAATAAGCTAAAGATGCAAGACCCCAGGAGGATATGAATGAGCTGGTATTTGCTCAAGTATTCCTACTTTAGTAACAAATAACAATTAGACCTAACAGTTGTCAGACAAGACGAAGTACACAAACATACTTACCAGTACCCATGACTGCTAGCAGTAGAAGGACAACCCCTACGTGAAACATCATGTAGCAGTCTCTCCTTGTCTTCCGTGTGGAAGCAGTCATGTCGGCTACGTCTGAAGTCTTCCTCTTGAACCGTGAATGGTTGGTGCTTCTAGCCTAGACGATAACACTTTAGTACGTGAGTTTATTCTGAATTAAAGATTTTTGATGGGTTCTAAAAAAAAAAAAATAAAAGTCACTGGTGTCTTGTGTTATTGGACTCATTTACTCCCATTTCTCTTTTTCTCCTTGTGCTTTCTTGAGAGGAAAGTACCTTACAAAATAGTGATGCAAATTTAAAGTGATTTTAAATGAGATGTTACAAATTTACATGTTTTTAAAGTTACTTCAGAGTGTGGCTAAATTAAAGAATCCTGTCTCAGTTCTTTGTATTCATCTGAATGAGATAGATGGGGAAACAAACGTGGTGAGGGCAGAGATATTGAAGTGATGGGATGAGCGAGATGGTCAACGGGGGATTTTTCTATTGTAAAGTGGTTATTCTTGGGCTATAAAAGGTTGCAGTTTCGCTTTCGAACTGGGCCCATCGGTTAGCGAGTGCAAGTGTTTCAAAGATCTATGAGATGCATTGTTAATCTACGCATTTCGTGCCTTGTGCAGTGTGTCCGCTGAAGACCAATCGCTAATTTGGATATAAACCGAGCTATGAGTGACGAACAAGGCACAATGATGCCAACAATCTGGACAGCAAGCGCATTTTTTAGGGTCGGGGGTGAGGGAAAAGCAAATAGAATCGATCGCGAAACAACTGTGAAGACCAACCTGTACACTTCTTTCTGTCCAAAAGACGAGATTAAAGATCGAGCGCTGAGCAAAATAGAGCAACACTAAATACTGGTGTGGTTTTATCCGCCAAGTGCCCTTAATGCATGCACAGCAGAAATAGCCAGGCTAGGGGTGTTAATTGACAACAACCAACATTTGAACTGGGAACTGATCAATTTATTGGATAGTCCTGTTGGTGATGCCTGTCCTATTGATATTGATGATTTGTCAGGGGTTATTTTAGAAAAGGGACACGCCCATTTTACCTATCCCACGTTTACAAGTTGATTGTCAAGCTGGTATTGGTTGGAGGTGTTTACACACGCCAAATAAGGGGTATCTGGGTATACCTTGGCTTTGGAATACGTCTAACTTAGTTTATGTACTGTTCAGGTGCTAAAACATTTGCCGGGTATACAAACTATGTTTGGAATAAATCTTGTATGAGCCCAAATGAGTCACGACGCTTTTTTTTTCATTACCACTCTCAAGACGAAGCCACCGATAGATGGCAATAACAAGTAAATTCGTTTGGTATACTCACAGTCGTCTCTGTGACTAAGTGAATGCGAACGCGTCGTAATGCCGGGAAGCCGGGTTCGATCCCAACTGCGGTCCCTGCGCCTTGCGTTAGTTTCGACAGTGGTATCAAGAAAGCCCACAGTCCAGGAAACAGTGGCAAACTACTGGACGTAAATTTGCCTAGAAAAACTACACAAGCCAGAGGCTGTTGGGGTTGGTTCTGCAACGTCCTGTAAAGGATACGCGACTAACCAAAAAACACTCACAAGTCCTCCAGGTTGGGCGTTTAAGCCTGGTGCTCCCCCTGACCTTCGTAAAACTTTAGTTTCAGTTTGTCACGAATAAGATATTCAAGTTTAATGTTGTGAATTCACGGGTAAATCCCAGAGAGTTCCCTAGATTTAGGATGGATTTAAACTAAAAACAACATTAGAATGTTGCAGGACTTTTGAGATTATATACAATGTCCAACAGCATCTGTTAAAATAAGTATTTTCAGATGTTATACTATGCCCTACAGCATTTGTTAAAATCAAACTCTCTATCTCGTAACACCGAGATTTAAATATATCAAACGCTGACAAGACTACTTGTTATATTAGTATCCAAAACTTGGAGCCAAACTAAGATAAGTAGGGCTTTTTAAAAAAAAATTGAAAATGGTGTTTTATGACGAATGTTTTGGCCTGTCAAAGATGCAAACTGCGGGGAATGGAAAGTTATAAACAATAACGAAATTCATAATCTATTTAAGACGCCATTGATCTCTGGCATCAGGATGGATAATGAACTGAAATGACTGGAGCACACTCGGAAAATGTTAGATGACAAAAGGGTTAAAAACTGTACATAAGGTAAATGGTTGTAGACCAGAAGGCAGACTAAGAAGACGATAGAGAGATAACATCCAGGCAGACCTACTAACAGTCTGTGTCCCCAACTGGAAAGAGAAGGTCAGCCAGAGAGATGAACTGGGGTGTGTGATATCTGCAGCAATGAACATCGAGGGCAAGGAATGCTAAAGAAGAGGAAGTTTGGTATGTGTCTAAGGATCAGGATCGAATTAATGACAGTTATCATGATACCGAAATGCCGGGATGCCGGGTTCGATCCCACCTGCGGGCTATGCGCCTTGCTTTGGTTTAAACAGTGGTATCAAGAAAGCCGACCGTCCAGGGGGCAATGACAAACTACTGGACGTAAATTTGCCTAGAAAAACCACACAACAGCCAGGGGCTGTTGGGGTTGGTTCTGCAACGTCCTGTAAAGGATACGCAACTGGTTTATCATGATACCTGTGTAAATATATATGGAGTTTATTTCAGCGAGCCAACCTGAGTGGTGACAAGTGAGTCACTGTTTAAAACATGGATTACTGCAGTCCTGTTGATGTAAGTTAATGGTTTTACTTAAAACTTAACTGTTATGTTGAAAAGCTTAGATACCCAATCCAAACTGTAAACCACAATACAGCGGGATAGTCTTCCTTTCATTTGAGAATGTAGAAGAAAAACAACTATTCATTGGACTCTAATCAATGACTCAGATTCATATAATGAACCAAAGAAGACAGTTTTGTGAAAATATAAAGCTAGAGTTATGCACAGTCTGACAATTAAATTTGTTGGCTTTTTTATGGTCAAAATACACACAAAAAACGTCATTCATGTAACAAATGCATCCCCCGAACAGACATCATTCGTCTATGATCTGGCAAATTTACCACATCGCCCCGTAATCAGACCACAATTAATTTGTCAATTTATTTAGCTAGTGGATTTTGCCCTGTTACGCATGCAACATGAAGCCAACAATTAATATTACTTCTATTTCATACATGGTAATATGCTCTGAACATATTTGAATTGAGGAGATCAGTTCATGGGGATAAATGCTTGCTTTGGAATGCTGTGCTGTTTAGGATTCAAAAATGGTGTGGAAAACACTGACGACAAATCACGACATGGGGGTCATTCTTCACTTTGTAATGATGAACTTACTGTCACAGTCACAGAACGGACACGTGAAGACCGACGTCTGGCTATGATGATAATGGCAGATAAATATGATGCATTTTTGTGCGGGTGATCGGTGCGAAGTTTTTAGCCACAAACCGCAGATACTTTTACTAGTCTGATCTGGTTTGTACATGCTCACGTTTCCCCCAGGTGTCTCTCAGGTAATCTCATAGACTGTTCACACATTAAAGCTGTTAAAACTGTAAAAGTTAAAGCAACAATATATTATTGATGTTTTAATTGAAACTATTCTTGATTCTAAGAAACGAAATAATTATATTATGTATGCATGGTGGATTTATCCCTCTCTACTGAAGTCAAACAAAAGAATTCACCCAGGAAACAATCTGTGAATGTATAAATGCAGCTCTGCAGTTGTATGTAAGTGTAAATAACAAAAGTATTGACATAACTAACAAATAAATAGGGATGTGTTGTTTAGTAGAAATGAAAGCGAATTCAGTGTATAGAAAAACAATGATATATTTCCTCTCTGCAGTATGTGTGTATAAATGCAGTAATATTGACGTGGCAACAATGTATGCATGCAGCTGACGTGGCAATACTGTATGCATGCAGCTGACGTGGCAATACTGTATGCATGCAGCTGACGTGGTATCGTGTCTCGAACTGGTTGTCAACAGTCAGACCTTTGACAACATTAGTGATGTGTCACGTGAGGTGTCCGTAGGCGTGGCAGTCACCCCAAGGTCTTGATGTTCGAATCCGTATCGAGTCGATGTTTGTTTGTTGAAAAATTGACCTGGGCTCCAGGGTCGAGCCAGCCTTAAGTTTGTAACAGGCATTGTACGGAAAATGGAAGAGTGCTGGAGTTTGTAACAGACAATGTACTGAGATTAACAAAATGGAAGAGCGCTGGAATTTGTGACAGACAATGTACTGAGATTAACAAAATGGAAGAGCGCTGGAATTTGTGACAGACAATGTACTGAGATTAACAAAATGGAAGAGCGCTGGAATTTGTAATAAGCAATGTACTGAGAATGGAAGAGTGCTGGAGTTTGTAACAGGCAATGTACTGAGATTAAAAGAGCGCTGGAGTTTGTAACAGGCAATGTACTGAGAATGGAAAAGTGCTAAGAGTTTGTAACAGGCAATGTACAGAGAATAGAAGAGTGCCGGCCAAGTGTGTCGAAGTTGGTACTTTCGTCCAAACTGTGTCCAATCTGATCTTTCAGAGCAGAAATGTACTGTTACTGCGACGCCTGATGGTTTGACGCGTTTTAGAAACTTTGTTTCAATATTTTAAATTGTTTGTTGACTTTGAACATTTTTTCTTTCAGCATTTTAAAGTTGGTGAGAGTGCACTCAAAACAAACGTTATGCAAAAACAAACAGAAAAAATAAAAAAAAAATTAAAAAAAAACCCATTTAATGTGTTTGGTAAAGTACGCTTTTGCTTCTGTTTCAAAGTCCCGTGTAGGGGTTTCCAAAGCAGATGTGTTCTTGTCACGTCTTTTGTCGCAGAGTAAAATCACAGTCTGATGCTCAATCTTCTCTGATTTATTTTTTAAATTTTTGTAAGTCTTTTTGAAACAGTTTGTCAGTATGTCTACTTCTATTTATTCTGTTTAAAAATTATTTTTTTTAAAGAGTTTTTAAAAACTACTTGAGCATAAAAGTATGAAACTTATTTCAGATAATGATGATAACTATAAAGATAAGACGCAGCGGAAAAAAAGCAAATTAACAAGAGGTGTGTGCTAGTGGGAGCGGGGGTGGGGGCCGCACGTTAGCAGCTGCTTACGAAAGAAATACACCAAACAAATGTTGTTGGTACAGATTAAAAATATTTTCTCTCTCCACCCTCCCCCCCCCCCCTCTGGTTAACCAAAAAAAAAAAAAAAAAAAAATGCGTATTGTAGTGCAACTCAGAAAATTCTGTGAAAAGAGCACGGAATTATTTTAGCTTTAATGAAGGAAACCTGAATGCCTCAACAGGGGACATAATCACAACTGAAATAGAAAGGTTGACAGATAACAAGAATATTTTGCCGAAATGCTAAATAGGCCGGCATCAGATATCTCACGGAAAACAGTCAAAAACTGGCCAACTCCTAAAAACTGAAATTGGGTAAGTCAGCGTTAAATAAATAGAAACGGCAATAAGCAGTGTGAAGAATGGGAAGGCACTAGGTGAAGTCCGAATTATTTGTGAAATTTTAAAGGCAGACCTACAATTTACAACAGAAGCATTACAGGGAATATTCAACAAAATATGGATAAATGAAGTGGCCCCGACAGACTAGAAAAATGGTGTCATCATCCCACAACCGAAGAAAGGTGATCTCTGACACTGCACCAACTAGAGAGCATTGTACCCGGAAAAGCACTCTGTAGGGGGATATATAGCACTCTGTAGGGGGATATATAGCACTCTGTAGGGTGATATATAGTACTCTGTAGGGGGATATACAACAGAATGAAGACGTCAATAGACAGTTTTGTCGGAAGATCAGGCAGTTTTCAGGAAAGGAGGAAACTGCTGTGATCATATTTTCACACCCATAAATATTGTGGAACAGGCTTTAGAATGGAATGCCACATTGTATATAAACTTTATAGACTTTGAAAAGGCCTTTGACAGTCTAGATAGAACAATAATGGAAGGACCCTTGCAGCATACTGATAACAAGATAAAGTTATAAACATATTTAAAGGACTCTATGAAGGATACCAATTCAAAGTGAAAGAACGACTCATAGGAAAAATACTTCCTTCAGGGTAACATCAGGAGTCTGACAAGGGTGTATTATGTCACCTTTCTTGTTTCTCGTAGTGATAGATTATGTTACGAAGAAAGCACCCAAAGGAACTCGGACAGGCCTTAAGTGGAGCCTTCTCGAACACCTGGGACACTTAGGCTGTGCAGATGATACATGTGTCATCAACCAAAGTGAAGAAAATCTGCAACAAAAGACACACACGATCACAGAAATAGCAAAACAGACAGGGTTAAGAACTGCTGGAGATAAATCCTAAAAGCGAAAGGCAAATAGTAATAGCAAATGTAGCTTTGAAAACAGTAAGTGACTTCACTTACTTGGGAAGCAATATCTCCTCGGATAGAAATGTAGTGTTTGAAATAAAGCGGAGAATTGAAAAGATAAATGCTGCTTACAACAGACTTCAGAATGTTTGGAGATGAAACATCTACATCACTAAAACTAAACTCAGGAGATACAAAACACTCGTTAGGACAGTTCACTTCTATGAAGCAGAAACGTGGAAAAAAAGACAGAAAGATAGAGAACAAGCTCAGAGGTTTTGAAGGAAGACTTCTCAGAACATTGCTAGGGTTCACATGGAAAGATAAAATCAAAAATTCAATATTACAACAAATGAAAGACTTAGAAGATGTAAATTAGGGAGAAAAAAGAAAAATGGAGGGGGATTGTACACGTCCTCAGAATGAAGAACAAGAGATGACTGAGAAAGGTAATGCAATGGACACCACTAGGACAGCGAGGAAGAAGCAGGCCTACTGGCTTTTGGAGGTGAACCTTTGAGACTGAACTCAAGGCTAGGGAAGGACAAAACTAGAGATAGAGAGGATGGCTGAGGATCGAATTGAGTGGCGACATTTTGTCACCGCCTTATATGACTCTAGGCTTGACGAGGATTGATTGACTGAAATTTGGTGTTCATGGTTTGCTGTCAGTAAATACAACCCTAGTAAACGCGTCTGAACAATATACCAATGCAACCTTGTTTGATAATCTACAATAAACTTAAACCTTGAAAATCGCTTTCCCTTGGTATTCGCTGAATGTTTAGTCTTGTGGTATTACCTCATTCCTCTGCAGCCGCAGAAAGATTTTTCTCTCTGGTTAAACAGTTCTTCTCTCTGTGGGCGCTACCGCTCCTTTGGGGGAAGCTAAGGTAGTAGAGGCGACTGGAGCTGTGTGAGTCACATTCGTGAGGCCGGGGCGGTGGACCGTCTCTTGGGACGGTCGAATTTCAGTTTCACCGCTCTCGGCACTTTCGGCGATGGATTCTCCAGGTATTTGGATATAAAAAAGTTAATAACATGGTGTCTACAATTAATTTTATCTTTTATATTAGATGGGGGTGGGGGACGGAGGGAGGGGGGGGGCATATAGTGGGTATAGAGTGGTAGGAGCACCCTAGACCAGTTGTTTCTATAGTATGTGCATACAAACAATATTTGAGGGCCGCGTTAGCGCAGTCGTTAAGAAGCTCGCTTTCAAATCTAGCTGCGACTCGCTGCAGCCACGGTCGGTGTTCGAAACCGGGCCGCTGCCGAGGCTCATCCAGCCTCTAGGAAATGGGTACCAGAGTGATACTCTAGGGTAAATGGAGGAACGTCTCTGTAGCTACATAATTACGTGCCAACGGCGGCACAGGCGGACAATTCTTATCAGCTGTCCGTACTGGTGGCAGAGCACTTATGGTTTATAACCATGCGCAATGACGCTGGTTCACATCTCCCGATTTTACATTTTTGTGCATACAAATAAACCTGATCATAAAAACAGATATGCACGCAAAGTTCACTTTATGCAACAAGACATAAGTTCAGATGTGGACAAACAACTAGAATGCCTGCCTATGTTCAGTTGAAGTGAGTTGGGTCAAGAATCGACACCACAGCACTCGGGACATTCCCATGCATGCTCTGTCCTCATCTTTAGCAGCCAGCTTAGAGTTCCAATTGTCAGGGTACTGGTCACAATCTGCTTATATGTTAGTCTTGCCTTTCCTCTGAGTGTAATGAGATGGCCAGACCCTCTTGTTACACCCAGATGCCTCATAATAATCTTCTATCACCACCGATTCCGTTGCTTGTCCTCAATGGGCCTTGACCACATCTGCCTTGTCATGTATCAATGCACCACCCAGTGGTGCGGATCCAGCCAATCTGTCTGCCTGTTTATTACCCACCACGCCGGCATTGCCTGGAGAAAAGAACCACATTATGCTCACTGCCCCTAACCTTTCCAGTGAAGCTTGCCACTCTGCTCGAAGTATCCCCGTCTTGATCTTTTTTTTTTTTTTCAGCATGCTTTCAGAGTCTGTTACAATTACGACATGTGTATGCATGTTGTTCTCTTGAATGTAAATTCAACAAGGCCACATATGCTCCATCAATTCTTGACTCTGGTTACTGGCTGTCGACCTGTCTGGTTTCGAAAGGTACCCAGAGTTAATACAGAAGACCGGCCTGAGGACAGACATAGTCCTACACTCTGTGGGAAAACGCCAGCTCGTCCTGAGTCGCGAATGGACGAAAATCACATGCACAGCTCGATAAGTACTATGAGCTTGCGGCTGGTCTGGGAAGAGACGACGCGTACTCAGTAAACATCTTCGCCGTCTTATCTCCACTTCCATGTACAATGTGCTAAAGAAGCTGGGCTTGCGAGATAACGAACGTAAACGGTGACTAAAACAACTGGGCAAAAGCTGCTCAAAGAGCTTCGAGCTGGCTGCAACGGAACGTCGAGGGGGATGGGTCTCGGTAGACTGGTCCAAATCACTGGAGGAATGGAGCTTTTTATCCCTTAAAAGCTAAGATGTCCGACTAATATCTGCCAGTGTCCCTCTGCCAGTTGCAAAAGTCTAACATTTGTTAAATTAACCAACCGTAAGCTTGTCACTTGGTATTTAAAGTACCCAGCTGGTCTAATTGGTTACCAAAGTAGTAACTTAGAATCTCACAGTATCCTTTGCATAGTTCCCAATTTCGTTTGTCCCTGTCCGAGACCATCCGGTAAAGTGCAGCAGGAGAAGATCGAAGACTGGAAGTCATGACCCAGGTCGGCCCACCCTCTGAAATTGTCTAGGAGTTCATGGGCCTAAACAGTTGTAAACAAGGGCTCTTCTACTGGTGATCGGTGGACTGCTACTGTACATTCTTCCTTGTGGAGTTTTTCTCAACATCTGCGAATTCACCGGTGCTTTGTTAGTATGTGACCCGTCTACATGGCTCCAAGTCACGTTTGTCTGCTTGCCTCTATGTCTGCCTTTCCATCTGTCTAAAAGATCTTCCTTCATTCTTCTTTCTTCTTTCATTTCTATTTATTCCGTCTCACTGTCACTTTTCCTTCTTCTCCTCATTCTCTGACTCCTAATTTTTTTTCTTATCCTTGTTTCCTATGGCCTTTTCCTCCTCCTTTAGTACTGGTTTGTGCAACATGTTACAATATAGAACTATAGTATTTGTATGTGCAACATGTTACAATATAAAATTACAGTACTTGTATGTGCAACATGTTACAATAAAGAACTATAGAACTTGTATGTGCAACATGTTACAAAAAAGAACTATAGTACTTCTATGTGCAACATGTTACAAAATAGAACTATAGCACTTGTATGTGTAATATGTTACAAAATATAAAGATAGTACTTGTATGTGCAACATGTTACAAAAAAGAACTATAGTACTTGTTTGTGCAACATGTTACAATATAGAACTATAGTACTTGTATATGCAACATGTTACAATATAGAACTATAGTACTTGTATGTGCAACATGTTACACAAAGGAACTATAGTACTTCTATGTGCAACATGTTACAAAATAGAACTATAGTACTTGTATGTGTAACATGGTACAACATACTTTGTTAGTTATTGTATGTGCAACATGGCACTTTACAATACTATTGTACATAGACGTGGAACTATTCGTTTCTATGTGGAACATTTAACAACATATAACTATAGTACTTGTATGTGTAACATGTTACAACATATAACTATAGTACTTGTATGTGTAACATGTTACAACAAATAACTATAGTACTTGTATGTGTAACATGTTACAACATATAACTATAGTACTTGTATGTGTAACATGTTACAACATATAACTATAGTACTTGAATGGTAACATGTTACAACATATAACTATAGTACTTGTATGTGTAACATGTTACAACATATAACTATAGTACTTGTATGTGTAACATGTTAAAACATATAACTATAGTACTTGTATGTGTAACATATTACAACATACTAATTTAATGGCACTTTACAATACTATTGTACATAAACGTGGAACTATGCGTTTCTATGTGGAACATGGCACCGCATGGAAGTATAGTTCTGTATGTGTGACATCGCACAACATATAACTATAGTACTTGCACAAGTAACTTCGTGCAACATAGAACGATAGTGCATGTATGTGTAACGTGGCATACCGTAGAACTATAGCACATATATAGCACGACACTGCACTATGGTACTAGTATGTGTAGCATGGTAAAACAAAGAAATATAGTGCCTGTATGGGTAACAGTGAAACATAGAACTATATTATATATATATATATATATATATATATATATATATATATATATATATATATATATATTTGAATAGAACAAAGAACTATTGTACTTGTGTGTGCAACATGGTGCAACATAGAACTATAGTACATATATGCGTAGCATGGTAGAAAAATGATCTATTGTACCTGTGTATTTAACATGGCACAACATAGAGCTATAGTATGTATATGTATAACATAGTACAACATAGAACTATAGTACTTGTATTTGCAACATGGTACAACATGGAACTATAGAATTTGTATGTGTAAATGGTACAACATAGAAATATAGTATTTATATGCATAACATGGTACAACATAGAGCTATAGTAATTGTATTTATAACATTGTACAACATAGAACTATAGAATTTGTATGTGTAAGTAACATGGTAAACCACAGAGCTATGATACTTGTATGTGTAACATGGTACACCAAAGAACTTTAGTAATTCTATGTGAAACATGGTACAAAATATATCTATAGTACTTGTATGTGTAACATGATACAACAAAGAACTATAATGCTCTTATGTGTAACATGATACTACATAGAATTGTAACATTTTTGTGTGGATATGATACAGCATAGAGCCATTGTGCGTGTATGTGAAATATTGTACAACATGGAACTATAGTACTTGTATGTGTAAGTAACAGGGTACACCATAGAGCTATGATACTTGTTTATGGAACATGGTACACCATATAACTTTAGAAATTGTATGTGAAACATGGTACAACATACATCTATAGTACTTGTATGTGTAACATGGTACAACATATAACAGTAGTATGTGTGTGTGGAACATGCTACAGCACATAACTACAGTACATGTATGTGAAATAGTACAACATTGAACTCTAGTAGTTGCAACATCGTACAACATGTCCCCATGTTATTTTCCTGAGCCCCATTGTAAGGAAAACAAGAATCGATTCATTGCCTTCCCAACAGGCATGTCGATAGAGACAACTAGTTTCCCTTGAAGTCGGAGTTTATCGGCTCGAACAGCAAGGAACAACCAACTGCACACACACAAAAAATAATCCAGTAAAACAAATCTACGCGCAAAACTCAGGCCATGACACAAAGCCATTTTCAAAAAGACGACTAGCCAGGGCTTTGCCCCTTAGCTTGCAACAGGTTAAGTAAGAAAAATTTGAAAAAAGATGAAGCAGAAGAAGAAGAAGTGCAACATAGGAATACGGTAATTGTGTGTGAACACAGTACATTATAAAGCTGTAGTACTTGTTTATAGAACATAGCGACACTTGGAACTATTTAATGCTATGTTTGTTTAATTTTAGTATCCAGAAGCCACGAGTTGTTATGTTAACACTTAGGCTCGTCGGTATTATGGATATCGCAATCTTTCGACATTGATTCCATTGTAAAAACAGTAAATCTGGGAGAAATGTGGCTTTTCTGCCTACCCCCGGGAGTGAACACGGGCAACAAGGAGTTCGTCACCCGGTCACGGCGCAATCCGGTTTAGCTAACTACGCCAGAGAGCCGGGCATTTAATGCTATAAACACCAGAATAACAACTATCGATTGTGTTTTGATCGTAAACGAGAAAGAACATATAATGTAAACATCAACTCATTCATAAACATAAGCGTTTTAATTGTTGCAAAACAGAATCATGCGTTAAACAACTTCCACGGTCAGTTCGTCCTCACTGGTCAGGCTTGAAATAGCCTTTGTCCTTCAACCAGTTTCTGATGATCGGTATATTCGTCTTCATCCACAGGATGTTGGTCTTAATCTTGTCAACAATCCTCGCTTGAAACACGCGCCCATGAATCTCAGGACACCAGCGTTCTCTGAAAGCTTTGGCCTGTGACAGGTGTAAAAGACAAGTTAAAGCTTGTTAACAGCTAAATAACTGAGATAGTCATATCAGATCTTCTCACGTTACACACTAGTCACTTTTGATTGGTCGACCTCCAGTCACCGAACCTTCACACAATGCTAGGGAAAAGGAAGGGGGGGGGGAGGGGCAGTTGTTCTGCAATGCCCTTGATATCGCGTGTTGTATATTTAAGCACGCCAACTCTTTTAACACTGCAAAGACTTTTAGAACCCACCACCCCCCCCCCCCCCCCCCCCCCCCCCCCCCCCCACGCTAGAAAATGCTGCAACCTATGTTACAGGCATTCTCTTTTTCTGAAGAGAAATGTAAATGCAAGACAAGCGAGAAAATAAACAACATAGCCGTTTTCTCTCCCCCCCCCCCTCTCCCCCCTCCCCCCGCCCCGGACAGCAGACAAGTCTAAAAAATGTATCAATGGAAAGTGACCTAGTTCAGCTGGGGAGATTATCGTGGAACTAGCTAAAACACCATTAGAAACGCTTATCAGATCAACAAGAACTTTTGCATATTGTCTACGATTTCCATTGTCCTTAGTGATTTTTTATATTACTATTTCACATGTATTGCTGTTTCCCTAAAGCGGTGAATGACTGACTTTTCCTGTTTGACTTACCATGAATGTACCTCAACAAATAGAATATACAGTATTTGACGCATGCGTGAAGATTGTATGGAAATCAATTTACATTGCAGCAATGCCTGCTGGTTTTTACAAAAGCATATCCCGCACACAGGGCTAATGCTAGAAATGACCACCTTAGGGTGTAACGCCTAGGCGAACGTGTGATTTGGCATTTTGAAAATTCAACGTTAGTCAGGTAACTGTGAGCACGCTGATTTTTCGCTTTGAATCTCTGTTTTTTTCATGTACCGTAAATAAGGACAAAATGAAAATTCTAACAAGGACATTATTACATGGCAAACTACAACTTACTCAGAATGGTTACCCAGTTACAGATTTCAAACGTCGGGCAAGACTCTTTTTTTTTATAGACACATCGACATCCTTACCGGCACAGAAGTGTACATTACAGACTGGTGTGGTCTTTTGTGGTTCTCTAATGTAACTTCCTTGGAGGCTGAATTAAGTGTCTGGGCTGACCATTTCGGTCTAACACCAGGGCTGAGACTGTGTTAGTCTTACATTGTCAAACTTTCAGGTCCTGTTGGATTGATATCAGTGCTGAGACATTGTTAGTCTGACGCTGTAAAACATTCGGTTCCTAATGGTGTGACATCAGTGCTGAGACATTGTTAGTCTTACGTTGTCAAGCCTTAAGGTCCTGTTGGTCTGACATCAGTACTGAGACTGTGTTAGTCTGACGTTGTCAAACCTTCAGGTCTTGTTGATCTGACATCAGTGCTGAGACTTTGTTAGTCTGACGTTGTCAAACCTTCAGGTCTTGTTGATCTGACATCAGTGCTGAGACTTTGTTAGTCTGACGTTGTCAAACCTTCAGGTCCTGTTGGTCTTACACCAGGGCTGAGACTGTGTTAGACGAGGAGCAAGTGAAGATAGTGATTTTATGTGTTAAGTGGGGGAGGCTAAGCTATTGATTCTCCTTGTTCAGCTACGGACAAGTGAAGATAGTGATTCTCTTTGTTCAGCGAGGGAAAACTGAAGATAGTGATTCTCTTTGTTCAGCGATGGAAAACTGAAGATAGTGATTCTCTTTGTTCAGCGATGGAAAACTGAAGATAGTGATTCTCTTTGTTCAGAGAGGGAAAACTGAAGATAGTGATTCTCTTTGTTCAGAGAGGGAAAACTGAAGATAGTGATTCTCTTTGTTCAGCGAGTGACAGACGTAACTAATGAATCTTTGTGTTCAGCGAGGGACAAGTGTAGGTAGTGATTCACATTGTGAGGGAAACACCAAGAAAGTAATTTGTCTCTTTGGTGACGGACAAACGGTCAGATCTAGAGCGTATATGTTTAACATAATAATGTAGTATTATCATATTAGATTATTTGTCCTCTACAGCATACTTTGCTGTTGTAGGCACTCAATGGCTATTTTTTCTCGGGCCCATGTTGTCTCTTCGGTCCACTGCAAGACATCCAGTTGGCTGTTTCGGAATGCGTCATTTAAGTGATTTTGTGCATTCCTATGGTTGCGTTTGATTTATGCATGTGCCGATGAAGGCTCTATAGCCGCAATGTCTACGTTTCGTTTGTGTTTGTTGTATTGTGAATCTCACAGATTTACTTTTCCTTCATTATGTCTTTCCGTGATATCTTTCAGAAGAGTACTCTTGTGACAAGGACAACTGCCATATTTATTTGCTGTCAATTTTAGGTCTTCGAAATAAAGCCTAAGTAGTTTTACCAAAATCACGTATGCAAAACTTCTCTACTTACGACCTATGTCACTTACGACCGTCCACACTTACACTACAAAGAGGATTTAAAGATAACTGGACTAGTAGGGTGAGGCTGTTGCTGGGCTTGATGTGTAGAGTGAAGCAGAGTCTAACTGAGCACACATAGACGTATATGGTGTGTTTCACGTACAGTTTGTATAAGCCATTTGAAGGAAATAGTGTTGACAAGTATAAATTCCACTTATAATCAGTTAGTCAGAAAGGAGGTATTTCGTAAGAGGGCGAGACCCTGTGTGTCTTTTAAGTTGGAGTAAAGGCTAGAGAACTGACTTCATTTGACTCAGTTGTCTCCTAAATGGGTCAGCCTCTTTCTGCAGAAGATAAAGCACAAAGTGCAAATGCTGTAGCTCTAGCGACGATCATGTAAAGGGATCATGTAAAGGGATCTATGTAAAGATGTAATCCGTAAACTTAATGCCACCTCCATGAAACAAACCCATGTCAGGCATTCAGAGCGTCAGGAAACCCTTGACCACTTTGCCAGGGAGACCTGGAATTTTGGAATCTATTATCTAGGTTTGAGGAAGTCTGTCTTGTTTCTGCTCTTACTGCTAGGACTTTTAGACATTGGTAGGGACTTTGATTTATCAACAGTCATACAGTGCTGCTTTGTCAACGCTACAAGTATGTGGTATCTTTTATTTCTCTTTATCAACCAAATTAACTGACATGGAACCAGCTATTGGTGTCCAACTTTAGCTTTCAAGTCTTCCAATGTGATATCTGTTGCAGCGTTTTTTTTTTTTTTTTTTTTTTTTTTTTTTTTTTTTTTTTTGCATTGTCCTAATAATTATAAATTATAACACACAAATACAAAAAAATCACTATTATTTTCTGTTTAAAATACGCTGACATTAGAAAATTTAACCGTTTAGCTGAAGCAAAAATGCCCCTATATGAGAAATGAAGTTTCCTCTTGTGATTTATGCACTGTCGAATTAGTCAGCTGAATGTTGAATTAGGAAACCACATCACAGCACTCGAGACTTTTCCTTAAGCACTCCGTCCTTATCTTTAGCATCACACGTAGAGCTTCAGTTCGGATAGCACACGCTGCAGTCTGATTATAAAAGTGTTTCCCCTTTCCCTTGATTCTGCACAAGACCAAGCCTCAGACAGGGATGGGGGGGGGTGTGGAGGGGGGAAGGAGAAGGATTGTAGACAAAAACGAGCATGCGTTCAATGACGAGCACGTGGCACAGCAAAAACATACATTAAATAAAAAAAAAATATATATACAATGAAAACGCACATACTTCCTTTAGTTCCAGTTCAGTGTTGAAGTAGTTAACGAGTTCAGGTAATGCATATTCGCATCTGAATGACTCATACCTGCAGACAGATGATTCTTGTATGCCTTTATATGTTTATTCACAGATGGAAAGAAAATATATTGACATAAGGACAGTCGTCATTACCTCTGTCCCATAGCACTGTGTGTCTTTGGGTCGTGAGTTTCTGTTGACTGATGACATGCCATATTCACATATTATACAAAACCGCACTGCCTCAGTTGTTACTTTTAACTCCTCTTCTGCCATAAATTAATTTTAACTCCCTCTCTGCCATAAACTATTATACTGACGTAATTGTGGCCCAAACATTTTTTGCTTCATTAAGACTTGTCTATTACAGCACGGAGTAAATTATGTCTCCCTGATACTCACAGAGTTAAAAGACTTAGCACTCTTATAAAACTTCTCTTGGTTAAAAACAGTTGAAGAGTCGCAAGAAAGATGTATACAGTGGTTCAATTGGGAGAATATAAGCTACAGATGTCAGAACAGAAGCAGTTTTGAAGAGCGTACAACGATGTTAGAAAACGGAGAATGTAAAAATTAATTACAGACAAGCTTTACTTCAGAGACGGCACCTCATTAATTGATGGAACTTACTTAGTTTTCAGTGCCTTGTAGTTAGATCTATAAAAGTCCCAGGCCAGGTAGCGACCATTCTTGTTGAGGGCTACCAAAAACAGGACACTCTGGGCCATGTGATCAGTCACCCCACGACCGACCTCTAAAAGCAAGTGCAGCAACCTGAACAAAAACGGGCGTAGAGTGATTACCTTGTCGTTAGGGCATTTATTACTTTCAATTTATCATCATCATAATTATCTATGTTTGCTGTTCAGTGATATAGGGAGAGTAGTTTGGCACTCACCAGTGTATGCCATATAGATATATAATGTCGTTAGTATTACAATTCTATCTTTTCATTAGGGGTCATACAGCTGTCAGAAGAAATACTTCAAGATGTTCACCTATGTTGCTAGGGGTTACGTGGTCGGTTGGCTGTCCGGATGTCTTTTTTGCTGGTTTAGTTAGTTGGTTAGTAAATTAGTTAGCTAGTTAATTAGTTAACTAGCTAGTTAGTTAGGTAGCTAGTTAGTTAGATAGTGAAATAGTTAGTTAATATGCCAGCTGGCTAGTCACACCTGTAGCTTCAGGACACAAGTGTCAACCCATAATTGCATCTTTCCTGTACCATCGGAAGTCATTCTCTGTAGGAAGGTATTGCACACATTCTAACAAGTTACATAACCGTTTGACCATCTCTGAATTTGAAAGAAAGCGGTAGAGTGTCTGGTTCCACAATCCCTGAGTTTGGGAACAGCAGATGTTTCTGGGAGAAAGGGTAAACCAAGTACAAACAACTAGTATGGCTCACGAAGGTAGAATGGTATTCCTGACGCACAAAAGCACGTCAACTAAAATATAAGACTCCATTCGGCGCCTTCCAGGCTATTGGGCCTTTAGGGCTTGACCTTCATTGTACGGATCAATCAGCACTCGATGGGTGATGCGGTCAGCATCCAGCCAGCCGCCTTTACTTCCTTCAATTGCATGGGGTACCCACTTAAGGCTGGGTAAACCTGGGAGCAAAGATCTTTTATTAAAAAAGGAAAAAAGACTGGCATCGTGAAGAAGTAAAGTTTGTTTGTTTTAGTAACTAGAAGCCATGAGTTATGAACCCTTAGGCTCGGTATTATAGATATCGCAACCTTTCGGCCTGGATTCCATTGTAAATACCGTAAATCTGGGAGAAGTGCGGCTTTTCTGCCTACCCCCGGGAGTGAACCCAGACCACAAGGAGTTCGTCACCTGCTCACCGCACAATCCGGTTTAGCCAACTACGAAAAGGTAAAGTTAAATTCGGGAGATGTGAACCAGTGTCATTGCACACAGTTATAAACCATAAGTGCTCTGCCACCACTAACAGCTGGTAAGAAACAGTCCGCCAGTGTCGCCTTCCGCACGTAACTTCGTAGCTACAGTGAAGTTCTTCCATTTACCCCAGAGTTTCAACTCTGGTACCCATTTCCTAGAGGCTGGGTGAACCCCGGGAACCGTCTGGTTTCCAACACCGGTCGTGGGCTTCAGCGAGTCGCAGCTGGATTTGAAAGCGAGTCTGCTATCGACTGCGCTAACGCAGATCCCGAGACTGGCATCGTCAGAATCCGAACCCACGAAGTTCAGATCCGCTGGCGAGTGTCTAGCTGCTACGTTATATATTGTTATCACAGTCAACTACATACCCCCTCTTCCAACCCCCCCCCCCCCTCCCAACCCCCAACAGTTGCAACAACTGTCCAAAGATTACACTTCTGAATATTCTCGTGAGAGGCTGGTTTTATTGCCACCTATTCTGACTATGAAAGCTTTGTAGCGATCTTATTGCCTTGTGCCTGCTTACAACAAAGCTGCGATACTAGCGTCTTTTGGCCTAAAATCCGACTGCATCGAGCATTTGCTGACCAGATTAATTTACCTAAGTTTTATAAGACACGGCGTAGTTTCCAGACGATTTCTCTTTGTCCCATTATCTACAGGTTTTGTTCCCGGGAAACCCGACTAGAGCAAACGTGTGTAGACTGGTCGACTCTTAAGAGAAAGCAAAGGCAGTTATTGGGCATTCCCCGCCATCCAGCGAAGCTTGCATGAGTGCAAAGTCCACACGATCTGGTGCTGGGCTCACCAAAAGAATGGTCACATCCTGCACATATCTGCTTAACCTCACATCTGTATGTTGAGCTTCTCACTCCACACCGGCTGCACCCACGAGAGATCAACAGGGAGTAGTTGCAGATCGGGGACTTCGATGACTACACAAATACGTATATTCTTCTTCCGCGTATGGACACCTTTAAAACTGTTCCAACTGGACACATGACAACAGAGTATTGGAAAACATACATCAGTTATGACTTTCCTGTTTGGTCCCGATACTTGGGCGAGTGGGGTCAATGGACATCTGCACTTTCTCTGCCAAACAGTTTGACTTTAGACAGTTGGACATATAGGACTTTGCTGTTATGCTATAGTGACATATTTCTGACAGACATTTCGATCTAATTCGCTCACAAAGAGTGGTGGCTTGTCGTTGTGTACTTAAAGGCGGCGAAGGCAACGTTGAGGGTTGATAAAAGATGTATAGAGATCTGACTGTTCCGCGAGATACCATCCGCAGGGTTGCTTGTTTAAGCTGCGAACGAATCTCTTGATCTAGGGCTCAATCTCAGCGGGTCAGTATTTCTTCCCCTCGACAGACGTTTTATCTGACAGTTGTCATTTGGTAGCTTATTTGGCTAGCCGGCCTTACCAGTGCTCCAAACAACCTTTAATAGACATTTTCATCCATCCATTGCAGGGTGGACTAATAAGATATAGAAGATTTCTTGGCACAGCAGCTCTGTGGACCACCAACTTAGAGATCCTACCATATCTCTGTTTATGCTTATTTCAGCCATTATCTTTGTCGCACGACGGGGACGTATGGCAGGAGTCTTACAGGAGGATTTTAAAACAAGCACAGATCAAGCTCGCAATGTAGAAGTTATCTTCTTATACACATCACACGGGCATTTATTGTCCCTCACACCTGTTACCGATTTCTCCGCGCCACTGAAATGCATGTCGTGATCGATAAGCCTAGACGACCCAGGGTCGATTTCTGCTGGAAAGTCACTCGGAAAAAAAGATTGGGCTCTCGTTACGACTTATTTCCTCGGTGGGTCCTAGAAGCCTTGACAATCGTCTCTGTGACAGTGCCCACATTTCTGTTAAATTAGCTTTATACAAATTTGCACCAGCATTTGCAAACATGCAGAGGCAAAGGAGATGAAGTGCAACTTCAGACTGATGTCGTCCTAATCAGAGCAACCCTCTGTGCCAGTTTTCCGAATCATGGTCAATGGATCTGATATACAAACTGCATGAGTGACTGCTTGCTCTGTCTGTATGAATGCCTGTGTGACTATGTAAGGCATAAGCAGATATAAAAACTAGGCTTACTTGTTCAGAATCCAAGGTTTCTTTGTGCACGTCATGGCATTAAAGAACATCTCCTTCTCTGGCCCAGCATCAAGATTCCTGAACATCTAAGTGTAAGCACAGAACATGGCAGTGTTAGCACAGAACATCGCAGTGTAAGCACTAAACATCGCAGTATAAGCACAGAACATTGAAGTGTAAGCAAAGAATATCACAGTGTAAGCACATAACATATAAATATTAGCACAGAACATCTAATTGTAAGCACAAAACATCGAACTGTAAACACAGAACATTGCAGTGTAAACACAAAACATCTACTTGTAAGCACAGAACATCGCAATGTAAGTACAGAACATATACATTTTAGCACAGAACATCTAAGTGTAAGCACAAAACATCTAAGGTAAAACACAGAACATCGCAGTGTAAACACAGGACCTCTAAGTGTAATCATGAAACATTGTAGTGTAAGCAAGAACATCTCAGTCTAAGCACAGAACATCACAATGTAAACACATAACATCTACGTGTAAACACAGAACATCGCAGTGTAAACACATAACATCTACTTGTAAGCACAGAACATAGCAATGTAAGCACAGAACATCGCAGTGTGAACATAGGACCTCTAAGTGTAATCACGAAACATTGTAGTGTAAGCAAGAACATCTCAGTCTAAGCACAGAACATCGCAGTGTAAACACATAACATCTACGTGTAAGCACGGAACATCGCAGTTTAAGCACATACCACTAAATGTAAGCATGGAATAAAGTTTTGTCGTCAGCGCAGAACACATATTGTAAACAAGAACATATAAGAAAAAGCAAAGAACAGTTTAGTGTAAGCACAGTTTATCCAAATATAAGCACAGAACACCTATGTCAGAGCAACATAAAATCCAACTATACAAAAATTAAAGATAAATGTAATCAGGCAACATGTTCACATAAGCATCGAACGCCTACATGTAAGCACATAAAAGTGACACGTAAACCGTTAAAATTCGAATGTGTGTTTAAAACATTTCATGGTAAACACAGCATACCGTAAGTGAGAGCACATACCACTAATTGCAGGTACAAAACATCTAAATATGAGAAAAGAAATATATTGGTATGAGGGTAATGATCGTTATGTGGACATTAATAACAAAAGAGACCAGACTAATGGAAATGACGTGTCTACAGTGAAACGTTACTGTAACTAACTGGGAGAGACACAATGTGAAAAGAGTATCCAGAAGCCATGAGTTGTTAACCCTTAGGCTCGTTACTGTGGATATCGCAACCTTTCGGCCTTGATTCCGTGATAGAAACAGTAAATCTGGGAGAAATGTGGCTTTTCTGCCTACCCCCTGAAGTGAACCCGGACCACAAGGAGTTCGTCACCGGGTCATCGCGTAGTCCGGTTTAGCCATCTACGCTAGCGAGCCGGGAAGAGGCAACAGATCAAACTGTTTCGATATGTGTAAAGACTACACCAGACCGTGTACCACGGATAGTACTGCCACTTAGACAAGATTAAAGCAGGCCAGCGGTACACTGAACAAGTGATGGATAGATGAAATAAACCAGACCATAAATACCCTCACAAGCATAGCACATTCTAAAGCTCTCACCCTGTGCGTCTTCAAAGCCTAATGCTAAAAGGTAACACAGGAATAGAAAAGAAAATGAAGAAGAAGAAGAAGAAGAAGAAGAAGAAGAAGAAGAAGAAGAAGAAGAAGAAGAAGAAAAAAGAAGAAGAAGAAGAAGAAGAAGAAGAAGAAGAAGAAGAAGAAGAAGAAGAAGAAGAAGAAGAAGAAGAAGAAGAAGAAGAAGAAGAAGAAGAAGAAGAAGAAGAAGAAGAAGAAGAAGAAAAAGAAGAAAAAGAAGAAAAAAAAAAAAAAGAAGAAGAAGAAGAAGAAGAAGAAGAAGAAGAAGAAGAAGAAGAAGAAGAAGAAGAAGAAGAAGAAGAAGAAGAAGAAGAAGAAGAAGAAGAAGAAGAAGAAGAAGAAGAAGAAGAAAGTGGAAAAATAAGAAAAATAAGAGGGAGAAGAAGAAAAAGAAGAAGAGTAGGAGGGGGAGAAGGGGAAGGAAAAATAAGAAGAAAGAAGGATGAAGAAGAAGGAAGAAGAAGGCAGAAAGAGGAAGAAGGAGGGAGAAAAAGGAAGAAGAAGGAAGAAAAGAAGAAAGACGAAGAAGAAGGAGGAAGAAAAAGGAAGAAGGACGAAGGACGAAGAAGGAGGAAGAAGAATGGAGAAGAATGAAGAAGGAGGAGACAGAAAAATAAGGAAGAATGAGGAGGAAGAAAAAGAAAGAGGAAGAATTAAAAAAACAACTAGAAGAAAAGAGAAGAAAGAAAAAGAAGGAAAAAAGGAAGAAGAAAGAAAAAGAGAAGAAAAAGGGAAAAGAAAGAAGAAAAAGGAATTAGAAGGAAGAAGAAGGAGAAGAAGAAGAAGAAGAAGAAGAAGAAGAAGAAGAAGAAGAAGAAGAAGAAGAAGAAGAAGAAGAAGAAGAAGAAGAAGAAGAAGAAGAAGAAGAAGAAGAAGAAGAAGAAGAAGAAGAAGAAGAAGAAGAAGAAGAAGAAGAAGAAGAAGAAGAAGAAGAAGAAGAAGAAGAAGAAGAAGAAGAAGAAGAAGAAGAAGAAGAAGAAGAAGAAGAAGAAGAAGAAGAAGAAGAAGAAGAAGAAGAGAAGCAGAACAAGAACAACAACAACAAGAAGAACAAGAACAAGAAGAACTAGGACAGGAAGTATGATGGTCACGGTAATAATGATGACGATGCCGACTACATAGGGTTACTGCTACTGTACCAGAGAATGTTAAAGATATTCTTGGAAACGATGGCAAAGAAGTGTATAGCCTACCTTTTCAGCGTAATTCCAGTGTTCCCACTCGCCTTTTGCTATAGCTTGGCAATAGACAACTTTTTTGATGTTTGGTTTAACGCTGATTTCAGCCACAGCATATGTGGTTGGTAAAAGTGATAATTTAGTTAAAACCAAATTATAGGTAATGTATATTTTAGTTAAAAACAAGATCGGTAACATCAAATTAATTTAAATAACTTTTTTCTCTTTCTTCCTAAGTTCATTCCTAGTACAGACACCTCTTCATCAACTTTGTTTGTATCCTCCTCTTTTTCAAATTTTTCTGTGTGTACCCGCCCACTCCTTCTCCTTCTCCTCCACTCTACTAACTCAACTGATGTCTAAAAATTTTACAGATGTCTACCTACTCAACTGATGTCTAACAACACAACTGATGTCTAACAACTCAACTGATGTCTAACAACACAACTGATGTCTAACAACTCAACTGATGTCTAACAACACAACTGATGTTTAACAACTCAACTCATGTCCATTACAGCCGATGTCTACTAACTCAACTCTTGTCTATTAACTCAGCTCTTGTCTACAAACTCAACTAGTGTCAACTAACTCAGCTTATGTCTACGTCGACTATCTCAGCTCTTGTCTACAGACTCAACTTGTGTCTACTAAATCAACGGATGTCTGTTAACTCAACTGTTGTCTACTATCTCATCTCTTTCTACTTGTTCAATCTATTATCTCTGTTTAAAATGAAGTTTGCAACTTACAATTCATGTTTGTTTTTCATGCCATCGCTATACAGTTTGACTGCCTCATCCGTGCAATTACTGTTGCCATAGTAACACGCCTTGTCTGCCACGAGTGAGCGGGTGAATCTTCGAGCACAAGAATACCACGTTACGTGCATTTAGATAAATTCAGACAATGCACACACACATAAAGATATCTCAACATCACTATGTAGTATGCGTACAAATTGATATTTTGTTTACTCAGAGTGTGAAACCTTCAGACGGCAACATGGGAAAGAGGTGTGGTCACGATGGGCCGACTTGCCAGATGCCGGAAAATAGCCATCAATGCCAAACGTACGGCTAATGGCATAACTCCATATCCGTCTCCTGGCTGGCGAAATTCGGCTGCCATAACTTTTTCACTAAAGTCTCACGACTTTTAATTAATCAACACAGAACGGATTTGATAGGTCGTTTTATTCTGGTGGGGCTTTCCATGAGCACCTGCGAGAGGCTTTAGACCTGCAGGAGAATTGTGGAACCATTATAAAATGTGTGGAGTCAAATCTAGTAATTGAAGTTCCTGTATATCTACTTCAATAAAGCCTGATGCTTACACTGAATCGTTATCAGAAATCTTTCGGTATCAGTGTGTCGAAAGCCAGCAAACAGACAAAAAGACAGAAAGATAACATCAGAGAAGCTCTACAACAGTTTGCTGTGCCTATGGTTGGGGCTTAAAGAAAAAGCAAGAGGCAGAACCTAGCAGCTCCCTTGACACCGAAGCGAAGAGGAGGAAGAAGAAGATCAAGAAGAAGTAAAAGAAGAAGAAGAAAAAGAAGAAGAAGAAGAAGAAGAAGAAGAAGAAGAAGAAGAAGAAGAAGAAGAAGAAGAAGAAGAAGAAGAAGAAGAAGAAGAAGAAGAAGAAGAAGAAGAAGAAGAAGAAGAAGAAGAAGAAGAAGAAGAAGAAGAAGAAGAAGAAGAAGGAAGAAGAAGAAGAAGAAGAAGAAGAAGAAGAAGAAGAAGAAGAAGAAGAAGAAGAAGAAGAAGAAGAAGAAGAAGAAGAAGAAGAAGAAGAAGAAGAAGAAGAAGAAGAAGAAGAAGAAGAAGAAGAAGAAGAAGAAGAAGATGATGATGATGATAATGATGAAGACGATGATGAACAACAACAAAAAGAGCAACAAAAACAGCAACAAAAACAGCAAAGAAATAAAGAAAGAACAACAACAAACATGCGAAGAGACTTACATTGACACATGGTCTTGTAACGAAGGGTGTTCCAATTTAAAGTATGCAAATGCTTTGTTTAGTTTGTCTCTCATGAATTCCTATTGAATAAAAAGAAAATATGTGAAAACTATGTGCAACTCTTTGATCAGACATTTGATTGTATAACATGTGTAAGCCCGGCTCTCTAGCGTAGTTGGCTAAACCGGATTGAGCGGAGACCCGGTGACGAACTCCTTGTAGTCGGGGTTCAATCCCGGGGGTAGGCAGGAAAGCCACATTTTCTCCCCGATTTACGGTATTTACAATGGAATCAAGGCCGAAAGGTTACGATATCCATAATACCGAGCCTAAGGGTTAACAACTCATGGCTTCTGGATACTAAAACAAACAAACAAACATATTATGTGTAAAAATGTGTAGTTATTGGTCCTTGTTTACTGCCAAAATTGTAGATAGTCATCAGCAATTTGTTAATATTTGCATATAGTGTACAGTTAGATAGCAAAGCGTTGGTAGCTAAGGTACCATTTTTAACGTCCTCGTGTCCCCTGTTAGTGTTGTTTGCGTTGCCTTTGGAATGATCGTCTAAGTTTGTTAACATTTGTCTAAGCTGACTGAGTCGTACCTCCACCAGGACATTATAGAGAGCTATAACCACCCAGTGACACAAAGTGACAGCATTTTGATGATGATCACTGAGAGTTAGGTCTCAGAAACCCCTTTCAACCCATAGGTTGGGTTTATATTAGGGCCCGGTCACATACTGCTCGTGTCACGTGCCTGATTAGGGATTTATCCTCATGAACCTACAGCACTCTGAAATAGTATAAATGTTAGAATGTCGGCTGTATTCCGCGGCCAATATACACATCCAACCTATTTCAGGGGTGGGGCAACACAAGTTATGGCACTACAGAATAGATATATTCCTAGGCGCAACTTGGCCGGACATCCCCACTACTACAAGAAAATAGCCCACAGACTATGATAGTGTACTATTATTGTGATGTTAACACAGAATATTATCTAATATATTAATACACACACTCAAGACAGCTAAGAACAATGAAGGATGGACACTAACTTCAATACTGAAAAATTCCAAAGACATGTAATTAGCTCAACATATACATCATGAATCAGGGAAAATGAATTCAACGGCATTAAGAATCAACAGACATAATGACACTCAATTCTTCCAGAAAGCTGTCTATATCATCATGGCACATGTTAGAACAGTGAATCTGGGAACCAGGCACTGAGTTCTGAAAGACTTATCTTGCTCTGGGTCTGGTCCACAACAACAGTTGCGTCACACCAACTGGGACGTCTGGAACGAAGTCATTAGACTGGTTGGCTCCTCAGCATCTCAGGAACTGTACTTGGAGAAAATTTCATTCTGTCTGATATGTTATTAATTAGGAAAAGGTCACCACAAATGATAGGCACTGTCCAGCTTCTCCGGGTGGCTCCCTGGATATTGACTTCTCCCACTGAAACAATGACTGCTACCGAGCTGTCTGAACAGAGTCTGAACAGAGTCGTCAACAGGCTCCTATGGTGCAGTCTTCTGGCTGCCGGTGGCACATAGGAATTTGTGGCAATCAAGCTGGTGGCTTTCAAGTTGGTGGCTTTCAAGCTGGTGGCTTTATGGACTGTTGATTAACTGCCTGGCCTCCAAGGAGCTATCATCCTAAGCTTTAAGAAATGTCCTGGACACCAAAGCCGCCTTCTCAGAGCACAGATTTTAGAGGCACATACAGGAACATCAGTTCTACTTGGCTGTAAGGCAGAGAATGAGAGGGAAAAACTAGCGATGTTTTAGCAAAAGAAGTGCGCCGATTAATACGCAGAGGTCGTGAATCGTCCTCTCGGATTAAGAATATGAACACAAAGAATCTCTAACTTTTAACTTTAAGTTTGAAAATGTAGACATTGCAAGAGATTCAGACCATATAGAAATATGTATTCCCTCATATAAAGGTGTAAATAGACATGATGGACTATATACCCACCGGACGGGTCGAAATTTGAATGTGACCTCGCCACTAGGGGCGCCAGCGTCACGAATAGTCCAATTTGTAGGGATGGTTACGGCCATTCCATGACAGGCCCTCAGAAACAGCAAGGGTGGGGTTTAAAAAAAAAAAGTTTGCACAAAGGAGATTTTTGGAAAACGATTCTAGGACATTGTGACGGCAACATAGACTACTGGACAGTTAGAGCTTGGCGTGGTAATGAATGTGGGACAGATAGATCTGTGTTTCAGTTGAATCGCGTTTGAAGAAAGTTAAGCTTTTGTATCATTGTTCCGAGGTTATGTTTGCTAAATTAGATTATGCTAGATTAGATATCTAAGGTTGTTGGGTGATATTTTTTTGCCTTCGAACATTCAGCCACTCACTCTGTGCGGGCCTCACGATCCTCGTGTCGGGGCCAGAGAGAGTGGAAAGAGCCTGTCGGGAGCAATGTGGGTTTATGCCTAATGCTTATTTAAGGGGAAAGGAAGGCGTGAATGGTGAGTTGTACAGCCATCACAGCCTGCGTTTCGAATTGAGGTGCCTACTCCGTTCTGGGGCTAACCGCCAGGTTTTTGCCAATCTTTGTACATTAAAGATCTTTGTGTATACTGTAGGAGTGTTCGTGTTCGGTGTGTTCAGGTTAGAATTATCCACCACTGGTCTGTAACGCAAGTCATTTGCCTTAGGCAAAAAGGAAGGCTGTTGACTCATCTAATGGCTAATACGTCCTTTGGATTTGAACGCAGTTAAAATAGTTTGACAGATAAAATTGATAAAGCTATCGTCTGGCTTGAACCCACGGCCAGCTCCAGATTAATCAGGTCGTACAGCTCGAACGGGAATTTCCGTTCTTGTGCAAGAATTGAGTCCCTCTGCGTCCACAGTTTTTATCGAGGAGATGTATACACAAATTAAACTACAGTTTCAATAATTTTCGACATATTTTTTAGAACTATACGTCATTTTTAAGGTAAATAAGTGTGCGAATTAAATATAACAATAAAGGCTCTTACAGACAAACAAAAATGCTTTTGCTACAGTCAACGTGAACATAAAAATCAATAACGTTTAGATGTAAACTAAAAGTTGTTCCAGCAAAAGTAAAGAAATATCAGTGCTAACTCTTTGATTCTGAGAGGGTATTGCTGCATCAGAGGAGCGGACGGGGAAGGGGGTGACACTTGTACTTTATCAAATTTAGCGCATAAAAATACTGCTATGAAATATACACATGTCGTTCCTAACATAAATATAAATGATTGATGGTTATTATTATTATTAGTAGACTACTAAAACATACAATTATACTGATATTTAATAATTAGTAAACAAGCACAATCAGAATGAAATTGATATGTGCAATACTTTTTTCACCCATAATAGTTTTCTTAACAGTACTTATAGCACTACTAAATATGTAACCTCAAGGTACAAACAGCACAAACAAATTTGTCCAGTTTAATCTTTTTGGATTAAATCAATTCGTTATCATTGCGAATTTGTTGGTAACAAATATGCAAGGGAAGTGGATGAACAACCAGAAGTTTCCGCAAGAGTTTACAGCCAGTGTTCGCGAAGCAAAGCAAAAGCCAGTTTACAAAAATTAACACAGACCGTACAACTGCAAATATGCAAAAGAAGTCGTCGAGCATCCAGAAGTTTCCACAAGAGTTTACAGCCAGTGTTCGCAAAGCAAAGCAAAAGCCAGTTTACACAAATTGACAGACCGTAGAACTGCAAATATGCAAAAGAAGTGGATGAGCAACCAGAAGTTTCTGCAAGAGTTTACAGCCAGTGTTCGCGAAGAAAAGCAAAAGCCAGTTTACAAAAATTAACACAGACCGTACAAATGCAAAAGAAGTCGATGAGCAACCAGAAGTTTCCGCAAGAGTTTACAGCCAGTGTTCGCGAAGCAAAGCAAAAGCCAGTTTACAAAAATTAACAGACCGTAGAACTGCAAATATGCAAAAGAAGTGGATGAGCAACCAGTAGTTTCCGCAAGAGTTTACATCCAGTGTTCGCGAAGCAAAGCAAAAGCCAGTTTACAAAAATTAACACAGACCGTACAACTGCAAATATGCAAAAGAAGTGATGAGCAACCATAAGTTTCCGCAGGAGTTTACAGCCAGTGTTCGTGAAGCAAAGCAAGTGCCAGTTTACAAAAATTAACAAACATATAATTATACTGTTAGTCAACAATTAGTAAAGAGGCAAAAAGTGACTTGCTGTGAGAAGCTAGTTAGTAAATTAAATATTTTTTTCATCCACTTACCTAGAGCTCCGAAATATCTTGACACAATTTATCCACAGTGTGGTTGCACCATTTATGCACAGTCAATATGAAAGCAATAGTTTTCTTCAAATACAAGATAGTTTGCACCTTACAATTGTCGTTATTCTCCAGATATGGCTTCTAAATTACCTGCTTGTATTATCCCTAAAAGTTAGATTTTTACATTTAAAGTAGAGAGGTAATAAACAGCCAGTTCCCAAAAATCCGAACTACTGACTAGAAACAGTGACACTGACACACACATCACAACACGACTGTCTTCCGTGAATTACAATTAAAATTGCTGTAATCTAACAGCCTGTATGTCCACTTTACAATATCCGCTTGTCGATTTGTAATACGAATACAATCAAAACACAGAAGTTTGTAAGCTTATTATAATGTCAGAAAATGCAACAGGGAAACGCTTGCAATAACCTATTTTCGAGGGGGACTCCTCGAAAATGTGCCGTGATTCAGTTGTACGGCCTTACTGGAGCTGGCCGTGCTTGAACCCAACGTGTTTAGATGATAGAGTTTAGGCATTTGATTGTGCTAGCCGGTATCCGTTTGACTCAAATCTAAGTTAGCAGATAAATGAATTAGTGTGCACAGATAGAAAATGAACAGCTGACAAATAACGTATTGATATGTGAGTTCCTGTATTTCGTGCGTAAGTACTGCATCTGTGTGATTCGCATGTATTCTTTTAATAAAATGATTTCATTCTAATCCTTAGTCCTTTTAATCTGTGATGGTGTATTTAGATGGCTCTCCTAATTAGTGGTAACACGATGGAGCTACACTTTTAAAATACGTTTAGCCAAATCGAGATATAATTCGAATCATTCAAAGCGTTATTGTTTTTTTTTTTTTTTTACCGTGGAAGGGATTGTTAAAAGTGTATCGACTTTTATATTGCACACTAGAACGACAATGAAGGGAAACAGCGTGCCTTTGTGATTTCTTGTTTGTGAAGCCATGTGCATGTGCGTGCAGCACCTGAGAAGTCCTGCGGAAGACCCTTCGCCCTCAGCACAAAAGCACAAGCTCATCAAAGTGTTTTTCAAGGGCAGCCGTCGTAGTAGGACTGGAGCAAAGCGAAGTTTTGATGTTGCGATGTTGCGATGTTGGTGACGTCTTTGCTGAATTATAGGCTATCCTCCGAATAACGGTCCCAGATTATCGAGGCCGAAAGTATACCCTAACAGGGCCTCAATCACATGCAAAATGCCGACCTCTTTTCGGCGACTTTACCGCCACCGCCGACAGTATCCCCCGCGCCACGCGTGCGGCGCGGAGGGGGCTAAATTAGGTGGCTGGGACTCAAGAGCAAATACAATGGAGGAAGATGTAGGAGATGCGGTAGCTGCTGCTCGTTAGTCCCAGCGGCGAAGAGAAATAGGTTTGCAATTTACATGTAACTGACGCCCTGTTAGGGTATATTTTCGGCCACGATAATTTGGGACAGTTATTCGGAGGATAGCCGAATTATCGTTTACCGGCCTGTAACTCGAATCATATGCCTTACGACAGAAAGAAGGTTTTTGACATCGACCGAAAAGAAAAAAACCACTGACACCCTACAAGATAGCGGCATTCAGGAGAGGTGTCCTCATACTACATCCGACATGCTACAAGATATAAGTGTCGGGGAAAACTGGCTCACAAACAGCATCCTTCCTGAAAGTTGAGGTATTTAACCAATTAAAACAACTAAAGAGAAATGAGAGGGAGTGTACAGTTTCCAGAAAACGAGACAGAGGCAGACATCTGCGACCGTGGACTCAAAACATTGAAGATATATTGGCCTTGACAGCAAGTACGGCTGGAGAATCGTCTAGAGCAATGTAGACTTCTGGTGATGATGACGATGTTTAACGCAGAAGAGGTATAAAAAAGACAAACCACTTGCCTGGAAAGCGCCATACATGGAAGTCAAGGACAACATGTTATCCACATATTCTAACTCGGTCCAAGCTGTGTGCCAGGGTAAGTAGTCGCGTTCATTGTCCAAGTACTCGATGGTGGAGAGCGCTATAGTCAGTGGAATATATGACGCCCTGCAAGAGATAATGATTGCTGTATGCAGGTTATATTCCTAAAGTAGCTTCTAAACTGAGTTAGCTGTGTTGAGTTGATTCAATAACCGGGATCACATCACTCACGGCCTTACCTATAAGTGCTCCGTTCCCATCCTCAGCAGCCACCGCAGAGTCTTAACACCCAATACTAACATTAGTAGTCTGATTTTATGTCCGTCTTGCTTTTTTCTACGAACGTCAAGTATCGGTTAGATCCCCTGGTGACTCGGCACTGCATCCCCTCTCACCAAACTGATGTCCCATCTGCTGCTATTAAATGTACAGTTGCTCCCATAATGTCTTAATTATATCTGCATTATGTCTCATATTTCTAGTAAGTTGTGCGGAGCCATCAATCGGTCCATCTATTGATTCCCCAAAACACCGGTGTGACCCGGAGCAAGATCCAGAAAATGTTCTTCACAAGTGACCTTAACGAGCGATTCATGAACTCTGCACGTAGCATGCTTGTCCTTACCTTGGTCAGGATGCTTTCTGGGTAGGTAACAATCACGATCGTGTTCTCTGGCCAACGGAAAGCTGCAGTGACCACCTCTGCCTCTGATATGCTACCACATGCTAGGTGATCATTTCGCCTGCTACATTAACTTTCAGCAATAACTACCAGCCTAGGCGGATTAAATACACAACATGCAACCTGTTTATTGTGACGAATCTGAAGCACACATTTAAAAAAAAAAAGACTCTTAGCTGCACAGCCCGTGACCAAGGCACTGTCTTTTCGATCTAAAACCATCTCTCCAGAGATCCCCCACTCTTTCAAAGTTTTCATAATTATGTAGCAGGTCTTTTCCAGAACGTCCTCTCATCACGGTCTGAATTTAAAAAAAAATAAAAAACCGCATCTCGCCAGCTTTGCCGCTTCGTGTACTTTTATATTTAAGAAGTCATTTATATTATGTGCCTATCTTTGTGTTGGTTGGCCCCAGTCCCTCCTTCCTGGTACCACGATTCTGCTGTTACTTTTTCTTCCAAATCCGCTATGGCGCTTGATATTTCCAAAATATTTCAAAATTGGTACTTTTTCTTTTTTACCTCCTTTGTTACTGCTACCGGTGTCGATAGAGATATAAGATTCTGCTTCTGGCATTTCAGTCGGCTTCGATCATAGACACATCGTAGTTATTTTTCCATATTATTCTACCTGATGCCTTTTATCTATATCTTCGTTTAGCATATGCCTGTTGCGGTGTTGGTGTCACAAGGCATTTTGTCTATGTAGGCAAACCATTTGATTTGCTGTCTTTGTATGTATAACTATATTCAGCGAAGAGAGTCAAGACTAGACATTGCTACATGTTCACATCAATCATCTTCGTAATCCCATAACATTTCATGTCGTTAGCTCACCAGTTGTTGCCAGATGATTAGTTCCCACCAGCTTTGTCGTTTAAGTACGATGGTCTTGATTTCTCCATATTTGAGGTGTTTCCAGTCAGCCACATGCACTATTAGAATTCGAATTCGATCGACTTTGAGGTTGTCTGAATTCTCTGGTCGCCACTTGAATCTATAACTGTCATCATATCGGTTTCCATCAGATGACGTCTTCCACGTTCCTTTGTCCAGTTACCAGTGGTTATTTTTCTTCACACTCTTCAGTTAGATCAGATTATGCCGCCGTCTTATTTCAAGTCTACCGTTGTCTTTCACTTGCGTACTGTTTTTGCTCATTGCGTTGAAACAAATGTGTCCTCTGACCTTAGCCTATACATTTTTGGATTTAGTTTTTCCCTCAACGAAACCTTAAATATTTTGTGTGCCAAGCATCTTAACCATTCTCTCCGTTCACTGTTTATGCTATCTTTAAGCCATTGCCCCGTAGTCTTTAAGGGGTAGTTGTCTGGTCTTAAGCTATGATCCGGTTTCTTTCTTCTATACGCGTGTAAAAAGGTTTATCTGAAACTTGTTTCAAATGGTATGTTATAAATTCATGAAAGAGACATCAACGTGTGTGGCAGAATTATAAAAATTGATCATTTTCAATTAGTTATGAACCACATGTTAGTCGTATAGACAAAAATGGTACGCTCTTCGCATACTCGCAAGCACCCCATTGGGTAGGAGGGGGGCTAATGCAGTCTGAAAAAAATGGGTTGCTCACCCTTGTGTGTGTGTGTGTGTGCGTGTGAGCGTGCGTGCGTGTGTGTGTGTGTGTGAGAGAGAGAGAGAGAGAGAGAGAGAGAGAGAGAGAGAGAGAGAAAACCTGAACAAACGAAGATTGCAGGGGGACAAATCAGAACTATAGGTTGAATGCTACAGAATGGTCACTACTTCCATGATAACACTTCTTGCACAGTGTTTGAGATAAGAACGAGCATGATCGTGAAACAACACGAGAAACCATGCTGAGGCGTTTATTCTTGGTGTCTTTCTGCATCTTTCCTTGTGTTTCTACGTAGTCTGTAGAGCTGATGCTGACATCAGGGTCTTCAAAGTCTGCCTACAATAGACTTTCGTGGTAGAACAATGCCCCCAGCTCAGATGCGGCACTAACAACGTCGCTCACTGATTTTTCGAAGGGTGGATTTTCAGTGCACTCAAGTGAACCTACATCTTCGCTTGGCTAGGTATGTTTAAAGAAAAGAATGGCGATTAATACGTTATGTTTGAGGATACATCTGTTTAGAGAAGGTGGTTACCACGATATGTTTAAAGATAAATCTGTATAGAGTACGTGATTACCATAATATGTTTGAGGAGAAATCTGTATAGAGTAGGTGATTAAAATAATATGTTTGAGGAAAAATCTGTATAGAGTAGGTGATAAACATAAAATGTTTAAAGAAAAATCTGTATAGAGTAGGTGATAAACATAAAATGTTTGAGGAGAAATCTGTATAGAGTGGGTAATTAAAATGATATTTTTGAGGAGAACTCGGTATAGAGTTGAAAATCTGTCTAAGTTATAGTCAACATCTGATTACATAATCTATTGAACAGCTATAAAGATTGGTCCATTTTGTGTACTCAAGAATAGTGTTTTCACTCAAAGTTACATCCAGGTTGGTTCAATATATAAATTGGAAACTCCGTTCTAGTATGGGACGTAACGTTTTTGGTAATTCAAAGTCCCAACCCGTCTGTCGTAAGCCACTCTCATCTGAATGGTTGCACATTTTGTCACCGGGTGTTTATCGTCCGTGGTAATGTCGTGATTAGTTAGTTGATCGACACTTACAATCACCCACTAAATTAAAAAAATTTTAAACATCTCTACACACACTGGACTATAGTTTACGTCGTTACTGGCTTGTGGTGCCCCAGGATTACTGTGCCATATAGTTATAGGGTTGAACAAGGTTTCTGAAAGTTGCACCTGTTTGATTCTCGTCCTTCAGGTGTTAGCCCTACAGAATAAAACTATAGAAGGGGAAAAAATGAAACCAAGACAGATAAGAAACCAGCATGTCTTACTTGGCCAGTTGCCAGGCATCATTGATAATCTGTGCCCGGTTTATTAAAGGGATGTGCTGTAATAGAAATGTAATAGAAATTATGAAGCAGTTACATATAAACATACACACTGATAAGCAATAGCAACAACATAATACATACACATATGCAAGAATGCACTCGCTCAGTCATTTACACACTGATCCACAATCATACATGTACGTACATACATACACACAACCACAAATACACATATATGCAGACCTTCATCCATACACTCAAAGAAACTTATACAGATATGAGAGCACACATGAATGCCAAAAACGCACACACACATTCATACACGCAATCACACATGCACATTCATAAACGTACACACAATCGGGCACACATATGTATGTGTGTGTGTGTATATATACTATATTATATATATATTATATATCTATATATATAATATATATATATAAATATATATATATATATATATATATATTATATACATAAATATATTCGGGCTCTGGGGCTAATTCGATGCGAACGCTTCGTAAATGCCCGGATGCCGGGTTCGATCCCAGCTGCGGGCCATGCGCCTTGCGTTGGTTTCGACAGTGGTATATAGAAAGCCGACCGTCCAGTAAGCAATAACAAACTAATGGGCGTAAATTTGCCTAGAAAAACCACATAACAACCAGTGGCTGTTGGGGTTGGTTCTGCAACGTCCTGTAAAGGATACGCAACCAACTAACATACATACATACATACATACATA
>CAJHNH020002898.1:17500-20000 GCA_905116865.2 Candidula unifasciata | reverse complement strand
GTATGTCTGTATGTATGTATGTCTGTATGTATGTATGTATGTATTGTATGTATGTATGTCTGTATGTATGTATGTCTGTATGTATGTATGTCTGTATGTATGTCTGTATGTATGTATGCTATGTATGTATGTATGTATGTCGCTGTATTTATGTATGTATGTATGTATTATATGCTCGTGTGTGTAATTGTGTGAGTGCGCGTATGCATGTGAGTGTCTGCGTACTCACGCGAGTGTGTAAATGCATATTTCCACAGATACTTTTGTGTTTTTTTTTTCTCTTGATATTCTTAATATGCATATTATTATATGAGCAAAATATAATCTATATATATTAAAATGAATGCTTGTGTGTTTGTTTATAGCCTATAGACTCGGAAACTACTGAACCGATTTAGCTGACATGTTTTGTTACCGGATGTTCACCCATCATGGTTTGAAATTTCACCTGTCATTGTTAGAGACAGGTGACCATAATTTTTGGAAAAGTCTTCGAAACTAATATTTCAATTTTAGTGACATTAAATTATAGCCACTTTAGTATATGCGCATGTGCCGTAGTCAGAACACAAGACTGCCACCGTTCGCCATTCATAGAGTAGGTCGTGGTACAGCAAACAAGGCTATATCTATATCTGTACAGGCAGTGATTGCCACAATAACTTTATTAGACACGATTTCTATTTTCTGTGGGGGTTTTTATCTGATTTTTTTTTCAAACATCCTTCGATGAGTTGAAAAGTAGCCGATGGATTGGTAGGAAAAGAGAGAGGGGGGGGGGCATCAAGAAGACTATCTCGACGTCTGCGCAGACATTGATTGCGACATTAACCGTGTTAGACACGTGCGATTTCTTTTGTTGTGCCGTTTCATTAATATATCTGGAATATCTGTCTTTGAAATGTTGTTTTGAGTTGTGTTATAATCGGGACACTGCATTAGAGACACATATCTCAAATAGTTATGTTCTCTTTTCGTTACTCCAATGGCGTAGTTGCTTGGTCAAATGGTTAGATCACTGGGCTCCTATGCGGGAGACCAGGGTTAGAATCCGCAGTAGCGGATATATATATATATATATATATATATATATATATATATATATATATATATATATATATATATATATATATATAAAAGTACGGATATGTGGGTAAACCAGTTGATAATTAAATTTGACCATTTCACATACATATGATTTCATTTTAAACTTTTCGATTGCATGGTTACGCTGAAATTTCATAGCTTTCGATTTATTTTCATTTAGATTTAATTATTTCATCTGCGTTGGAATTTTAAGCTGTGCTGTTAACCATAGCGTTCATTTCCTAATTATGGCGTTTTTTTTCATGTTTTAATTGCTTTTCAATTGATTTTTTTTTCTCCCAACTACTTCGATGAGGGAAAGAGTAGTCGGGGAATTAGGGGGGGGGGGGGGGCAAACTGTTTACTGAGAGAGCTTTAAGTCACAGTAACTGCTTTACCCACTCAAAGTAGCAGGAGCTGTAGTAGTTGTGGTTGGGCGGTTGCACCGTAAGCTTTCATGTGAAGACCGCCGGCAAGGTTATGGCGTTCTTCTGTCGGGGAGCGAAATTATAATCCTAACCTGACCAGTCCGTGGCGACAGCACTAGCCATGCGGCGCCAAATCTTCTGGCTCACAACTCCCTGTCTACTCCGATGGTAAAACAGATAGCAGTGATATTATTTTAGCTACTGTGGTGGTTGTCGTGGTAGTAGTTGTACTGGTACTTGAAGGATGATGTGGTAAATATTACACTATCCCCATTCACTACCTATTACAATTCCTGCTCCCAATTTAGTCCGGATGGACAGGGATGTCAATGTCAGTTAAAAAAAAAAAATATATCGACAGGTGATGATTTTTCAGTCCTTCGAAGAGGGAGAGATCAGTAGTCGGTGGAAGATGGAAGGGGGGGGGGAATAATGACTGAAATTTAGGACAACTTAAAGGGCTTTACACATGATTTTCAAGTTCCCATTGCTTACTTAATTTGTTTATATTTTACTAACGCTACCTTCGCTATTCTAATTTGTTTACGACTTACATTGTTATTTACAAGTACAGTAGTAGCTGTACTTACGTCTCCTTTAAAAATACAAACAGCTATAGCATGTGATAACTACTTTTGTTACTATGATAATAACACCATTTAAACGACCACTAATATAAAGACACAATTATAAGGTGCGTGTTCTAAAGTTGGAAAACCAGACTATCTCTACATAAATGTGCAGAGAATGATTGCGACATTAATTATATTAGACAAGTGCGATTTCCATTGTCTTTCTTTTCCAAAAACCTTTGATGAGGGAGAGGGTAGTAGGTGGATTTAGTTGTGGTGGGTGGGGGGGGGGGGGGGAATGTGGGGATCAAAGACTATCTCTGTATCTGAGCAGACAATGATTGTGCGATTTCTCTTTTCATTCATTTCCATTTAGCCAAACTACGCGACGTGTGGCCGGGTACAGCTAGTTTA
>CAJHNH020002898.1:0-15000 GCA_905116865.2 Candidula unifasciata | reverse complement strand
CAGCAGCCCAGCATGCCGCTACTGCTCTAAGCCGCACGACTTCAAGGAGTGCCCACTTGCCAAGAAGGACCCCGACTTATAAAAAGCTAACAGTAGCAGAAGGTGTATCAAACTGTGGAGGGCCCCACAGCGCCAGATACATGGGCTGCACCTACCTGAAAAAGTGCAAGCAGCAAGCAGCAATTCCAAGTAGTGAAAGAAGACCAGAGAAAGTGATTCCAGTCGCTAACAACAACGCGACAACCCAGGAAGTCAGAGCACTCGAAATCGCAGTCCAGAAGCTGACAGCAGACAAAGAGAAGGCCACCGCTGAAAGACTCGAGATGCTGGGACTGATCTCCCAAACGCTAGACGAAGTCAGAGCTCAGAAGCGAGACAGAATCGCAGAAGCTGCGCACCACACCAAGCTGCTAGCAGAAGTAAATGAAGCAAGCAAGAAACTACAAGGCCTTCTGTCACAGCTGAAAACAGAACAGGACCAGGCAGCAGCCTACCGACAAGCCGAGAGAGAAGAAAGGAAGGCAGAGACGGCCTTACTTAACGAAGCCAGAGAGTCCGCTTACAGAGAAGTCGCCCTGCTAGTAAAAACAAAAGCAGAAGCAGAAGCAGCTACACGAGAGGCAAAACAAGAACGTGAACTCTTACTAGCAGAGAAAAACAAGGCACCAGCCGCAAAACCAAACAACAGCAGGGCTGACAAAAGTACAGAAACAGAAACCGAAGAGGAAGGCACTGCCAATGAAGAAGACTCTGAAGAGATCCTAGTCATAGCAAAAGAAGAAGATTCTCAAAGAGATGAAGAAGAGGAACAGGAAGCAGTACAATCCACGAACCAGTACTGCGATCCCGTACACGCGGCTGCATTGAAGGACATAGCGGACAGAGAAGTCAGCCTACAAGAAATGCTCGATGATTTTAAACCAGCGGATGCACCCCCATCGACTCGAGCAGGGCATTGGCAAATACAGAATACAGTTCTATCAAGGAAGAACTCGCAAGGGAGCGATTACTCCCAACCGCAACTCTCAGAGCCAAACGAGACAAAAACAAAAGGATGATGTATCAAGCAGGCATAGCCCTCAATCTTCTAAACGCTGCTCGAAGGGAATTAAACGAAACCATGCAACCAATAGCCAACCAGAACTGACCTCAGCCGCCATGACACCGACCCAGCTTACCGAACCGGAAAACCCACCCGCGCAAGACCATCCGGACACCACCAGAACCTGACTGCTGCAGAAGCCATACCCCTCCCATCCCGTTCCAGGCCACCCGGCACAGGTGGCTGTCCTTCTCAGGACAGCCACGCCCACTCCCTAAACTTTGCAAGCCGCACGCCAAGCCCAAGCTGCTAAACAATTCGCAACCAATTACAGAAACTCAGGCGAAAATGATCGCCACAAGAAAAAATTCAAGTCAGACCACAACTGAAACCGACTTTGATATAGCAAGCCGTCAGGCAGCTGAAAGAAGTCACAAGTTTGGAATTTTTGTTCTTATGAATCCTGATCCTGATCCAGTTCTCTCTCTTAGGCTCCCTGGTTTTAGGACGAGAAACATGTAGTTTTGATTTGTCCGTTGCGTTCAATGGTTCTACGCAACGTGGGTTGAGATGAGTAGAGAAAGATAGGTTCCATCTATTGTAGGGTATTTTCTAACACGTTGTGAATTGAAATGCATTATTATTTGTGAAGACCTTAGATGATGTTCAGTGAAATAAATAGATGTGAATGTGAAAATGATAGTCCCAGCTTTTTGATTCGGATTAGTACTTGTGGCTAGTGTGCGTAATTTATTTATTTGTTACCAGTCTTATTAGACTTTACACAGAAGATCTCGTGCCTGGACTAGAATATTCTTGTTTCTAGTCCCCACCTAACGAACTATTTTAATTTATTTTTATCTTAGTACTTAGGGCTTCTCCACCCTAGTACAAATGGCGTCGTCGGCAGGATTTTGGTGGCCATTAGATAATTTGTGTCTAGCCTAGTTAGTTCAAGTAATAATAGTAGTTCATAGTTTAGATTGATTTTTAAATGGCGCCCAACTTGTGGGGCTTCTATATTGCAGTCTTTTGTTGATATTTGTTTAGTTAGATGTGACAGGATTTAATTCACAAAGGAGTTCTAGTTTGTGCAGGTAATAGTAGTGATTTTTAAATTTTAAATTCGGGTTTTTATGGCGCCTACGTGTTTTTTTCTTTCAGACTTTAAATATGTTAGCCCACGTGTGTGGTTTCGTTATCGAAGACTTGGGTTGTTCATAGTTAGGTTTTATATCATCTTGTTCACGGATGAGTAGCGTTGTGGAGTAATTTAATTAGCCAGGTCTAGACGGCTCAGATTATCGCGTCTTGATTTTAATTTGGTTTAGGACTTGTGTAGGTTCAGCCTGTGTAGTTTTATTGTGTGACCAGATGTTAGTTTTGTTTTCACTAGCAGTAGTCGGCGTCTATTGTTAAGTTAACTAGGAGTGGTCAGTGTCTATTGTCGACTAGGAGTGGTTTTGTCTATTGTCCACGGAGTGACTTGTTTACGTCTCGACCTGAACTTGGGGTCAGTTTATCTTGATTTATGTCTCCACATCAAGGTTTAACTGTAGGTCTGTTTGTATAGTAGGGAGCCTTGTTTAAAGTACACCGACCGAGCCACTTAAGCAATGACGTTTTTTAACATTGCTGGTACCAGTTGAAACATTGTAGGCTTCGGCCGAGGTAATTTCGTTCCATTCTCATTGTAGGCTTCGGCCGAGGTAATTGTTGAATGTCACTTGGAAGCCAAGCGGTGTTGGCAGTGACGAGAGGATTGTCTCTTGATGGCCGAGCGGCCGAGACATTGGCAAAAGTGGTAACGTGTCCAATCAGTCCATTGTAGGCTTCGGCCGAGGTAATTGTTGAATGTCACTTCGAAGCCAAGCGGTGTTGGCAGTGACGAGAGGATTGTCTCTTGATGGCCGAGCGGCCGAGACATTGGCAAAAGTGGTAACGTGTCCGATCAGTCCATTGTAGGCTTTTTCAAAGCCGAGGTAATTGTAGGCCTTCCATGAGGCCGAGGTAATGTCCGATATGTCTCTGATGGCCACGCGGCCGAGACAAGAGTGTGTTATGTCTCTCGAGGGCCACGCGGCCGAGACAATGTCCATTGTAGGCCTTTGGCCGAGGTAGTAAACGAAAATGTCCGTTTGTAGGCTATGCCAAAGCCGAGGTAATTGTAGGCTATGCCAAAGCCGAGGTAATGTCCGATATGTCTCTCGAGGGCCACGCGGCCGAGACAAGAGTGTGTTACGTCTCTCCAAGGCCCCGCGGCCGAGACAATGTCTTTTGTAGGCCTTTGGCCGAGGTAGTAAACGAAAATGTCCATTGTAAGCCCTGCGGCTGAGGTATCAAATACGACAACTTATCTACGGAGAATTACTGGACGTCGGAGAGGAAATCCAACTGATCAAGAATCCGGATGTTAACTGATTACTATGTTTTTATTGCAGTAACATGTATTTTTTTTAAAGGTTTTGCTTGTTGTGTTTTAGTAGGATGTGGTATGTGTTTAACGCATTGTTCTAGCGAGGAGCGGATTAATTGGGGGTTTGTTCTACTCTGATGGTGTCTCGGACCCAAGCGCACATGCTAACGTGTTCCGATGATATCGCCATTATTGATGTAGAGGGGGGATTTGTAGTGATTTTGCAGATGGTAGCTGAAACTCGAACGCAAATGTTCACTGGATGTTTCATGACTACTGCCATCTTTGTAATTTCTTATTTGGGACTTATACGTTCCTTATCCAGTTTCCTTGGGACGAGTCATGCTTTGACCATATATCGATGTCAGCTATTTTTGAGTGAATGTTATTAGTGGTACTGCAAGAGACTAGTGATTACGTAATGTAAGGGGATGATTTTATTTCAGGTGGCTATGGCCAGTAACTCTGTTGGATGTAGAACAGGAGTTTAGACAATTGATGTTACATATTGTGTGGTTGCCGGGACGTCAACAAAAATAATAATCCGACGTGTAGTAGGGTGGAAGCGACGAAGACTACAGGACAACAGATGAAAGGTCTTTGAGAGGTTTATCCTGGTTTAAAAATGCTAACCGGCCTTTTGAGAAACATTGGCAGTTAATAAAGTATACGAAAGATGGGTAAAAATCTGGCTCGCTGGGTATAAAAGATTTTGTCTAGTCTCGCAGCAATCTATTCGACTTCCGGACCAACCTGTGGAAGCCTGACCCAAGAAGACTGATGCTTTGCACAATGGGCAGGTCTATGGGTATGGCGACCACAGGTAACGTTCGTGGTCGGACTGATGGCAGTCAAGGGTACGTTCAGTGGTTAGTTGGTTAAAAGAGGTTTTCATTGGTATTCTAGACAAGGAATAGTTAAATGGTAAATTGCTGTATGTTTGAGGTTTTGTTTCAGCACGTGGTCGTTTATGTCGTTACTTTTGGCCATGCTGATGTGAAGTTCAATAAAAATTATGTTCAACGTTGTATTCATAGTTACAGTTGTTTCCTTCAGCTTAGGACTAGTAGTTAGTGTGCTTAGTAGTTTTCTAGTTTAGTTTATTATTACCTGACTTATTAGACTCTACACAGAAGATCTAATGCCTGGACTAGAATATTATTGTTTCTAGCCCCCACCTGAACGAATCTATCTATTTCCTATTTTCTTTCCTCTTTTTTTAATAGTAGTTCTATGGGGCTTTCTGGCCCTGTTACAATATATATATATATATATATATCCTATGATATGTACTTCCACTGTTGAATATTATATATATATGTATCCTTTGAGATCTACTTCCACTGATGAATATATATATAATCAGGATACCGCCCCCTCGACCGTCCCAGCGCGGGGTTCCCTGCCTCATTTGATGAAGGCAGCTACTGCCCCTTGTCTGTCCAAGCGCTCGCTAGGGGGCGGTAGTGCCCACTTTGCGAAATACATGTTTACCTGGTGCTTTTGCCTTTAATGATTCATAAGTTGTCAATGATTTACATTCAAACATGTCCGTTTTAAGCTTAGCTCTATTCACAATTTAGAGGGACAGCTCTCTACCTGCCCCCCCCCACCCCACCCTCCCCCCACCCCCTTCGTTTTAAACCACATCTCCCACACCTTCTTTTATAGGGTGCAAGTGGGAGGGGCTCGGTGTGCCAAAGCGTTAAGTTTTCTTCACCCCTGACTAAAGGGCTATTTTCTATTTATTATCTCTAGTGTACTTTATCATCCCCAGACCCGCCGTCTACTCACGACTGTGTTGATCCTTGTGTATATAGTGGATTTGGCTGACATTCTTTTCAAAAACGGGTGCTTTGCTCGAAGAGAAAGTCAGGGGTATTGTCCAGCGATAGCTGCGAAAATAAACATACACAATACAATTAACTCATTTAGTGTGATGTTACTGTGAATAATGATACTATAAAATAGACTGGAGGAATGACACCTCGTATACCATTCATCGAGAATCAGCACAACAGCAGATCAAATGGTCTGGTTACCTCGTCAGAATCTAGCATTATTAAATAATATTACAGACACTACATCTTAGACGATCAGCTTGAAGCAAAAGAAGATTCAACTGGCATTCTGTGGATTTTTTTTTTTTTTTTTTTCAAGTATCCAGAAGCCATGAGTTGTTAACCCTTTGGCTCGGTATTATGGATATCGCAACCCATCGGCTTTGATTCCACGATAAATACCGTAAATCTGGGAGAAATGTGGCTTTTCTGCCTACCCCTGGGCTTGAACCCGGACCACAAGGAGTTCGTCACCCAGTCACCGCGCAGTCCGGTTTAGCCAACTACGCTAGCGAGTCGGGCACATTTCGTGGATATATTAAACATTCAACAGTTCTAAGTTTATTCATCAGATGATTTTTAAAAAAAAAATCCTAAACAGGAAAGACACGGATAAACAGAATAAACCAATCAAATAGTGTTATGTATTTCTCTTATGTGTACCTACTCCCAGATCTGCACTCACACACGTATCTGGACAATCATGAAGATCAGGATCGGGGGAACTGATAGAGATATTAAATGCGAATACAAAAGGCGACAAGAAGTTTCATAGAACTAGAGCATTTGTGTAGGTCAACTAAGATTAAAACTAATGCACAATTTAATTTTTTTTTTCCTGTTTAATTTTTAATGTCAAATCAGCAATGTTGTGTGGGGAGGAAACATGGAGAATAACAAAATTAAATACTAATAAAATACAAACATTCATTAACTGGTGCCTGTGCAGAATAGAAGGAATTAAAAAGTATCACAAAGTCACTGATGCCAAGCTTTGGGAGAGAATTAAACTTGTTCCAGGGAACCAAGAGGTGAAGAAAAGACGCTGGCGTTGGATAGGACACATTGAGAGCTCCTGAGAACAATATAACTAGACGCACTGGGGAAAGAACGGTGCATAAAAAATAAAGGCAAACCAAAAGACATATGGAGAAGACAGCTAGAGAGAGAAAGGTACATTGAAATAAAGGCAGACCGAAAGACACACAGAGAAGAGAGCTAGAGAGTGATGATAAAAAAGATGGGCAGGACATCGGGAGAGCTACATGTGATAGCGAAGGATAGAACTACCTAGCATGCGCTGGTTGAGGGCCTGTGCTCTACTTGCAGATAGAGGGTGGAAGGAGAACAATTATGCTTCGGCTTTGGAGGACACAGTCTGCAGACGCCTCAGATAATTCCCTTCTTTCTAATGCAGCAGTCGGCTCTGTGGCTAAGTCGATGCGAACTCTTCATAATGCAGGGTTCGATCCCAGCTGCGGGCCATGCGCCTTGCGTTGGTTTTGACAGTGGTATCAAGAAAGCCGACCGTCCAGGAGCAATGGCAAACTACTGGATGTAAATATGCATAGAAAAACCACACATCAGCCAGGCGCTGTTTGGGTTTTTTCAGCAACGTCCTGTAAATAATACGCAACTAATTAACCTAATGCAGCAAGTCTCAATGAATTATTCTTGCATTAGGAAATCCAGAAAATAAAATGTTTTTACTTGTAACTTAAACCTTTTTAGATGTTACATAAAATAATAATTACTATGACTTTGAACACAATCTTTTTTTTTTTTGGGGGGGGGGGGGGGGGGGGGGGGGGGGGGGGGGGGGCGGGGGGAGGGGGTTTACGTTTTGAAAAAATACACGAGAGTATATTTCTATAACCCATATATTTAAAAACATACACGACAATATGTTTCTATCATCGATATATTTAAAAACATACACGATAATATGTTTCTATAATCCAGATATTTAAAAACTTCAAATTTTTTTCTGAGATTAGCTGGTGTAATTTAAAACGGTAGAGGCCTCTTAGCTTTGTAGTTTTTAAGGCCTCATCAATTCTAAACCCGGTCCTGAGTAAGTGACAAGCGTTTGCGTCCTGGGAGCCTGTGACGAAACGACCTCTGTGGTTTCAGAAGTTAGTACTTGTAATAATTTCTTCTGGTTATAGAGAGACGGAGAATTATATTTGCTATGCACTAAGCCCGAATCAAGTACTAAAACCACACGCATTTAATTATTACCGGTCCTTGGGCCAGACAAAGCAGCCCAGCTTTGTGTAATATTACCTAACATTACCTTAGCTAGCGATTCGTTTTGTAGGCAGACTGTGAGGGCGAGCAACTAAGAACTAATTATCACACCTGAGATTATCACCCAAGAGCCAAGCCTTAGTGTCATAAATGTTATATAACACAGACTGAGTGGGGTCTTTTTAACAAAGCAGATCAGGGGAATTAAGTGGTTTGGTAGACAACTCCAGACCTGACAGCGTTCCCTGGACAGTTTTTCACACCTGGAGAACAGATGTTTACCAATTAAGAATGTGTGATCTTATAAAAGCCGTTCCCTTTGATTAACATGCCTATTGATAGCTATTTTGATCTGCAAGGTACCTCAGGGGCGTGGCTTAGGTCATCTCCTTGAGTGTATGGTAGAACCTAGTAAGGGTAGGAGTTTAACCTTGCAGACAGATAGATGTACTACTAGCTTCTTGACTTTACCTCATAGTGCCGCCAGCAGGCCACAAACTCAGACCTACAGTAGAAAGTATTTCTCACTGGTTGAGTCTTGTTTGGCAATTGCTGGATCCTTTCCAGGTATGAGTGTATATTATTTTTAATCTTTTATTCATAGGTTAGGCGCTAGCTTAGTTTATACTTCCTTTCCTTATTTTTCTAAACATTTTGCTTGAAATAGTTCTTGGTTAGTATTCAGTTACCTCTGTTAGGGAACTGCTAAACTATTCCTATTTCTTGTATGTTTGTGTCACATGTTTTTCGGTGTATGTTTTCAATGTGCATAAAATAAGATGTCACTGTTTGTGTAAACACAACAAACTGACGAATTTCATTCAATTGTTAGTAAATAAAGCTGTATGTCAAGTTTTATACGACATCGTTTGTTAAATTCCAAGAGTATTAAGTATTACCTGTTTAACTAAGCAGTCAGATACAATTACATTTGGTGGAAGCTCATAATAATTCTATACCAGGAGAGGAGAAAGTCGGAGGGGTTAACTGTGTATCTTGATATCTCATTGGGTTCATCTTGATATCTATCTATTCCTTCTCCAACTCCCGTGGGTACTAAGTGCAGCTATTGTGTATTTACATGACGAGTCAAATATGGCTGTTTTCTTGGATATCCAGGACCTTGTCTGAGATCAACATAGCTCGGATAATAGTCTAGTTTCTCTGGTGGAGATAAAGTGTTGAGAGGTAAACTCCTACTCATCACAAAAGCATCTATCCAATTTGGGACCCGCGACAGAGCCAACAGAGAGAAGAGGACGATGACTTCGTTAAAGTGACACTTACTTATATTGCGATGGATATGTGCCTGGATCTTTAGCTGATGGGTCTGATAGGAAGCGCTCCTGTCTGACATGAATCACCGAGTGATCGTTGAAGTCCCGTATGACTGTCACCAAAGGATAGTTGGTCTGATGTATCCATGTATCCATGATACCTTTGACGTCAAGATCATGGCCCCGTCTCTTTGCCTCCTGTGGAAGATGTGATTATTGTATAGGATTTCAGGTGTGCAGTTTTACCACCTGAACGTGCTTCAACCTGAGCGACTTTTCTATGTTCTTTGTTTTCTTCTTCTTCTTCTTCTTCTTCTTCTTCTTCTTCTTCTTCTTCTTCTTCTTCTTCTTCTTCTTCTTCTTCTTCTTCTTCTTTTTCTTCTTCTTCTTCTTCTTCTTCTTATTATTATTATAATTATTATTATTATTATTATTAATATTATTATTATTTTCAGTTTTATTTTCAGAGTTTGCTCTAACATGGGCGGTTGACAGGTTGTATAGTAGTTTACGAATTTGAAACAGTAGCCACAAAACCCGACCAACCAAAGGAAATGTTTAAAACAATGTCAAACAATACCCAGCCAGCTAAGATCGTTAGGGCGGGAGGAGGGGGGGGGGAGAGGGGAGGGGGACCTCTTAATTGATAATGCAGTACGGAGAAATGTTCATTCCCGGTGGCGGATTCACCTTTAGCATAGCAACATCGCCCGAAGTGGCATCTGGAATGGTATAAATGTATGATTATGAGAATAATACTTGGTCAAGACAGTTGGTTGCTTATCCTTTACAGGACGTTGCAGAACCAACCCCAACAGCCCCTGGCTGTTGTGTGGTTTTTCTAGGCAAATTTACGTCCAGTAGTTTGCCATTGCTTCCTGGACGGTCGGCTTTCTTGATACCAATGTCGACTCCAACGCAAGGCGCATAGCCCGCAGCTGGGATAGAACCCGGCATTCCTGCATTACGAAGCGTTCGCATCAACTTAGCCACAGAGCCGACTGGTAAAGCAAACATTACAAAAATTAGTGGGTTCGTATTGTACAAAACCAGGCGGTCTTGGGCGGGGAAAATATATGCTTAATTCAGGTGAAAACCCTGTTTCTGTCAGGTTATAGCGAGATCAGTTGCTCCCACAGAGAAGGATTCTCCTGATAATGTCTTTACTAAAAGCAAATCCAAGCTAACAAAGCAAATCATTTACCTGGGTCATTTCTTCAAAGAGATCATCGTGGGTAAATGTACCGAGCCAGTGATTCCGGACCAAATTCTGAAAATATGGAATTGACATCAGCTGACAGAGTATTATCTTTCTGTCTGTCTGTCTTTCTGTTTGTCTGACTGTCTGTCTGTTTGTCTGTCTGCTAGCTGTCTGTCTTAACTACCAGCGGGATTGTTCGTCGATTTTATTTGAATAGGATCTGATAATGCCCTTCTCTCTTATTTAATTATGTGTGTGTATCTGTGTCTGTGTATGTGTACGTGTGTGTTTTTATGTGTTGATTCATTAACTTATAAGTGTGTTTATGTTTGCAGACTGCCTCTCTGTGGTTTTGTAATTAAATATAAACGACCACTGGGTAGCCACCCTGCCATGTAGATAATAAATGATGATAAACTAACGACTAACGTATGTTTTGCTAGTCGTGTTCTGCCTTTCATGGTCAGGTTTTGATCAGACATCAGGTGCAGTCCTTGGTATCTGTTCACGCAGCTGCTTGTATTTGACGCCCTCAGATAGTCCATCTATTCATCGCTTGCCTGGTCGATATAGCGATGTTTTGTCATTGACCTAATTACCTGTGGGTCATCTCAAGGTCTCTAAGGTTTCCCCAAAGCCTGTTCTCAGGTCTACTGGGCGTTGCCTCAGCAGTTCCTCCATAAGAGGACAGTTTTGTAAGACATGATTTAGAGTCTGCTCAGCACGAAGACACTAAAAGAGAGCTGCCTGTTTCATAGATAATTTCCTAGAGTGTTTGTTGAGTCTGCAGCTGTAGTACGTGAGCAAATGTGACTTGGTCTGTTCTATTTGGGAGATTCGGAAAATCTTTTTATTCGAATTTATCACTGAGGCCTTTGACTTCTGGAAAAGAACAGAGGTTGGTAGATGTGTGTTTGATGGCTGTTTTCCTTGGCTAAAGCATCAATACGTTCATTGCTTGTTATGCCACAATGGAATGCAATCAACTGTAGTGGGTTTTTGCCTTTTTCTTTTGACAACTCGAAATTTTAATTTGTTAGAGTCTACATTCATTGGTCACATAGAAAGATATAGAAAACTGCAGTGCACCTTGACAACGAGAAACATACAACAGAGAATAAGCAAATGACAGTCAAGACAAAACGTGCTGAAAAGAATGACGTAATGACAGGAAAGAACATTAACATCGTAAATAATTGACAGAATATAAGAACGAACTCTGTGAAAAAACAGGATTACCTACGGCTTACGGCCAGGACTGTTAGAAGAAGAAAATATTCTGAAGAACAGAAGGAATAAAGCATGTACAACAAAACCTGTCTACTGACCTTGATCGCAGGAAAGAAAACATCATCCCCCACCATTGAGTTCAGCATTCTGATAATGGATGGCGCCTGTAGTACATAAAATTTATCATCTCTTATCATTCTTTCAACATATCATATTCTTGGAGTGCAATAGGCCAGTCAGATTCAAAACGTGACTGAATTTATGTATTTTGTAGACATGGGTAACACTACTCAATTATTTACACTAAATGACATTACAAATAGTTTCTGTTGGCAACCACAGACTTTTGTAAACGTTCAAACATTTGGGGAAAACAACATAGTTTCTTTCATCTGCTTTGTCGCATTGGGTATGGGGTAATCGGCATCATTGAATTATGTCGATTCCTGAAAATCACTATCAGCTTAGCTACCTGTAATTTTCATTTCGTAATTACTAATTTGATTACGCGTCGGCGATTCCGGGAACAGTTGAAAGCAAACTGGTATATCATTTCAACACATCATCTCCACAAATCTTCAATTTACATCATAGCAACTAGTTATATTTAAACAGGAATCAACACATCATCTCCTTAAACCTTCAGTTTATATCCTAGCAACCAGTTATGTTTAAACAGAAATCAACACATCATCTCCTTAAACTTTTAGTTTAAATCCAAGCAGCCAGTTATGTTTAAACAGGAATCAACACATCATCTCCGCAAAACTTTAGTTTATATCCTAGCAACCAGTTATGTTTAAACATAAATCAACACATCAACTCCCTAAATCATCAGTTTATATCCTAGCAACCAGTTATGTTTAAACAGAAATCAACACATCATCTCCTTAAACTTTTAGTTTATATCCAAGCAACCAGTTATGTTTAAACAGGAATCAACACATCATCTCCGCAAAACTTTAGTTTATATCCTAGCAAATAGTTATGTTTAAACATGAATCAACACATCAACTCCCTAAATCATCAGTTTATATCCTAGCAACCAGTTATGTTTAAACAGAAATCAACACATCATCTCCTTAAACTTTTAGTTTATATCCAAGCAACCAGTTATGTTTAAACATAAATCAACACATCAACTCCCTAAATCATCAGTTTATATCCTAGCAACCAGTTATGTTTAAACAGAAATCAACACATCATCTCCTTAAACTTTTAGTTTATATTCAAGCAACCAGTTATGTTTAAAAGGAATCAACACATCATCTCCGCAAAACTTTAGTTTATATCCTAGCAACCAGTTATGTTTAAACATAAATCAACACATCAACTCATTAAATCATCAGTTTATATCCTAGCAACCAGTTATGTTTAAACATAATTCAACACATCAACTCCCTAAATCATCAGTTTATATCCTAGCAACCAGTTACGTTTAAACATAAATCAACACATCAACTCCCTAAATCATCACTTTATATCCTAGCAACCAGTTACGTTTAAAAAGGGATCAACACATCATGTCAAGAAATATTCAGTACACATTCTCCTAAATCATTATTTTAGTAAAGTCAACACCCTTTTTCAGTCCTTCCGGCTTATTGGGTATATAGGGCTAGACCCATATTTTCTTGACCAAACGGAACTTGGTGGGTCAGCATCACGCCAGTCGCCTTTACTCAATAGGACTTTGCCTGGTACCCACTTGAGGCTGGGTCAACCTGCGAGCCAAAGTCATGTTTGAAAACGTCCGACCCTCGTTAGGACCCGAACCCACGACCTTCTGAATCGCAGGCAAGCATCTAGCCGCTAAACCACGGCGGCTCCCCCATTATGTAAGAAATGTATAATTTAGAAAGTAAGTCCTTGAGCATCCAAACATCCAGTCCATACCTGCTCAGATCCCCTTTTCAGTAAATCTCAATGCGTGTAGCGGCTGGCGACCAGTTTTGTGTTGGTCTATTTTTCTTGACTTTCCTGCATAGTGATTTTGTCGAGCCATATCCTTTTGTCCCCTGCTGTGTGATCAAGGTTGCAGATTTCACAACAGCTACCGTTTGGCTCCATTTTCTGTAAAATACCTACCCAGGTTGATTGTGGCCTCAAGGTACTCTTATATTCCTGTTCGTGTGTCTATCTATCTATTCAGCATCGAGTCGGACATATTCAACAGGGCCAGTCTGACTAATGGTATTCTCAACGCCCCCCCCCCACCCCCCAACCCTATCTAACTCCGCCTTTCTTTAGGCGCCTACATTTGGTGCAACCTGGCTAATGGTATTCTCCGCTTCCCCCTAACTTCGCCTTTCTTTAGGCGCCTGCATTTGGTGCAATCTGGCTAATGGTATTCTCCGCTTGCTCCTAACTCCTCCTTTCTTTAGGAGCCTACATTTGGGCAGATACATGCAGCTGTGCAACGGGTATATTACCTCAGCAGCAACAGCCAGGTATATCTTCACCCAGAGAATCCTTTGCCTAGTTACCATGTCTGTCTGGTTGAAGATCAATGACATGACATGAAGTGTATCTCATGGTTTTATGTTTCTAGTCTGTCTAGCTGACGTCTGCTGACTGTGAGGTGGCCAAGTTGATGGATGATCACTGACAGATCCAAATCCCGATAAGCAGCAGTATTCCTTGTAAGCTGCTACCACCACCTTGAGAGCCTCAGGGAATTTATTCGCTTCTATAATGACATCATCGACGAGCTATGGGAAGGACAGATGTAGATTAAAGTGGATACTGAGATATTTAAGGTCTAGTGACCTGTCCATGTCATCTCCACATATACTCACATTGCATCTTGACAGCTCTGTTGTTTAGTGAAAACGCCGTTACTGTAGCCTTGGCTGGGTTACACAAGCCTCTGATTCCTCAAACTATCTAGTCAGTCTGTCAAGTTCCTGCTGCAAATAACCTCTCTGTCTGTACCCTACGTCAGTACATTATCCGCAAAGGACATAGTGCGTTACTATCTCGTTACTGGTAACGTATAATCCCCGCCATGTATACATTCAATAGAATAGGCGACACCTAAGGAAGCCCTGTTATGAAGGTCCACTGTTTCGACCTCCATGTTATGCATTGAACACCACCGGTCTTATAACCGCTGATCCAAAGAATTAAGGTTCTATCAATCACTGAGGGGCCGTGTTCAATACCATGTTGGTCACTTTACTCCCTATTACTTTACCTTCTAACAATTTAACACCGGGTCGACACAGCAGCCAAAGTCTTTTTAGAAAAACAGCTAATCCTGCATGTGGATTCAAACTCAAGACCCTCGACCGCAGGTGAGCGTCTAGCCCCTGTGTCGGCGTCTAGCTTACCGCGGCTCCAGTAAGTGCAGAGGTAATCCTGGAAAGGGAGAGATGAAGAGGGGGGGGGGGGTGTTCACATGTCTCCCAAATTCTCCAAAGATTGACAATTGTTGAGTCTAGCACCGTTTGATGGATGCGATTATGATCAGAAAAAAAGCATTAGCGTTCTGGCTCTGTCTTTGGGAGGTGTTCAGACTCTAGGAGTTATTTGCTTACTTTTATGGTTCTCCATGTGGGAGATATTTGGACTCTCTGTGTTTGCTTACCTTTCAGGTTATCTCTCTTGGAGGTGTTTTGAGTCTATGAGTTGTTTGCTTACCTTTCTAGTTCTCCCTTTAAGAGTTATTTAGACTCTATGAGTTGTTTGCTTACCTTTCTGTAAGCGATAACGTCAAACATGTTTGCGATGTGCCCTGGTTT
>CAJHNH020002897.1:82500-85000 GCA_905116865.2 Candidula unifasciata | reverse complement strand
GAACGGAGCACTTATGGGTTACACCTGTGTGTCATCATGTTGATCCGTCCAATAAACATATACAAGGCTACAATACTGTCTTTCGGACATTTTCTTCTTCTTTTTCTTCCTTTGTCACCTAACTGATACCGTGTGGTAGCCCAGTGTCGTGGTTTTCTTTATTTATTTTCTGATTCTTGTATGGTTTGAGAGATAGATTTGTTCATCTTCTTACAAGTTTGAGCTTCCCCAGTGTATTCATTTCTTTCTTTGTCTTTATCACGCCTTTCTCCCAGATGTTCTGCTGTTTAAAAAAAAAAAAAAAAATTCCGACATGCATTTTGGTCTGTCTGCATTCTGACTAGATTTCCGAAATATTTCATTCTTTGTCTGTCAGTGTAATTCAGACACGGTTGGTTTTATCCCAACTGTCACTCTAATGGTGGTATTTATAAACCGGTTTCTGACACACACAGTTTAATTCTGCAGTGTTTTTAGTGGGACTGAATTGTGCGCCCCCCCCCCCCCCCCCCCCCATTTTTTTTTTTTTTTTTTTTTTTTTTTTTTTGAACAATGGCTTTCAAATGAATGTATATAAACAGTTGGATGTCGCTTTTAAATGTTAAAGACAGATTCAAGAATGGGAGATGTAGTCATTAGCTATATTTATCTGACTGATAAATTCGTCTTTGTCCTCTCGATGAAGGTTTTAGCCAAGCATTATGTATGTCCATTAGCTGAATGTCAGGGGTTGTTGGACAAGCTGGTGTAGCAGTCTGCTGAGAGGGGTTGTTGGACAAGCTGGTGTTGCAGTCTGCTGAGAGGGGTTGTTGGGCAAGCTGGTGTAGCAGTCTGCTGAGAGGGGTTGTTGGACAAGCTGGTGTAGCAGTCTGCTGAGAGGGGTTGTTGGACAAGCTGGTGTAGCAGTCTGCTGAGAGGGGTTGTTGGGCAAGCTGGTGTAGCAGTCTGCTGAGAGGGGTTGTTGGACAAGCTGGTGTAGCAGTCTGCTGAGAGGGGTTGTTGGACAAGCTGGTGTAGCAGTCTGCTGAGAGGGGTTGTTGGGCAAGCTGGTGTAGCAGTCTGCTGAGAGGGGTTGTTGGACAAGCTGGTGTAGCAGTCTGCTGAGAGGGGTTGTTGGGCAAGCTGGTGTAGCAGTTTGCTGAGAGGGGTTGTTGGACAAGCTGGTGCAGCAGTCTGCTGAGAGGGGTTGTTGGGCACGCTGGTGCAGCAGTCTGCTGAGGGGAATTGTCTACAACGAGAGAAGAGGGAAACATTATGTTAACCCTTTGGAGACGGAGCCTTATTTGGAGTTACAGTGCCAAGAAGACGGAGCCTGTAGGAGGGGATTCTCTCTCTCTCTCTCTCTCTCTCTCTCTCTCTCTCTCTCTCTCTCTCTCTCTCTCTCTCTCACACACACACACACACACACACACACACAACACAAAACACACGCAGACACACAATTATTTAAAAAGTAGTGTTTAATTAACAGATTCAGAACTATGTATGTTCATTTGGGAAATTGAAGGAACTTACAGTCTTTAAGCATCACACTGACATCTGAACGTTTATTCAAATTAGCTATCGAATTTGCATATTTATGCATGCATATTTTTTAATTACTTAGGACTAACATGTCTAAACTGAACAATTTGACTAAATTTTCCGATGAGTGCAGCCTGAATAAGTCCTAACACTTCTGTTTTGGGAAGCAATGTCCATATAGGCCCTCCAAATACCTCTGGCACATGGTTCTACTGCTTTTCCTGCCTCTTTCTATAGTTTAGTAGCTTAAAATCGATGTAAAATTACAGACCACATCAAACTTTCACTAAGGCCGTGAAAACGTGTTTCCACATCTGTTGCACCCTCATCTCATAAACCAGGTTATCGGCTTGTAACCATAAAAAAAAAAAATACACATCCAAGAAGTGAACGAGTTTCTGCATCTTTTCGGCAGCTGTAGAAATGCAGTTTCTAGTTTTGCGATTTGCAAGGTCCCAGAGATCGCCGTTCATCAGCTTTCAGAATTTGCCCTCCATTCCAGATCAGCATCGTGAGCTGTGACACTGGCATTCTGACCGCGACATTTAACTTCTCAAGCTTCGACATGACAGATACTTTTTAGAATGCATCTTTAAATATTCAGACACAAAAAATGCATTACACAAAATACTGGCGCGGCATATTTCGCTGCATCTCGTCTGGTGCATTTCTACACATGGTTAAGCTAGGTCCATACCTCTAACAGTAGCTACCCCAGTATTTGGTGGCAGTTTGTGGTTTGTATTCTTCTTTGTTTTCTTCTTCTTCTTCTTCTTCTTCTTCTTCTTCTTCTTCTTCTTCTTCTTCTTCTTCTTCTTCTTCTTCTTCTTCTTCTTCTTCTTCTTCTTTTTCTTCTTCTTCTTCTTCTTCTTCTTCTTCTTCTTCTTCTTCTTCTTCTTCTTCTTCTTTTCTTCTTCTTCTTTTTCTTCTTCTTCTTCTTCTTCTCTTCTTCTTCTTCTTCTTCTTCTTCTTCCTT